>CM041780.1:111825059-112066504 GCA_023374045.1 Limonium bicolor
GAACACACAAGGGATAAGTTCTCTTGCCCTTTGTAATTTGTTTCCAGGAACATTGTCCAAAAGAGCACTCAGTTGGATCTCAACAAGACCCTCACAGTCGATCTCAAGCTTCAAACAATGACCGAGGAGTTCCAGTTCTATTTCGCCGCAAGCAAAAAAATCAAAAAAGAAACAATAGAGCTAATGGATCTCAAGCAGCGAAAAGGAGAAACGGTGAAAGAGTCAGCGAAAGATTCATAAACAGGTAGCGGAAATCGATGACATTGATGAAAAAATTCTGATCAAGGCTTTTGGAAACGGGTTAGCCACAGCCGAGGCTAGCTGGGAAGATCGCGACAAAGGCTCCAAAAAACCATGGGGAACTGGCTGAGATGATTCACGATTTTCTAAAGTCGGAGGGGCGGAAGAATAAGGCCACAGACTTGGCAAATAGCTTCAGAGCGATTGGCGACAAAAAGGGAGGACAGAGTGGGGAATGGCTCATCCGGCAACAGGTCGGAGGTTCATCCGGGGGAAGTTCAAGATACAACTTATTACAAAGCCCCCATCCCAAGGACCGCAGTATCAGAACGCCAGGGTTGCTGTCTCAAATCGATCCAGGAAGGTATGCAGCGACAGTTAAAGAAGGATATTTGCCCCCACCAAAGAAGCCTTATCCAGGAGAGATCCCAGTAGCCTTCTGTGATATCATGGCTGCAAGAGTCACAGAACCGCAAATTGGCCACTCTGGCCAAAGAGTTGCGAGTCATCGAAGAAGAAAAGAAAGCAAAGGAAAACAGATGGCGGGCCAGCAGAAACAGTATGGCAGCAAAACCAGTTCCCCTCTCGAAATCACCAGGAGGAAGAGGTCCATCCAGAGCTGAATCACGGCAAGTCGGTCGGTATGATCTCAGGTCTGTAAGAAGGTGAAGAAGTTTTTTTTTCTTTAAACATTGATAGGTCCGGTCATACCGGTAGTCAGGCGAAAATGTAATTGGTTTCTTTTTTCTCAGGAAAGACATACATTGTAAAAACAAACCTTCCGGCAAATTACTTCCGGAAAGAACAGAAGTCTAATAAACTTTTTCTTTAAGCAAATTCTCAGGTCTCTTTTCAGAAGTAGGACCGCTGACCCCAAACGAAAGGAAAAGACATATTCATGCAGTACATCAGGAGCTCCCGGAAAGAAAAATCGCCAAACGAGAAAGTCTTCCACATTTTCTTTACAGATGAAGACGAAGAAGGGGTGTTATATCCCCACAACGATCCACTTGTCATTCGGGCGCAAGTAAATGACAGGATGATGGAAGGAATCTTGATAGATAGCGGAGCTGGAGCGAATGTCATATCAGCCGAGGCGTTAAAAAGCTGGAAATCCCAGAGAATAAAGTCAAGCCATACTCAGCGGTCCTCGGAGGCTTTGTTGGGGGCGTTTCCACCAGGTCCTCAGGAAGCATATACTTCACCATAACATTGGGGCTAGAAGACGAGCGGAGAACTGAAAGACTTACAGCTTTCATCGTGCCGGGACTTTCCGGATACAATATGTATCTCGGTCGACCGGGGATTAATGCCTTCAAAGCAATATGCAGCACTCACCACCTAAAAATGAAGTATTTAACCAAGACTGGAAAGGTGGTAACCATAAAAGGAAGTCAAAGGATGGCTCGAATCTGTGAAGTCCGCATCATGGAGGGTATGCCGGAAGAAGGAATGGTTAAAACGGTAGGGTCAGACAAGGAATTCAAGGGAAAACTACCTCTCCACCGGAGCCGGATCAAAACAGAAGGCTGTGGAACTTCTAAAGACTCACCAAGAGAGGTACACTTAAAAACTGACCCTTCTAAATTTTTTAAAATAGGGAATGCATTCGGCATGGAGAGCAAACTCACCTGATGAGATTCCTGGAAAAAAGAAGGACAACTTTCGCCTGGAGTACGGACGACATGCCCGGAATAGACCCAAGCGTTATCCGGCATGACCTACGAGTAGATCCGAAGCACCCAGCCATCCGGCAGAGAAGAAGAATAATAGGAGAAGAAAGGGACCTTGCGGCACGCGCTGAGGTGCAAAAACTGCTCAAGGCCGGATTCATCAGAGAAGTGTCTTATCCCAAGTGGCTGGCCAACGTTGTAATGGTTAAAAAGTCAAATGGTAAATGGAGAATGTGTGTAGATTTCACGGACCTAAATAAAGCATGTCCTAAAGACTTCTACCCATTACCATCAATAGATAGATTAGTCGTCTCAACGGCTCAAAGTTCTGTCTTAAGTTTCTTGGACGCATTCTCGGGATACAATCAAATAAGGATGAATGAAGAAGATTCGGAAAAAACATCCTTTATTACCTCGGCCGGAACCTTTTGCTACAAGGTAATGCCTTTTGGATTAAAAAATGCGGGAGCAACCTTCCAAAGAATGATAGACAAAGTTTTCAAACAACAATTAGCCCGAAACGTGGAGGCATACGTTGATGATATTGTGGTGAGAAGCAATTCTTGGACACAGCACATGGAAGACCTGAAGGAAACTTTTGACACTCTGGACAGATTCCAAATCAAGCTAAATCCGGAAAAATGTGTATTTGGAGTTACAAAGGGGAAGTTCTTAGGCTTTATCGTCGGGCAAAGAGGGATTGAGGTGGATCCCGAAAAAACCCAGGCAATTCTCGATCTATCGCCACCATGAACATTAAAGATGTGCAAGCATTAAATGGAAGACTCACGGCCTTAGGAGATTCTGTTCAAAACTCCAAGAGAAGTCAATCCCATTCTTCAACATTCTAAGAAAAAACAAGAGATTCCAGTGGAGTCAAGAATGTGTAGAAGCCTTTGAAAGGATCAAGGAAATGCTCAGAGAATTGCCAAAATTGGGTGTTCCGGCGCCCGGACAAGACTTATACCTCTATCTGTCTGCCACAGATTGGGCGTGGCGGCCGTGCTAATAATGGAGGAAGAAAAAAAGAGATACCAGTATATTACACCGGCAAAATCCTAACCCCAGCGGAAAGTCGGTACACCAACGAAATCGAAAAATATTGTTTGCATTAGTCGTTGCGTCCCGAAAGCTTCGACCTTATTTTCAGTCACACCGGATTTTTGTTAGAACAAATTGGCCTCTAAAGCAGATAGAAAACAACCCGAACGCATCTGGGCGAATGGTTAGTTGGACTGTCGAACTCACCCAGTACGAAATTCATTTTCTCCCTCGAACAGCTATAAAAGCACAAGCTTTGGGAGACTTTATAACCGAGACGACCTTTCCCAAAGGCAAAGAGAGCCCGCAAACCCACATGTCATCTTAGTTGATGGAGCTCGATGTAAGACTGGAGCGGGAGCCGGAATAGTGGTCCAAACACCAGATGGAAGAACTCTTAACTTTGTGTTCCGATTGGAGTTTGAGGTAACAAATAATGAAGCAGAGTATGAGGCTCTCATACAGGGTTTGGAAATCGCCACTGCCTTAGGGGCAACAGGTTTTTTCTTCTTATAATGAGACAGTAGCTTCCATTCATGTCCTTATAAACTTGTCACGTGCCTCCAAAAGGGGGGAAATGGAGCTTACCTCTTTAAATTCCTTGTGCAGAATTGGAAATATACTCAGACTCAATGTTGGTGGCACGACAAAACGACAATATTACGAGGTCAAAGAGGAGAAACTCGGGAAGTACTTGGCCAAAGTCCAAGAGACAAAGGCGAACTTTCAGAAGTGCGAATTAAGGCATCTTCCCCGAGCGGAAAATATAGAGGCCGATGCGTTGGCCAAATGGCCAGTATGGCCGAAAGAATGCCTGTAAAGTCTGGATGGAGATAAAGGCG
This sequence comes from Limonium bicolor, assembly GCA_023374045.1. Classification (NCBI taxonomy): domain Eukaryota; kingdom Viridiplantae; phylum Streptophyta; class Magnoliopsida; order Caryophyllales; family Plumbaginaceae; genus Limonium; species Limonium bicolor. The sequence goes on from CM041780.1 coordinate 111,828,856, forward strand.
AAATCAAGTTTGGAAGAGGTTCGAGTATGCACCATTGAATCGGACACAGTAGCCAACTCTTGGATGACACCCATCATTGAATACATACAAGGCGGAAATTTGCCACAAGACGAGAAAGAAGCAACAAAGATAAAGCGAAGCTGCATCTTTCTTCATAGAGCACGGGCAACTCTACAAGAGATCATTCGCAACACAGCGCTTAAGTGTGTCACCATAGAGGAGGGAGCAAGGCTCATGAAGGAGCTACACGAAGGAACCTGCGGAAACCACCAGGGAAAAAGGGCAATAGTTCACAAAATCCTAAGGCTGGGATACTATTGGCCGGAAATGAAAGAGCATTCTAAAGAGTACATAAGAAATGCATAAAATGCCAGGAACACGGGCACAAGATACATAATCCTCCAGCCACACAAAAAGCTATATTATCCCCGGTCCCATTCGCCATGTGGGGGTTAGATATTGTTGGATCTTTCCCGGAAGCATCTCCCGGAAGGTACAGGTTCATCTATGTGGCCATTGATTACTTCACCAAATGGGTAGAAGCTATGCCAACAATATCGTTCTGCAGGACTTTATTTGGAAATACGTGGTCTGCAGGTTTGGGATCCCAAAGGTAAAAGTGACAGATAATGGAGCCCAGTTCAATTGCGGTAGCTTTCGGACATTCTGTGAGGAGTGGAAGATCGATTTGAGGTTCGCATCGGTCGCTCATCCACAAGCAAACGGTCAGGTGGAAAACGCAAATGGGCAAATCATCAAAGCTATAAAAAACAGGTTGGACAGCAAAAAAGGAGGGTGGGCGGAATTGCTGCCTCGGATCCTTTGGTCCTACAGAACGACTGAAAAAGGGCCAACTGGAGAAACACCATATAGGTTAACCTATGGTCTGGAAGCAATTGTTCCGGCTGAAATTATAGTCCCATCAGTTAGATGGGAATCCTATGACGAGGAAAATAACGGTGAAGGGGTAAAAGACAGCCTGGATTTACTTGAAGAAACTAGGGTCATGGCTCAAGTCCGGATAGAAAGAGATAAGGCAAAGGTGGAGAGATACTTTAACCAAAGAACAAGGGAAAGAAGTTTTGTTCCGGGCGAACTAGTCCTTCGGGAGGTAAAGCAGCCAAAGAAGTTAGAGCCCCAATGGGAGGGACCATTTATAATACAACGGCGAACAGGGCAAGCCTCATATCGCCTGAAAAACAGTGAAGGATACGAATTGCCTCACTCTTGGCACGCTGAATGCCTTAAAAAGTTTTATGTATAAAAACATTTTTCACAAGAGCAATAAAATGAGGTATTCTGTTGAAACAAAGTTTTTTGAAATGTACCATCCGGCCAGCGTGCCTACAGGCTATCATGCCTTGAAATGTACCATCCGGCCAGCGTGCCTACAGGCTATCATGCCTTGAAATGTACCATCCGGCCAGCGTGCCTACAGGCTATCATGCCTTGAAATGTACCATCCGGCCAGCGTGCCTACAGGCTATCATGCCTTGAAATGTACCATCCGGCCAGCGTGCCTATAGGCTATCATGCCTTGAAATGTACCATCCGGCCAGCGTGCCTACAGGCTATCATGCCTTGAAATATACCATCCGGCCAGCGTGCCTACAGGGTATCAAGCCTTGAAATGTATCATCTGGCCGGCGTGCCTATAGTGTCTAGAAATTTACTAAAGAATAATGCATAAGGACCTTTGGTGTAAATAAAAGGGGCTTATAAAGCATTTGGAAGTCCGGTCGCTCCGGATAAAGCCAAATGAGAGATATATAAAGCCAACCTATAGAGAGTAACTTGAATCAATTAAAAGATACAAAAGTAGTGGCAGGGGCAAAAGCGCTAAAACATTACCAAAGTAGTAACCCAAAATACAAATATACAAAATCCCTACACTAAGAAATCATCTTTCTAAAAAACATCTATTCTTTAGCAGGCTTCTTTGCAGCAGACCCTTCGACCGGATGAGACACGCTCTCCTCAGAATTCGATTTTCCAATGGCCTGATGAGAGCCGGCAACCCCCTGGCGCATTCCACTATCGGGAGGAAGGAAGGAAGCCTGACTAGGCCCGAAGACCGTCTCGCCAGGGAGACGACCGAACTTCTCAAAATCCTCAAGGAAGTTGCTCTTCTGAGCAACATTGTCAAACTCCAGCTCGCTGTACAAATCGTCATCCAAAACTTCCCCCCTCTTCAGAAAGTACTTGGAGATGGTCTGGCGACAAACATTAGTAATCTTCCGACTCTGAGAACCGAAAGCCTTCTTCAAGTGGGCAATGATGGTTCCTTGCTTCTTCAGCTCCTCTTGGGTCCGACGGGCGTAGGTTGTATGCTTAGCAACATCTTCCTCGAGCTGTAGGACCTGAGCTCGGTAAAGATCATGGTCAGAACCCGCAGCAGAAAGCTCCTCATTCAGCTTGTCAATACGATTGCTGAGTTTCTCAACATGTCTTAGAAGATTTTCAGAATCTGGTTGAAAGAGAAAAAAGAGTAGGATCGGTAAGAATAAAACATAAGGATAGAAAACGGCCGGAAAGAGACTGATAAAACTCACCCTTGGCCGGGACCTTAGCATTCCCGGATTGGAGGAAGGCCATGGCTTCCTCTAAAGCCTTCACCTTTTCCTCTAGAGAAACCTTCTTGGCCGCAAGAACAGCTTTACCGGCGGAAAGAGCCGTGTTTTCTTCCATCAGGGACTGCTTCTCTTGATCAAAGGCGGTCCGAGTCTGCTCGTCCAGGGCGTCCCTTTCTTCGGCCAATCTGGTAAGCTCATGAATGAGTTTGGCTTTGTCTTCCACTAAAGCCTCATTCTGTCTGGTCAAAGCCTTTTTGTCCATCTTAAGGGACTCGGTCTCTTTCTCAAGAGCAGCCTTCAGGTCCGCAAAGTAAACCTTATCTGAAGTAAGGGAATCCACCTCCTTTTTGTGAGCAGCTTGTACCTACCGCAACAAAAATTCCAAGTCAGATAAAGCATGCGGGGGTATCATGACATCCTTTTCGCCGGAAGCTTGGTTGTGTACCTGTTTTAGGATACTCTCGGTTCGGAGATTCTGGTTTCTCAAAACAAACATCTCTTCCCGCAAGTTCTTTAACTTCATTTCGTACTCATCTCGAAGGCAGACACACTCATGGCGAGATGATTGTAACTCTTTGTTTAGAGTGTCCGTCCTTTCTTTCACCTTGCGGTCAGTCTCGTGATTTACAAGATCAATGTAACCATCGTGGGAAGAGCGGGTCTGCCTCAACTCAGCTTCAACATTGTTGGCCCGATTTTTCTCATGTTGCAGATCAGATTGGAGGTCCCGGGTTTGAACTTCAGCACTTTGGGCCATTGACATAACCTAAAGGAGGCAAAACATTAAATGTTTAGAGGGCACCGACAGGGTATAGGAGAATGGGAGGAAGGTTGCACTAACCCGAAAAATGCCCTGCCACATTAGGTTGAAGACCTCCCCCATGGGGAGGGAGTGACGCATGATAGCATCAGCTCCTCCGCTCCCGGCCCTCAGTTTCTCCTTGGTAGCAGTAACGATGGACGGAGGAGCAAAGATCCCGTCCGGATGATCAGGTAGCTTTATCACTTCCTTCCAAGCATCGGTGTATCGAGTAGTGTCCAAGGAAATCTTGCGCAGGGGTTGCCCAAGGTAGTAGAACCATCCCTCCTTATGGGAAGGGCCGGTGAAACTCCCCTAAACAGGAGGGGGAGGGGAGGAGGAAGAGGCAGTAATGTCTTCCCTTTGCTTGCTTCGGAGCTCTGGGTTCTCGGGCACTGGTCGGTATTCTTTCACTTTCTCGTGTACTGATTCCTTGACTCCAGGAGCATCACATGGGGTTGAGGTGCCAAGAGCCTCGCTGTCCCCCTCAGCTTCGGAGACCTCCGTTAAGACAGCCTTCGGCTTTGATACAGTTTTCTTCCGGAATCTTCAAGTACCGGAAGCCGGAACAGCAGCAGTAGGGAGGGTCGGGCCGCAAGCAACCTCGTTGTCAGTAACGGTTATGGGTGCGCCTTGAGAGCCTAAGAAAGGAAGGGTCAGCAAAGAATGTACAAAAGGGGAAGGCAAAAGTTTCCTTCAAATAAGAAAGAGCAATACGTAGGTCAGTCTCTTCCAAGACAGCACCGTGGGCCGGATCGGAAGAAAAATATCCTGCCAAGTCAGGAAACAATTCACAAATAGGAGTTGGATGACCAGACCCCTGTCCTGGGTGAGAGACAGACCCCAGGCCCGAATCGGGAGTAAGAGGGAGAAAGACGCGACGCCCAGACCCTGGACTCACGTGCCGAGTACCTGGCAAATCACCGCACGATCGGGCTGGGGACTCAGTAATTCTCTTTTTCTTCTGTCCGGATCAATCCTTGTCATTGTCACCTCTTTGTCTCTTCTTAGAGGAAGAAGCATCCCCAAGGAGTCTTGTGGCCGCATCGACAACCGCATCAACAGACGCATAATAATCAACTTGCTCGTCACCCATTTTGAAGTTAACAAAATTCCAACTGTTGAAGGGCCCCACCTTATCTCCTCTAGAAAAGAAATCTACCAGAACGACGCGAAAAGTAAGAAGATGGTAAAAAGGTAAAAGATTTAGGTAAAGCTGGATAAATAAAACTTACTGTGATATTTCTTCAATGAGACCAGGCGCGCCGAAGTAAAGAATTGGGAAACCGTAGGCTGTTTGTTGCTTACCATCTTTAGGATTTTTGAAATGGGCATTTCTTGCGCCGGGGAAGGGAGGCAACTAAATTGGCCTTTCGGGATCGAGGAGCAGTAAGGAACTCCCAAAAATCGGCCTGGTGGTGGGACGATGACAAACCATCGGGAGTTCCACCCGGAAGACGCTTTCTTGTAATCGAAAAGAGAAAAGCCGGCCTTCGCCTTGATGGTCAGGCTATCAGGATCGTCCCTTGTGGAGTAGAATTGGGCGAACTCGGTTGCTTCCACTCGAATTTTGTTCTCCTCACAAAGGAACATAGGCGTGGAGGTAAGAAATTGCCTTTGGGTGTAGGTGAGCAAGCATGCAGCAACGCCGAATTAGGAAGCCCAGAACAATTGGGTGAGGGGGCACAGTCAGGCCACGAGAGAAAAAATCCGCATAAACGGCATATCCAAGCCTAAAATCGTCGTGGGGATAAGAGTCGGAAGAAGGAAGATAGATGCGAGTACCTTGTGGGACTTCGACATCCTTTAAGCAGGAAAGAAGGGAGGAAGTGTCCAGGGAGGATGGAGAAGGTTCTCGATCGGCAGAAAAGGGTGCGGTAGATTTCAAATAAGAAGGGCGAAAACCCTGGGATGAAAAGGTACCTTGAATCGCCTCTTTTGCAGGAACAAAATTCGCTGCTGCCTTATTTTTCTTCGAGCTAGAGGAGGCCAACAGGGAAGATAGAGAAGAAGTTCGGAAACAAAGCGTAAGGAAGTAACGGCGAAGTCTGAGGTGGGTAAAAGAGAGAGAAGGTGTCAAAGATAAAACCTGGAGTTTTGAAGAAAACGGTTCCCACTCGGCTAATAAAAATCGATAAAATAAGGACCCTGCACCTTCCTGGAAAAGGGACGCTGACATAAAGCGCCTCCGAGAATTCTGCATCGAAAAGGCGCGAGGCACGGGCAAGTTTCCTTTCTTTTTTTAAAAAAAGGAGGATAAGGAAAAAAGCAGGGAAAACTTGTGGGACTACAACTGAGGAGGGAAGGAAGTCAATCCGGAAGATCACAAAAAACTAAAGACAGATAAGGATTTTTCCCAAAAGCATGACAAAGAAGAAAAAGTTCTACTTTTACATTCAGGGAATCAAAAGTAGAACTTGTGGGACTGATGAAGAGGGAAAATATAAGAGTAAAGTAAGAAAGACATCCGGTCTCCTGGGACTGGAAGGAATACCCTGGATATCGTTAGACCGGAACGCGTTCTGGCCATTTTGTGTTTTAACTTGTTTTCAAGCTTGGTTTTCTTTGCTAATTGATTTAAAATGTCCATTAGCATATTACTAAAGTCTTATAATGGTATTTGGGTGCTAATCAAAGTCACTCCAAGCTTAGAGCTCGTTTTTGCCCAAATTGCCCTTAAGGCACTTTCTTGTGTTTTCCTTGGTTTAAATTGTCTACCAATCTTTCTAAGGCATATTCTAGCCTTACTACATCATAATTTGATGTTTACTTAAGCATACTTAGGTTTGGGGTATTTCAGAAGTTCTATTAAGGGGGGTAGATTGAAATACCCCAAACCTTGATATGTTGTTTAAACACTAAACTATGGTATTTGAAGGCCAAAAAATGCCTTAGAAACATCAGTGAACAATTTAAACCATAGTAAAACACAATAAAGCACTAAGACACAGTTTGAGCAAAAACATGCTCTAAGCTTGGAGTGAACTTGGTTAGGACCCAAAGAACCTACCAAGACTAAATAATATTCAATTATGGTTTAATAAGGCTAATTAAGTCCTTAGGTAACCTTGGTAGATGATTAAACCAAACAAAACACAAATAAATACCTTAAAGTCAATATGGGCAAAAATGTGCTCCAAGCTTGGGATAAGTTTGTATAAGACCTAAAGGTCATACCTATACCTTAATTATGTGTTAATTAACATGTTAAACCAATTACCAAATAAAACCAAGCTTGAAAACAAGTTAAAACACAAAATGTGCTTTAAGGAGTCTTAAAGCACATTTTTGAAAAATTGTCTTGTAAATGGGTTTTGAGTGGCTAAATGTCCATCATTACTCTTTAATCAACATGTGTACTACTTAGTATCACATTAGGAATTCTAAATCAATGAGAAATCAAAAATTTCACAATTATGTGCCTTAATTTGTGAATAGTGCTCAAATAGTGCTAGTTTAAGTTATAAGTCAACATAAGTTGTTTAGATGGTCAACAAAGGCCATATATAGGTTATATATTGAAGGGGCCACGGTTTTTAAGGTGGGGAGTCACCAACCTAGTCATCCAACTAAAGAAAAGAAAAAGAAATAAAGTAAAGTTACTATTTGCTTTTAAGCTTAAATATCTTGCAAAAGTGAAACCTCTCACCTCACTTCTTCATTTCCTTGCCTTCCCACCGTGTTCTTCCTCTATTCTCCCAACCAGAACCGAGCTTGCTACAGCCCCTTTCTTCTCTAACTTCAATTGCTCACCAAATGTTCATTAATGCTCCAAATCAAATTCTAAGACCATATTTGTCTTAGTTAGACCAAGCTCTTCACTTCTATCTTTTCAAATCTTCAAGAACCCCATTTTGGTGCCATGGAGATTCACCATTGAACGAGCTTGAGCTCATATTTTTATGCCTTGTCATTCTCCTTGGCTTCAAGGTAAGGAAAATCAAAGAAAAACTCCATTCCCTCTTGTTTTTGTATGTGACCGAAAATCACCATTTGATGGTGTCTTCTCTTGTTCTTTCATAGCTCCATTTCAATCTTCAAAGGACTAGGAGGAGTCCTACCTTGTTTCCTAATCAAGTTCTCTTTCAAATTCCAAAGATAAATGTCATTTTAGTGTATTAAAACACTTATGTTAAACTAGGGGTTGTATATGAGTTAAAGTATAAATTCTTAAGCTCATTACCCTTATATGTGTGTGTGGATAGATGGTTGACAAGCAATCAAGGTCCTTGCCAAATTTTAAACAAGGAAACAAGAAAGAAGTTTGTGAGGAAAGGAGGCAAATGTGCTAACCTAATGTAGTTTGAATGCATTAGGAAAAATGAGCTTAAGTTGTTCATTAAAACTACTTAAGGAGCTAATGGTAAATGAGTTAGTAAAAATGCTCTCAAGGAGTTTATTAAAGGCATATATGGTGTTGTGTGTAATTGCAGGTTAAAGGTAATTATTATGTGGGAAATTCAGTGTTTAAGGTTTATGCAATTTAAGGGCCTAAGAGCCATGCTATTTAAGGGCCTAAGTGCCAAGCAATTTAAGCTTATGCACTATATTGTGATGTAGTGTAGTTTAAAGGTTTAGATGTGTGTAAAGAACATTATTTGTGAAGATGAATGTCTTGGATGGTTAAAGGATGAAAAACAATATCTTTGTGTGTATTAAATGAATAAGGGTTCTTGGTTATATTAAGGTGAAAAATTATGTGTTTTGGTGCAAGGTGATACAAGGGAAACTATGTCAAAATTTGGTTAATGAACAAGGAGTTTTAGGTGTTCAAAATGATGTTTGGTGACCTAGGTTGAACTAGGAATGATTTGGGTTTAAATTTGTGAAAGAAGGTGAAATAAGGTCTTCTTAGGTGTTAAAATGTCTTGGGTGTTATCTTGGAGGAATTAGGATGCAAATGAGAATTTTAAGGATACTTCAAGATCATGGTGAGTTGTGTTAAGGATTTATACATGTTTTAGTACCAATGAGGAAGTAAGGTGTTGTAAGGAAGATGTGTGAAATTGTGGAGAAGATTCTTGGAAGGACATAAAGTATTTATGGTGGGCTAAATATAGTGTGGGAACATGCTATAAACCTAAGGGGGAAACATTATACGTGATGGGCATTTAGGCAAGAAATGAGTAAGTGTTTAAGGGTATAGTAAATGAAGTTTTTGGCACGTCCGAACTACCGTCCGAACGGGGACGTTCGGACATGCCCTGTTGCGTTTAAGTTTTCTGAGCTTCGACCAGTGAACGAACTACCGTCCGAATTTGGAAGTTCGGACACACCTATCTCTATTTTCTGGTTTGGCCTCGAACAGTGTCCAAACTTGGGAAGCTCGGACGCATGTTCGGACATTCGTCAGTTTGCACCCTTTTGAGTCTCGAACAGTGTCCGAACGTGGGAAGTCCGGACACAAGTTCGGACATGGTGCTGATTTGACCAAAAGCTTTGTTTAAGGTTATAAAATGATATCTAATGATGGGGATTACTAAGTAATGATGTTATAAGGTTGTTAAGGACATGTTAAGTGAGTTAAATGGCAATTGAGAGGGTGAAAAGTTGCATTAAAATGTAAAAGTAAAACAAGTTAAAAATGTGAAGTTATTTAACTGATTAACGGTAGTAAGTCATGAGCATTAGACTTTAAACAATTAAGTTACCCCGGTGTTAATGAAAGTAAATGTAATGTTACCAGTTGGTCAAAGATGTTACGAGGAACATGCGATGGCACGTTAGAGTGAAACCCCGGTGACAGGTATGGTTTTCTTACAACCTGTGTCCTACTAGATTACACCGGCTTGTATGCCAATGTGTTTTGTTTTTGTATGTTTGCCCCGTTATAAGATAATTCATGAAATGAGTTTACAGTCGTTATTGTTATTGTGTGTTTGCGTACCGATACCGGTAACCTCGAATGCGTATGAAGGGCTAGTTAACCATTATTAGGTAAACGTAAAAGAACGGTATCCGGTAATAACGTTTCCAACCTAAGGAACGTTCTAACCACGGTTATGCGTGAGCTAGTTGTGTGATGTTGTGTGTGATGTTGCTGTATTTGTGTGACCCTCCTTCGTGTGAATAACTCAATTGTAATACTGTATTGTGTGCTGATGTGATAGGTTCCACAGCGGAGTCTTTATCTGTGAATATTTATATATTATGGGGGGTGAGGAATCCGGTATTTCCGGTCGCGCGTTGTTTGGGAGTTGTTGTATATAGTTTCTTCAGCTTCCTCTCTATTGGTTGTCTTCCTTCATTGGTCTTCAATCACCCCTGAGCTTAACCAAGGCTCTTGACTCACGTCTGTTGGGGATTATGTATGTTGTGTTCGGATCACTATATCCGATCCATCTTTATGTTAAGTTATCCGTTCGTCTAAAAGGACGGTAACGAGTTATGTAAACGAGCTTAGCATGAGTTTGATAGCATCCTCTAGGCTCTCCTAGTGAACTAATTATGTTTGGGGCGGTTCCTAAAGAGATCCGTACCCGTTATGTTATGTGTTATTGATGTAATACAATGTTATTTGCGATGTGATGTTATGTGTTGTGTAAATGTGAAATACGTGGATCATGGATATGAATCCCAGTTTATGAAAGAGACGTTTATGGATAACCCGACTAGTGGGTAAGTGTCGTCTATCAAGGAAATAGCTCCAATAGAGGAGAAACACTCTCTAGGGTCAAAGAACACAAAGAGTGATTTATTAAGTGTAGATGTGTTGTCTGTTTTTGTTGTGTCCACTGTTGTGGGTTGTAATGTGTTGTGTGGTTATGGTGTACATGCATGATTTAAATGTAATCAACCGCATGCTAAGACGACAAATAGTTGTGCGTGGCCCGGTAGCATGCGGGCTGCGGGATTACCATACCAGCAAAGGTGCTGAGCCCCTGGGGGGCCACCCTTTCTCTTCTTTTTCCTATTTCAGGTACAAGGAGCTGGAAGCCGTTCGAGAGTAGGATGGGGTAGTCGTTGTACATGGGTAGTCATTTAAATTGTATATGTACAGTAGGTGTAGTAAGACCGAAATTGTTATCGGCATTAGTTTGTAAATACTCGGTACAGTTTGAGGGTATACATATGTTGTTGTTGTTAATGGAAAGGGATAGTAATGTGTAGTCGCTCGGGAATCTAGTCCATCAGACCGATACAATGTATATGTAATAGCCTTGTTAGCCACGTGGGTGGTCAACGGCGTGTAACACCAACGAGTTAAGTAATGTGATGAAGTATGTTTCCCGCTACAGATTGTTGTTAAGTGTGTTGTTGTTAGATGGGGTGTTACAGTTACAGTTGGAATCGGGCCAAAACGACGTCAGTTTGGGAGGAGGGTGCGTGTTCTAACGGTTATATAGCCGTTGGGGAACCGAAACTGGCCAGAATTCCCAACAACTTTTTTTTTATGTGTTTAACGGCTCCAAACGGCCATAAACGGCTATATTTCCCCCAAACCCCTTATAAATACACCATTTTATTATCATTCTCATCACATAACTCATCATACTCTTCCTCTCTCCTATTACTAGTATTTTCTTGTGCAATTAAGTGTTGTTAAGAATTCTAGTTACTAAAAAGCTCATTTCCCACATTAGCTCTCTCAATTCCCATTTCTCATATTCTAGCAAATTGTCGAGGAGAGCCGGAAAGGAAGTGATGCCTTCATCCAACCTCCCAATCGATCCAAAATTTTAAGTTGATGAGCAAGACTAAATCGACGAGATGGAATTCAGGTATCATCATCAGCCACATTATTCATCTTTATCAATCTAGCAAGGTGAAAGCTATACAATTTCTCAGCATGGATCTACAAACATGGGGTCAACACAACCAGGAATATCTCCATTTGGTAAGTTTTAATATTAATTACAATTTATTTTATACAAACTTTAATTATAATTGCATTCTTATCTTAATTATAGTCTAAATCAATTTTTTTTACAATTAAAGGAACATCCTCTACCCCATCCGATGCCCAGCATCTTGATCAACAAGAAGAAGACGATCAAGATGATGATGCCGCCACTCCAACAAAAACAAAACCGGCTTCTTGGGTGTGGGCATACTTCACAAAGAAAGAAGATTCGAAGAAGCCTGGGAAATACACGCAATATTGCAATCTTTGTAGCAAGGGACTTGCATGGGCGGCGGGCACCGGAACCGGATCCTTTGCAAAAAATTTGAAGACCCACAAGGTCTACAAGGATACGGCAAAAATGGCGGGCGGTACGAGCGGTCAAACGATGCTCACCCGGTTTACCCAACGACAACCCGGTCCAGGTTTTTTTCATTATGATAGAGAAAGAATGATAGATGGCATGGCTAGGTTTATGATTGCTGAACAACTACCTTTTAATTTTGGTGAAAGTTCTTACTTTGAAAACTTTGTTTGCAGCACATTACAACCACAATATAGTAGAGTGCCTAGGAATACACTTAAACGTAGGGCTTTGCACAACATAGTAAAACTAAAAACAAACTTATGGAAATGATGAATGAATTTGATGGTCTTGTTTCATTAACTAGTGATATGTGGACATCTACTACTAATGAGGAATTTATTTGTGTTACACTTCATTGGAATGATAGTTCTTGGACGCTTCAGAAGCGTATTATTGCTTTTGATATTTTTGATGATGCATATACCGGTCATAATATTGCTGAAAAACTTATAAAAATATTATCTAAGTGGAATTTATTAGACAAGGTATTTTCAATTTCTCTAGATAATGCTTCTAAAAATGTTAGGTGTGTAGAAATTCTAAAAGCAAATAAGAGACTTTCACTCTTGCATAAAGGTGATTACTTGCACGTTCGATATTGTGCGCATGTTGTAAATTTGTGTGTACAAGATGGTTTAGCTAACTTGACTACTACCCTAGAACCACTTAGACATGTTATGAGAAAGATTAGGAAATCACATGTTGTTAAAAATGAGTACAAGAAAAAGTGTGAAGAAGCCAGTTATGACCTCGCCGTTTTGCTCCCCACACCCCCACTAGATGGAACTCCACATACGAATTGTTAGTTAAGACTAAAAAACACCAACCCATTTTATCTAGTTTATATAACTCTATGGTTGTTCAAGCAAATCAAGAATTAATGGGTGAGGACTTTTGGGAAAAGGCTAATGTTGTGAGTAATATTTTAAAATGTTTTGATAATGCAACTAAGGTATTCTCATTAGTTTATGAACCTAATGTGCATCTTGTTATCAATGAATGCGTTAGTATTTTCACTAGTAGAAAAAATGTTTTTAACCATGGTTATTTTGCCTATATACCACGGTTAGGAACCGTGGTTTATGCTCGCGTCGCATATAGAAAATAACTATAAAACCACGGTTTAAAACCGTCGTTTAAAAGTGAGACTATATATCACGGTTTGCTATGACCGTCGTTTAAGACCGTTTTTGGACCCGGTCCTCACCGATTTTAAATGACGGTTAAGGTCAGAACCGTGGTATAAAGTACCTTTTATACGACGGTTAAAGCCTGAACCGTGGTATAAAGTACCTTTTAAATGACGGTTAGTCTCAAAACCGTGGTATATAATGTATAAAATCAACGAATAAACCACGGTTATACATATAACCGTGGTTATAGTCTATGAACTTTTTTTCAAAATCACCGGCGATTTAGAAGCGCCGCTTCACAGATCTCAAATAGAGCACAAAAGAGAATGAAGAGGCTAGAACACCTTGTTTGCGATTTAGGGTTGAAAAATAATGAGTGAAGAATGGAGGTGTAGTATGTTCCTTGTTCGCGGTGGGTTGCAAAATTACCGTGAGGTTGAAGAGAATGAAGAATGGAGGCGTAGGCCATGTTCCTTGTTCGCCAGTTAGGGTTGCGAAAATTATAGTGAGTGGAGATGAGGCAGAGCATGTGTTCCTTGTTCGCAAGTGTAAGCTGCAAAAATTACAGAAAAACAAGAGAAAGAGAGAGGACGGAGCATGCATGTTCCTTGTTCGCTGTTTAGGGTTGCAAAAATTACCGTGAGTTTGAAGAGAATGAAGAAGAGTTGCAGAGCATGTTCGTCGGTTTGGGTTCCAAAATTACCGTGCGGTTGAAGAGAATGAAGAAGAGTTGCAGAGCATGTTCGTCGGTTTGGGTTCCAAAATTACCATGCAGTTGAAGAGAATGAAGAAGAAGAGTTGCAGAGCTTCGTCGGTTTGGGTTCCAAAATTATCGTGAGATATATAAGAGAATAGAGAGAAAGAGCCGCGTTAAATTTGGGCCAAAAATTAAAATTCCCGCTTAGACTATATAGCACGGTTCACCAAAAAACCATGATTTAATATAGTAAGATGTGCAATATAAATGACGGTTGCCTAGGAACCGTGGTATATAGGTACCCTATATATGACGGTTCTCCAAGAACAGTGGTATATTCACTCTGGTGTGTACCTTAAATGACGGTTGCCCTAAAAACCGTGGAATATAAGTAACCTATATACGACGGTTATCCAAAAACCGTGGTATATGCACTCTGGCATGTACCTTAAATGACAGTTGCTCTGAAAATCGTGGTTTATAAACTTAAAACCACTGTTTTTCATTTAACCGTGGTTTAAACGCCATCACTAAAAATCTTTTTTCTACTAGTGTTTCCATGTCTTTCATGAGAACAAACATGTTGATAGGGTTAGTCCAGTTATTTACGATATGATGTCTAATTGGTTTAACTATTTTAATGAATTTACTTTGATTTATTGCATTGCAACTGTTCTTGATTGTAGGATCGGACGGCTGACTCAAACCAACTAAAGGTGAGAGTCTGTGAGATGGTTTGACTCAATCGAAGTAAGAAAACAAAAGTACTTGGACCGTAAAGACACTTAGTTGAACTTTAATGTGCGGAAGTGATTCTCTTTGAAGTTAAGAGGTAATACGGACTTAGTGGAACCTTTTGAAACAACTTGATAAGCTTGACAAACTCCGGGAAACTCAACGAGATACACAAAATAAGTTCTTTTATTTTCTAGAAAAAATAAACAACTTACAATGCCCACTCTGTAGATAAATCTACTTCGTGGTTTCTCACTCCCTTACCCTATACAATATCTGATCAGCTCGATGACAAGTGTAGTGAAACTAGGATCTTCCTATGGAGGGTCTATCTAAAAGCTCAGGTAGAATGTAGTACTGATTCTCTCTCTAATTCGGAATGTAGCTCTCTCTCTCTAAAACTCTAACAATCTCTATCTCTGAAAGCGTAAGTAGAAATGAACTATTACAAGCCTATTTATATTATATCTAAGTGCAACGGCTAGAAGAGTCTGTTTCGAGTTTTTCGCAACCAACTAGTGGACGTGTGCTGAGTAACCTCGCGTCAGTCTTAAGCCGCAATCTTCGGGGTCGACTGAGGTAGTCTTGTGACCGTTGGTGTGTTAGCGTGTTGACGCTTTCGTTCCTTAATTATCGCAACGACATGATTGAGTGACTCCGTGAAGACGATTGACTATCTCAGCGACACCTGCATGTTCCAACAGTTTCTCCCTTGTTGCTGACGATAGCAAACCTCCGTGAATCCCGATTGAGTCAATCCTGAAAAAGACAAAAAACAAATAACTAGGGGAACCGACCCTGTCGAAGTTACCCCTTAATCGAAGCATATAAATATCTCAAAGTCCAGAGACTCCATTGTGGTTCCCCCTAAATCGCTGAGAGACTCCACGCAGATAATAGCATAAAAGAAAACAGATAGTAAGTATAGGCAGTAATGAGCATAGTCAAGCAGGCAGATAATCACGTAACCGCACAGTCCAGCTGAAATACCCCTGATGAGTGTGAAATATGAATGGTTTTAGTGATCTTTAATGCCTAATTTTTATACGTACATCGATAATATTCCACACTTATCTTCCGTTTTCCTTTGGTTTGTTGTTTGGTAAGGCTTGATACCTTTTTCTATGATTAAATGCAGAGAAAAGCCAAGGAAACAGTAGATTAACTCACAAGGGAGATGATGCAACAAACGGGGGTCGAATTGGAGTCCGAACGATGAATTTAGAGGATTTTGAAGGAATGTCCGAGCTTGTGTCCGAACTTCCAAGTTCGGACGCAAGTCGAGGGTTCGTGTGCTGCGCCTGATGGAATGTCCGAACTTGTGTCCGAGCATCGAAGTTCGGACATGGGTAAGAAAAGCCGGAGGTCTGATGTACGGAGCATGTCCGAACTTGTGTCCGAACATCCAAGTTCGGACACAAGTCGAGAATTTTGGGATTGAAGCGCTCAGAGCATTGTGTCCGAACATTGAAGGTCGGACCAATGTTCGGACGGCACGATAATTTCAGTATAAACTCGGCGTTTTGAAGGGAAAAAAGAGAGGGGGAAGCCTATTTAAATGACCTAATCAGAGGGAGAGGGGATTCATTCATCATCGATCATTACAACACACACTCTCACGCTGATAAACGAGGTTCTCTCCATTCATCCACGCCAATTGCATCAGTTCACCTTCACTCACATTCATCAAGCTTATCACCATCGTTCTGGAGGAGCATGGTCAGAAGGGAGTGAGGCCATCATCTTCAACCTTACACCTGCATCCATCGATTCTGGATAGTCGTTCAACATAAGGGTTTTTCTTCCTTTAGATGATTTCTATGTTGATTGTATTTATCTGTTTCTTTGCAATGTCTGGCTAGTAGGAATTTAACTCTGGGGTAGGGTTTGTTCAAGATGGATTCAATGTAGTTAAAGATTCTGCAATTTGATTATGAGGCTGTAATGGATTGTTTTCAGGTTAATGATTATCAATTTTCTTCTCTATTAATTTCGCAAGTTATAGAGTTGTTCTGCGAAGCCTATTAAGATCAGACAAGGTGATTAATAGGGAGTTCGAATTAACCTGGGAATTTGAGGAAGGATTAGTCGGATAGATAATCTTTCCTACAAACGCTAACAATTCTTTGTGCTCATTCCACCTATATGTGTTTTGCCAACTGCTAGATTAGAGTTGAGACGTTCTGATAGGTGAGCTCTTCAATGAACTATGATTTAGCATTGAAGAGATAGAAAGAATTGGCCTTTCCGTTTCTCATAATTAAATTGTAGGAGTTACTAGATTCAACCAGAAAAGAACAACCCAAACCCGGAGTTCCACTCATATTATCAAACTCATCATTCATTTTTACCGATTGCTTATTTCAACTCTGATTTGCATTTATTCGATTCAGTTTCAAAAACAATTCACAACCCCCCTTAATTTCTAGTTTTCTTAGGATTTAGGATAGGACTTAGGCTTATTTATTCAAGTCCCACGGTTCGATACTTGGTTGCTTAACTTTCTATACTATAGTGACCGGGACTTTTGCAACCCGACAGACTTATTGATTTATTATTTTCTAGATTAATTTGTTTAGTTTTAGTAGATCAATTTCTCTGTTTGCAAAATGGCGCCGTTGCCGGGGACTTGACTTTGTCAAGTCCTTTGCCTTGGTTGTCAATTGTTTTTATTTTATTTGATTTGTTTTGTGTAACTGTGCAGGTGTGTGGTGAATGCACGGTACTCGATCTCGAGGCCCACCAAGATTCAACTTAGACCTAGAGATCAACCGTACAGCTCGTAGAGCGAGAAGAGCGCTCACCTTCGCCATGGCTGCTAACGGACCAGCCAATGCCAATGCTGAGCAGGCCACTTTGGGACGAATTAACCGCCCGCCAGCTGCTCCTAGAAGAGGACCTATGACTCTACCGAACCTCACAGCTGAATTAACAACAGAATGGCAAAAGTTAAAACCAAGCCATCAAACAAACGCTGTCAGGAATCATCCAGCAGGGACCTTCTCAGGCGCAGACCCGGCTGATGCACTCGACCATGTCCATCGGTTCTTAGTCCATCTGGATTCATTGGGGATGTCTCAGGGGCTTGAGGAGTACGCTCGGCTTTGCTTATTTCAGCACAGTCTATCAGGGGAAGCCTCGAAGTGGTTCCACCGTCTACCACCAGGTATCATCACTACCTGGGAGCTGTTGACGGAGAGGTTTTACGAGAAGTATATCCCTATCTCCCGGACCAGACAGATGATCGCTGACCTGACCGCTTTCAGACAGTCCGGCGGTGAGACAATCTGTGAAGCTTGGGATAGATTCAAGGAGCTGCTCCGCCAGTGCCCGCATCACGGTCAGAACATGACATCCTTGGCCCAGGGCTTCTTCCAAGGGTTGAGAGATGAGCACAGAGCCGAGGTCAGAGCCGCACTGGGTGGAAACCTGCTGGCTAAAAGCGGAGAGGAATTTATGTCAGCCATGGAGTCCTACTGCGAGGAGCTCCGCCAGTGGAGCAACAGTGGTGGTAGGGTCTTCACAGTTGGGCAGACCTCCTCTCGGACTCCAGATCCTATGATGGAGCAGATTGCTGCTGAGCAGGCCCATTTAAGTACCATAGTGGGCAATATGGCGAAGATGCTCGAGCGGCTCACTATGGGACAGACATCTGTGCAAGCCGTCAAGAAGGTGTCTACTGGTCCAAACGAGATATGCTGTTCTCAGTGTGGAGACAGCCATGATTATGAAGACTGCCCGATGGTTGCTGAGATGAGGCAGACTGAGGAGGCAGAAGCTCGAGAACGCCATGGTAGAGATGCAGGGAACGATGAGTCAGTTCACTCAGTTCCTTCTTCAGCAGAGACCGTCTGGATCATTGCCTTCCCAACCCGACCCCAATCCTAAAGCTCAGTTGAAGGCAGTGACAGTCTCAGAAACCGTGGTAGTTGAGGACTGCTCAGATTCTGAAGAGGTGGCAGCTGTCACCTTAAGAAGTGGGAAGCAGTTAATAAATAGAAATCAAGTGGCTGAGAACCAAGCTGACGAGGAGACCGGTCACCCTTCCTCTAGCACTGGTGCACCGTCAGGGCCCCCAGCCCCTCCTGAGGTAGTTGTTGAGGAGACCCAGGCTCCTATTCTTCCCCTTCTATTTTGACTGCTAAAAACTCCAAGGGTAAGGTGGTTCCTAAGGAACTTCCTTTCCCTAATAGATTAAAAGAGAAAGAACTTGATGATCAATTTGGGAAATTTTTGAGTGTATTTTCGAAGCTTACTATTAATATTCCCTTGATTGATGCTATCAAGCAATGCCTAACTATGCTCGCTTTGTGAAGGATTTGATTTCTAACAAGCGAAGGTTCAAGGAAAGGGAGATTGTTCAGCTGACAGAGACGTACTCTGCAGCCATCCAGCAGAAGCTCCCTCCAAAGTGTGGAGATCCAGGGCAGCCCATCATCCCTTGCACCATTGGAGACATGGACTGTGGGTATGGACTCTGCGACCAGGAGCAAAATTTAATGCCTTCAATGTTTAGAAGCTTCATGCTGGTGAGCTTGTCCCAATAACTTTAATTTACAATTGGCTGATCGTTCCTCAATCAAACCTCGTGGTATGGTTGAGAACGTTGTGGTAGGTGTTGGTAACTTCTTCTTCCCTGCTGATTTTGTTATTCTTGATATGGATGAGGATGTTGAAGTACCATTAATTTTGGGTAGACCATTCCTGCGAACTGCTAAAACTGTCATTGATGTTGACAAAGGAAAAATCACCCTAAATTTAATAATGAGGAGCTTAGTTTTGATATCACCAAATGATGAGAACAAATGCTTCTCCATGCTGTACTTTCTATTGATGTCGACTATACTGATGATTATGATGCATTTGTCGCTGAAAGTACTGATGCTCTTCCTTCCTGTTTGAGAATGTTGATCTGTTAGAACAGGTGTTATGCCACTCGATTGAGGATGACAAGGAGAGCACTGAGGTAGCTACTGTTGTCCAGCAGCTTAACCAGGGACGAACATATTTTCGCCCTCACGCTCCTCCTGTGGAGCCACTGGACAGGCCTACTCAGAGGCTCATTCCTTCAGTAGAGAAACCCCCACTCTTGAATTAAAAACTCTCCCTTCAAACCTTAAATATGCTTTCTTGGCAGAGGGTAGCGCCCTGCCGGTTATTATTTCTTCTTCTTTGTCTGTTTCGCAGGAAAGCAGACTTCTGGAGGTTTTAAGAAGGCACAAGGGAGCATTGGGGTGGTCAGTGGGAGACATTAAAGGGATTAGTCCAGGGTTCTGCACTCACCGAATCTACATGGAAGATAGTATCAAACCAGTGAGGCAACCCCAAAGGAGATTGAATCCCAACCTGAAGGAAGTAGTGAAAGCTGAGGTTTAAAGCTCTTGGATGCGGGCATCATCTACCCCATCTCTGACAGCCGCTGGGTTTCTCCTGTGCAAGTCGTTCCCAAGAAAGGAGGAATTGTGGCGGTGCCCAATGATAAGGGAGAGCTGGTGCCTCAAAGACAGACCACTGGCTGGAGGATGTGCATAGACTACAGGCGTTTGAACGAGGCCACAAGGAAGGACCATTTCCCGTTGCCGTTCATCGATCAGATGTTGGAGCGGCTGGCTGGGCAGGAGTACTACTGTTTCCTTGATGGATACAGCGGTTACTTCCAGATTCCCATCGCGCCAGAGGATCAGGAGAAGACCACCTTCACCTGCCCTTATGGCACGTTTGCCTATAGGAGGATGCCATTTGGTCTCTGCAACGCACCAGCCACCTTCCAGCGGTGCATGATGGCCATTTTCAACGAATTTATTGAGAAGAGTATAGAAGTCTTCATGGACGACTTCTCGGTGTATGGCCAGAACTTTGATGTGTGTCTGGATCAGCTGGATCAGATACTAAGCAGATGTGAGGAGACCCACCTGGTTTTAAATTGGGAGAAGTGCCATTTTATGGTACATGAGGGTATAGTGCTTGGGCACAGGGTCTCCAAAGATGGCATTCAGGTGGACAAGGCAAAAGTGGAAGTCATTGAGGGGTTACCTCCTCCCACTTCAGTCAGAGGAGTTAGATCTTTTCTGGGTCACGCGGGTTCTATCGAAGGTTCATCCAGGACTTTTCGAAAATGCGAAGCCCTTGTCTGATCTCCTGCAGAAAGATGTAAAGTTTTATTTTTCAGAAGAATGCTTGAAGGCTTTTCAAACCATCAAGAATAAACTCATCTCTGCCCCCATTGTGGTTCCCCCTGACTGGACCCTTCCTTTTGAGGTAATGACTGATGCTAGTGACTTCGCTGTTGGTGCTGCACTCTGTCAAAGGAAGGATAAGATTTTGAGGGTCATCATATGCGAGTAAGACTCTGACGGAGCCTCAAAAGAACTACACCACCACTGAGAAGGAGCTACTTGCTGTGGTGTTCGCTCTTGACAAGTTCAGACCTTATTTGCTGGGGAGTAAGGTAATTGCTCACACCGACCACTCCGCCTTGAAGTACTTGTTCCAAAAGAATGATTCCAAGCCAGACTTTGAGATGGATCCTGCTTCTCCAAGAGTTCGACTTGGAAGTGTTGATAAGCAAGGGAAGCAGAATGGGGTAGCAGATCATTTATCGAGGCTTGAGACTCCAGATGACGGGGTTCCCATAAATGATTCTTTCCGACGAAACGGTCTTTGTAATTGGGAAAGTCAAGAGCCATGGTACGCTGACTTGGCTAACTATCTTGCCTCTGGTTGGTTCCCCATGATCTAAGTTACAACCAGAGGAAGAAGTTTCTGTCTGAGACCCGTCATTACGTTTGGGAGGACCCCTATCTCTTCAGAGTATGTGCTGATGGTCTAATCAGAAGATGTCTCCCTGATGAAGAGGTAAACAGTGTAATAGAGTTCTGCCATTCCCGAGAGGCAGGTGGTCACCACGGTCCTACTAGGACAGCTGCTAAGTGTTAGAGTGTTTTTACTGGCCCACTCTACACAAAGATGTCCACCGCTTCTGTGCTCACTGTGATAACTGCCAGAGGATGGGGAACACTTCAAGAAGGCATGAGATGCCGCAGAAGGGAATCCTTGAAGTGGAATTATTTGATGTCTGGGGTATTGACTTCCGGCCCATTTCCTTCTTCTCACGGAAACCACTACATCCTTGTTGCTGTAGATTATGTTTCCAAATGGGTCGAAGCAATCCCCTGCCCTTCTGCTGATGCTAAAACTGGTAAAATTCTTGAAGAAGAACATCTTTACCAGATTTGGTGCCAAGAGCTATCATCAGTGACGGAGGTTCTCATTTCTGCAACAAAGCTTTTAATTCTCTGATGACTAAGTACGGGGTGACTCATAAGGTTGCTTTGCCTTATCACCCCAAACTAATGGGCAAGCAGAAGTGAGTAACCGAGAGCTCAAATGGATTCTTCAGAAGACAGTCAACTCCTCCAGGAAGGATTGGTCTGTCAAGCTTGATGATGCTCTATGGGCCTATAGAACCGCATTTAAACTCCCATTGGGATGTCCCCCTTTAAGCTGGTATACGGGAAGGCTTGTCATCTCCCAGTTGAGCTAGAGCACAGAGCCTATTGGGCTTTAAAGGCTCTTAACTTTGATTTACATGCTGGAGAGAAGAGGCGATTTCAGCTTTTTGAGTTGGAGGAACTGAGGGACCAGGCGTACGAAAGCTCAAGAATCTATAAAGAGCGCACCAAGAGGATCCACGACCAGATGATTCAAAAGAGAGACTTCAAAGTGGGGGATCTGGTGCTGCTCTTTAACTCTAGACTGTGTCTCTTCCCTGGGAAGCTAAAGTCACATTGGGCAGGCCCCTTCAGAGTTGTAGGAGTTACACCTTATGGAGCGTACGAGCTGGAAAATAAAGCTGGTGAAACCTTTAAGGTAAATGGTGCTCGATTAAAAGGTTATCTTGGTACTGATCATAACCTTTTTCCCTTGCAGACAATATTCTTTTTGGATAGTGAATCCAATCCTACAGCGAAGATGAATTCTCAAGAGACGAGTTCGAACGTGAAAAAGAAATTCTCTTGGCGAATGCGAAAAGAATTAAGAAGGCTGAAGGAATTCGCTACCGGCTGTTGTAGAGCTGCTCATCACACCTCTTCTGATTGATCAAGCGGAAATTGTCTAGCTAAAGACATTAAAGAAGAGCAGCTGACTGGGAGGCAACCCAGTGTTTTCGGTATTTATTCTGTGTTTTTATGTTGTTTAGTTTTGTTTTAGGTAATGTTGTTGTTGCAGTGGTTGGAGCTCAAAAAGAAACAAGTGGTGCATTTTTGGTGATGTCCGAACTTCAGTCCGAAGATTGAAGTTCGGACCCAGTTCGAGAGTAAGAGCCTGCGTAAAACAATATGTCTGAACTTCGGTCCGAAGATCGAAGTTCGGACTCAGTTCGAGAGTCCGAGGGCTGTGCACAACGCTATGTCCGAACTTCAGTCCGGACATCGAAGTTCGGACTCAACACGAGAGTCTGGCGAAGCGGAAATACGAGATGTCCGAACTACGGTCCGATCATCGAAGTTCGGACACAACACGAAGCGCAGCCCAGGTATGTATGTCCGAACTTCTATCCGAACATTGAAGTTCGGACAGCCCGAAAACTCTGAACCAAAAGAGGGCGCGACGAAAAAAAAAAATTCACAAACTCTTCTTCCTCCTCGCGACGCCCGCAGCGAACTCCACTCCCTTCTTCTCCAATCTCACCTAACTCACTCAAATCTCCACCAAATTCCACATTCTTACTACCAATCTGCTCGGTTTTGAGTTCTCCACCACTCTAGCAACTGAAATCGGCCAACAAATCCCCACACCAGTTCAAATCAGACCTTGTTCGACTTAGAACCCTAACCGATTTGGGGGTTTTTGAGTTCGATTCTTGCAGTTTTTCCTGTTATATCTACTTCTAATCATTCATTCAACTCCAGCAAGGTAATCTCTCTACTTTTCTACCTCTTTTAATGTGTTTTTGACAAGTTTTGGAATTGAGGTAAAAATCGAGAGTGGCTGTTATTTATGAGTTTCTGAGCTTCATTTGCATATATGGGTTTATTATCTGCTTGCTGCAAGTTGATGGAGAGAGATGTTAAAATTGCACAACTGTGATTTCAATATATATTTGAGTATGGTTTTATTTGCATCGCTGAACTGAAAAAAAAAATGATGAGACTGAACTGAATGTGTGGAATATTGTGCCTTTCTGTCGTCAGTTAAGTCTCTGCTAGTCACCAGTTGTTGAGGATTCCCATTGAAATTGAAAAAATTGATTGACTTCTGCTGTGGAGAATAATGAGTTTTTAGGGGACACTCTGTCGGATTTTGGGTAATTATGTGCACATTTAGAACCATGTCCTTGCTTTCCTTTATTTGACATTGGGTACCCTTTCTTGTGCAGATGCTGAGCAGATTCACGGGCCGTGGTAAGAGGGCTGCGAGGCCTGGTGCAAGCTCCAGCCGTCGAGCTCTAGAACCTGAATTTAGAAATGATGCAGCCAAAGAATGGTTCGAAAAAGACATGGATATCATTGCTGAGAGGTGTGTGGTACCGGAACTGGAGCAACAGCTGGGACTGCGGGCTTTATTGGACCCATTGGGCTGGGGCAAGATTCTAGATATGGGAGGCCAGTACTCTGAACAAGCCGTGCGCATGTTTTATGCAAATGCCATCTTCCAGGACGGCCAGATCAAGTCAATAGTAGACGGCGATAGAGTGGCAATCTCCACGATGGAGATTGCTCACTATTTGGACATTCCTTATCCTGCCCCAGACCGCCCTGAGCATCTAAACCCCAACGACTTCAAGACAGCTGCCATCCAACACTATACCCCCCTCATGGTTCAGGGACCATGACGGCGTAGAGGGGATGACCCATCCAAGCAGGTCGTCCCTGCTGATGCGCTTCAGAGCCCACAGGAGAGAGAGAGTTCTGCTCGCACTACTGGCTGCGAACATTGTACCATGTCAGAGCTCGGACCTGAACCACACAGAATTCCTACTTCTTCAGATACTGCTGAATCCGGCGTTCGCTGAGGCTGCACAGATCACTTACTTGCCATGGGTGATCTTCTTGCACATGCAGTACATCATGGAGCATAAAGACAAACACAAGCTGGGCTTCCCAGTCATGATCTGCAACATGCTCAGGAGGCAGAGGGTTACCGTTCCTACTGTGGGGCTGCATGCTGTGCGGGCTCCTATTGATGCGGGCGCCCTGAAGAAGATGTGGTTTGAGTTTCGAGAGGGGGAATGGAGGAAGAAGGATGCCGCGCGACCACAGAAGCGCCAGCGAGAGGCGGGTGAGGGTCCATCAGAGCCCGCCCCTACCGCTACACCTGACGACCATGAGGCATATCTTGCATTGCCAGCCCCTGGGAGCGAGTATGTCACTCGCTACGAGTTTGATCAGCTGGAGTCCCGTTTCATAGAGATGGATAGACGCTATCAGGCGGAGATCGAGACTCTTCAGCAGCAGGCACGCCGCTCCCAGGACGACTATGAGACTCTGGTCGCTCAGTTTCAGCAGCATGCGCGCCGCTCCCACGATGATTATGAGGCTTTGGTCGCGCAGTTTCAGCAGTGGCAGGCATACTACCCGCCTCCACAGTGACTATGTTGTTATTTGGTGCTACTCTGTTTAGAAGCCTTATCTGGACTTCTCTTTGGGATTACTTTCAGTTCTGTTAGACTATTTACTTTATTTCGATTGGGTTGTATTTTTAATTAATTTTGATTTTAGTTTGTTCTCATCTTTAACTCTGAATACTGATGTCTCTATGCGATGCTCTAGCATACTTTTCTGTGTTTTTTGTTGAATGTGTGCAAGTATACTTTATCGTGCTGACTCCATGCCGGACACTAGCTTGGAAGCAAGTGTGAGGAAACCTTCTCCCCTACCAGGACACTAAGTGTGAGGAAGAACCTCTTCCTCAAACCATCACAAAAGAAATCAGGGGAGTGTTTCAGTTTCTATTCCTTTTTGGTTAATGTTCGGCCCGTGGTTTAACGTGTATACCTATGTCCCTGTTCATTTCCACCTTGTGAGTGTGACACATTTAGCCAGATCTCCTTCTTATGATAAATTTCTGAACAATGCGGACATTGCTCCTCATTAAGTGTGAGGAAGGGGGAGATCTTTCTGAATGTGTCAGTCATTTATTCCCGCACTAATTTTTGTTTGGTTTTGGGCTATGTGGGGGTAATTCCCTTAGAGTGCTTCTTAGTGTTGAATACTTGGGTGGATCTTTAGTTGTGGAGTTGAGTCCGGTACTGACCTTTAGAGCTGGTTTGCTCAAAGCTGTGTGCTCTCATATCATATTTTCAAATGGCTGAATTCTGTTAAATGTCTGTGAACAAGTTAGTTGTGAAGTTAGAACTGGTTTAACTTGGAACCTTGGAAATGATGAGAATGTCTGGAATGAAGGATAAAGGCAAGGTACTCCTCTGATCTAAGTTTTTTTCTGAACCAAAAACAGGCCTCTTCCATCTGGTTATTAAGTCCTAGGGGTGCTTCATCACCCATTTACCTAAGGTCGTCTGATCTGGGATAAAAGACCCAATACCGTTACAAGGATGGAGAGAAAAGTCTGGGGGATGAATTATTTGTGCGAAAAATTGATATGTATGCAAAAGAAAAAAAGAGGAAGTTCTTTAAAGTCTTATGTTTATGGCAATTCCTTAAATTAGATCATGAGTACGTGGTGTTGAAAGGTTCTGCGGAATATGGCAGAACTTCACACCCCTTGTCATCCACGGGTTTGAGAAGAGAAAAGGTTGGAAGGTTCTGAGTTAATCTACGTTTTGACTTCATGATTTGGCTTCTTCATATTCTTTTGTTTTAAAGGCGTGCTTTATTGTTTAAGAGACATGCAGTTAAGAGCAGATCGATTCCTGGGTGATTATTGTGTCTTAAACTCCTTATTTTGTGAAATTCCAAGGTTTGGCCCTGAGGCATTCTGAGACATTTTACTCCTGCTTTGCTTGAGGACAAGCAAAGGTTAAGTGTGAGGAGGTTTGATGAGTGTGAAATATGAATGGTTTTAGTGATCTTTAATGCCTAATTTTTATACGTACATCGATAATATTCCACACTTATCTTCCGTTTTCCTTGGTTTGTTGTTTGGTAAGGCTTGATACCTTTTTCTATGATTAAATGCAGAGAAAAGCCAAGGAAACAGTAGATTAACTCACAAGGGAGATGATGCAACAAACGGGGGTCGAATTGGAGTCCGAACGATGAATTTAGAGGATTTTAAAGGAATGTCCGAGCTTGTGTCCGAACTTCCAAGTTCGGACGCAAGTCGAGGTTCGTGTGCTGCGCCTGATGGAATGTCCGAACTTGTGTCCGACATCGAAGTTCGGACATGGTAAGAAAAGCCGGAGGTCTGATGTACGGAGCATGTCCGAACTTGTGTCCGAACATCCAAGTTCGGACACAAGTCGAGAATTTTGGGATTGAAGCGCTCAAGCATTGTGTCCGAACATTGAAGGTCGGACCAATGTTCGGACGGCACGATAATTTCAGTATAAACTCGGCGTTTTGAAGGGAAAAAGAGAGGGGAAACTATTTAAATGACCTAATCAGAGGGAGAGGGATTCATTCATCATCGATCATTACAACACACACTCTCACGCTGATAAACGAGGTTCTCTCCATTCATCCACGCCAATTGCATCAGTTCACCTTCACTCACATTCATCAAGCTTATCACCATCATTCTGGAGGAGCATCGTCAGAAGGGAGTGAGGCCATCATCTTCAACCTTACACCTGCATCCATCGATTCTGGATAGTCGTTCAACAGAAGGGTTTTTCTTCCTTTAGATGATTTCTATGTTGATTGTATTTATCTGTTTCTTTGCAATGTCTGGCTAGTAGGAATTTAACTCTGGGGTAGGGTTTGTTCAAGATGGATTCAATGTAGTTAAAGATTCTGCAATTTGATTATGAGGCTGTAATGGATTGTTTTCAGGTTAATGATTATCAATTTTCTTCTCTATTAATTTCGCGAGTTATAGAGTTGTTCTGCGAAACCTATTAAGATCAGACAAGGTGATTAATAGGGAGTTCGAATTAACCTGGGAATTTGGGGAAGGATTAGTCGGATAGATAATCTTTCCTACAAACGCTAACAATTCTTTGTGCTATTCCACCTATATGTGTTTTGCCAACTGCTAGATTAGAGTTGCACGTTCTGATAGGTGAGCTCTTCAATGAACTATGATTTAGCATTGAAGAGATAGAAAGAATTGGCCTTTCCGTTTCTCATAATTAAATTGTAGGAGTTACTAGATTCAACCAGAAAAGAACAACCCAAACCCGGAGTTCCACTCATATTATCAAACTCATCATTCATTTTTACCGATTGCTTATTTCAACTCTGATTTGCATTTATTCGATTCAGTTTCAAAAACAATTCACAACCCCCCTGAATTTCCAATTTTCTTAGGATTTAGGATAGGACTTAGGCTTATTTATTCAAGTCCCACGGTTCGATACTTGGTTGCTTAACTTTCTATACTATAGTGACCGAGACTTTTGCAACCCGACATACTTATTGATTTATTATTTTCTAGATTAATTTGTTTAGTTTTAGTAGATCAATTTCTCTGTTTGCAACCCCTAACCTTTAAATAATTAAATAATGATAAATAAGTATTATTTAGGAAATTATTAAACCCTAAGAAAGTATATAAACACTTGGGCGTTAAAACGCACCTAAACTCCTTAAGGTCAAAAACGAGCGTTAAAGCCCGACCTTAAGCTAAACAAGTTATATAAGTTATAAACTTCATATGAAGTTAATCAAGGATCATTATATGACCCTTAGAACACAAGACCTCATCTAAAACTGAGTAAAAATACAAAATGCTCGGGAGTTCCCTTAAAGGCCCTTAAGTCCCGGAAATACTTTATAGGATGAAGTAAAGCATTACACTTCATTCCAAATGCACCATAACACTTTATTAAACCAATAAGATGAAGTCCTCACGGTAGAATTTCAATTAAACGCAAAGTGCTAGGAGATGCTCGATAAGGACCCCATAAACCCCCGGGAATGCCCCGGAGGAGTGCCGAGGTGGCACAAAGTCCTATATGAATTATTCTTAGAGTTCCTACCATAATTATTCAACATTATAAAGAGAATGCTCAAGCTACTTTCTCAAAAATAAACAAAGTGCTCGGACGAATTTCTTAATGCTCCTTTTTGTCCCGGTTAGCCCGGGAGTTGTGTTTTGAGTTGATATATCCCCATATAACTTAATGTAACACCCTAAAATATTATTATTTACTATAAACAATGTCAATAAACACTTGGAACTCATAGCGACTAATTATTTTTCGGAAAATCCTTTAAGCACATAAACGCACCTTCGGGTGTCACAAAAATGCGTTCTACGCAATTACCTTGAAGTTTTTGAGGAGCCACGAGTTGATAATATTAAAAGGGGATAAATTTACCATATAAATCAATTAATTCCAGTACTAAATTCATAGTACAAATGGGGGCGGTTTTTGTGTCAAAAAGGTACCTAAAATCAGCATTTTTACCTTAGAACTTTCATCTTTTACCTTAGTATAAATGTACCAATTAAATGTTGTGACTTATAACATGTTATAATATGGTCTTATTAAAATATAATGTGACAGGAATCAAATAAAAAATCAGTCCCATAAAGGCTCCATGTTAGGCGCCATTTTTGGTCTATTTGGACTAGTTTTGGCTTAGAAAATTGCCTTATGGATAATGACTCATCGTATCATGTATTATATGATAATGTATCAAACCATCTCAGTCAATTAAGGCTACCAGTACCGTATGACCTGAAAGAAACAACAAAGAAATAAGTTAGGAAAAGTCATGGAAATTTAAATACACAAAACAACAAACATAGATCTAGCTTTAAACTTTACAATTAAACAAAGAAAACAAGTTGCCTCCTACAAGCATGTGCAGCCGATTTCACATGGAGAAAAGCTAGTATAATTGCATTACAATAACCAAAATAAGACACCACCTAATTAAGCTAGTTTCCTATGTCTAAAATGACAAAATCAAGTGTGCCCATACAGCACCTAGTGGCCGGTTTTAAGCAAAGAAGAAGAGGTCTAGTTGCTGTACAAAGATTAAACTATAACATCTACTAAATTAGCCATTTTCTCTTGTTTTAAATCAACTAAAATCAGTGGCCTATCTACATGTACCATTACCGATTTTATGCAAGGAAAGAAGACTTGATTTGCCTTATTAAAATCAAACTAGAACATGTACCTAACTAGCATGTGCCTATGTTTTAAGTTGTCAAAAATCAATTGTCATCTATAGCCATATGCAACCGAGAATACATAGGAAAAAGAAGCGAAGATTGACATGATATTCAACTTATAAAATTCAAAGGAAACGTGTACCAACTTTAGTCTTTGTCTTCTAGTTTCAATTGTCAAACAAAGACTTCAATTTCCTTATCAATCAGCCAATGGTCTACAATTATGAGAGCATCTTATTGAGCCAAATAATCAAATAATTAACAAAGAAAAGACTAAACAATTTGACAATAATTGTGTCAAATAATTCCATTTGATTCCTTCTCATTCCTTACCTTATCTCCTACGTGAGGTTTCATTCTCTCCTTGCCCACTCCATTGCCGATTGATTAAGTCTCTTCTACTCTCTCTTTTCTCCTTCATTTGCTAAGTTATTCCTTAGAGCTTCCAAGCTCCATTAATGGTGAATTAAGTTCTAACACCATTTCTATGTAATTTCCTAGTTAAAACTACTAAGTCTTGAAGCAAGAAATCATCCTAGCAAGCTTGCTATTTTCGCCAAGGTTAGATGTTCCAAGGAGGTTCCTAAATTCAACAACAATACAAGGAACAACAAGATCAAGTTAAGGTATATTTTCATGTTGAAAATCTTGGTAAAATACCCTAAAGTTATTACCGAAAATTATGAACTTCTAAGCTAAGGTTTTCTTCATTATTTCATGAAGGAAATTTAGATCTACAACCATCTCAAGGTCTACTGAAAATACATTGAAAAATTCCTATGGTAAACTCTTGTAAAACTACTCCAAATCTTATTTATAAATCCTTGTTAGAAGTCCAACAAATGGATCTCCTAAATATATTCAAGAAGGCCGAATTCTCTTCATCAAAATAGCATTTGGAGAGCTTGGAATTCAAGGAGAAATCAAGTACAAGAATTGCCTTGATTTATGGAGTAAGTTTATATAATTAAGGTTTATTAAGTTTGAGTTTGATTTAAGCCTCAAACTTTGGTATAAAATTATGTATAACCTCTAGATAAATTAAGGCCGGTAACATGGGGGTTATATTGTCAAGAAAATAAATTATAACATATAAGGTAAGATTATTACCTTAAGGTATAAATATGTGTCACAAAAATTAATTAGGATACATATATGTTCAAACCGAATTGTCTAAGAATAAAGTGTTCTATTTTGAGTTTATAATCATTCTAAGTCATTAGCATAATTTTTAGAAGTGTTATATGGCTTATATACATTTATATACACATATTATAAAGTTTAAATCAAGTTTTGAAACCATATGACAAATATAAATTAAAGTCGAGAGTGAAAAGAGTTGTTTGTTGATTTTCGAAAAATATAAGTATATTAACTTATATTATAAATTTTGGGAGCATTAAAAATAGCTACAAGTATTTAAATGGCTAATTTATAAAGTTATGTGGCTAAAATGTAAATTTTGAAGAGTTTGGTGTACAAATAATATTTGCCGAGGACTAAAAGGTGAATTTGGTATATTTATGTTATAATATAAGGTAGGAATTAATATTATGAATTTTGGAGAATTTAAATAAGTAGTTAAGTGTTGAAATAACATTTTATAAAGTTTTGGGACTATGTAACACCCCTATAATAATAAAACAACAGCGGAAAATAAACTAAAGGTGCTACAGACCATCGGGTTCCAAACACCCGGCACCAAACCTCACCAATTACAACTTACAATCTACAAAAGCTACGGTCTGAACTCGAGAAAAACTTAACACAAACATAATAGAAATTAAACACATTAACTCTCCACAAAACCCAGTCCCATCCCAAACGCTCATTCTCTTCGTGGCCACCTGTAAATCCATTCGTACCTGCAAGATGAAACCAAGCAGCCCACCCCGAAAGGGGCGGGTCAGTTCCCTGGAATGGAACTGGTACAATTCTCCAAAAACAAACTTATAAAACATAACTCTTCAAAATAAACAGTAACATGAAAACAAACTCTTAAAAGTAAAACAGAGATAAAGCAGTTCAAAACAATCAAGTTAAAGAGAAAAGAAAACAAGACAAAGATAGAGATAGAGAACTTCCAAACCAAGTCACCCACTTAAGTAGTCACACCACATAGTTAGTAAGCATCCATTGTTGATGTTAGAACCAATTCCCGTTCGGAGTATAAAGACTCGGGTAGTCACGAAGGACTAGGAATAATAAGATAGATCCAAGAACCAATAACTCAAGAGTGGAATAATTCAATTGGGAGAGATGGCCCCCACCGCCAGATATCAATGTCCATATGGACGAGGGATATACAGCCCCCTGCTGTTAGATTTAAATGTCTTGGTGGACGAGGGATATACAGCCCCCTGCTGTTAAATATCAATGCCCCTATGGGCGAGGGATATACAGCCCCCTGCTGTTAAATTAAAAATGTCCTGATGGACGAGGGATATATAGCTCCCTGCTGTTAAATATTAATGCCCCTATGGGCGAGGGATATACAGCCCCCTGCTGTTACCATTGAAGACGCGCGCACGTCGAAGCCTCAAGAACCAGCTCATGGATGAAACGATATCCAGAGCCAAAAGAAGAGTTACCAAAGTTGACCTTTCCAAATTCCCACCAGATCACTAACTACCCAGAGCAATACCAAAACACTCAGTCCTACAGAGTGCAGAAGCGTAAACCCTAAGCAGTCAATGTCTAGTGGAACAACCAAATAGAAAGAACCAATACCCAAGTAAGTTTCACATCCAAGGCTCAGTTAGTCACACAAGCTGAGTTAGTCACACAACCATTTTCTTTTTAGTAATTCCTCTTAAAGTCAGTTAGCGTTTTCCAAAACATTCCATAAGTCAATCAGCAAAAATATCAGAGTACGAGAAATCGTACAAAACATTCCATAAAGTCCAAAACACATCAAGCTGAGTACGAGAAATCGTACAAACATTCCATAGAGTCCAAAACACAACAAGCTGAGTACGAGAAATCGTACAAACATTCCATAGAGTCCAAAACACAACAAGCTGAGTACGAGAAATCGTACAAACATTCCATAGAGTCCAAAACACAACAAGCTGAGTACGAGAAATCATACCTGGGTAACGTTGTAGCAGTTCTAATCAACTTGCGCAAACAACCAACAGTACTCTGAAGAATATTACAGGTAGTCTATCATCAATCACTTGTAGCCCACGTTAAGCTTAAATAAACTCCTCACTCTTATTTCTAAGTCTCAATTGTCTTTTAAGCCCTCACTTAAATGTTATGTATAACCTTTGACTTGTCTTAGAATGTTGTATAACTCAAGGTTGTAGGATCAAGGAATGTATTTTATTAACACTTGTTAATTGTTCCACCCTTATCCACTTTACTCATACTTAACCATAATTCTCACATTAAAGACCTTAATAACATAAGTGCATTATACGTTATTCAATCAAATCTTAGAATTTCAATAACAATTCTTAAGCTCAATACTTTTACTCTTACTTTAGAATAAACATCGTCTTATGACCTATAATAGGTTAATCTTAGAATACTATACTATTAATTCACAATGTAATGATTATGTACTTTATCGATATTACGAAATAAACCAACATGATTAAGTTTCCCCTTAACTTAATTAAGAGCTACATCTTGTTTATTGGAGCCATAGTGTTGTAGACACATTTTATTATAACTTAGTTGAGCCACTAAACTTAATTATCATAACCTTAGTTCAGAATGACTTTTTATTACAACCACCTAATAATTTTGTCATAAGATGTTAAATTACTCTTCATCTTGAAACAACTATATTATAGTTAACTTAGACTTATCGAACCCTTACATTTAGTATTCACAAGCTTCATTATTTGCTTAATTATTACCTATATAACAAGGTGTTTAAATATAACCTTTTATGTATCTTTACTTACCTTTAATCTCCTAAATGTTTTATTTAACACACATTCTCTCTATAGACTATTAAATCCCTTTTGTACTAAACTTCAATAACCTTAAACCTTAAATACGTTTTAAACTGTTGTACAAAACCTAAGGTTTCAAAGAAATAACTTTATAAATTAATTTCCTTTATTGTATTTAGGATGGACATATATCTACACAAGAATTTATCAAAGAATTAAATTCTGGTTCGTAAGTGAAATTGTTAATTATTTATAAGATGATCTACTATGAAAATTCCCATATTTTATATTCAAATAACCTAACATTATTCCCCTTTACTGTAAAGTATATCAATATAATATCTTATGTAACTTAGTTTTATCTAATAAAAGGTTCAAAGATTTTAAGTATCAAATTCCCATTTATAAACCTTCCTATAAATTCTCACTACTAAATACCTCACTTAATTGTAAACTCACATCCTGAATATTAGTAATAAATGTATTTTATATGGCTTATCTAATTCTAAGAAACTTAAGGATAATTATTTTAGATAATTTCCAAATCATCGTTTAATATAGAATATATCATAATCCTTTTAACGATTCTATCTTAAAACATTAAGTTATATTTCACTACCATAAATGTTAAGAAATAATTAAATCTAGACTTACTAATCCACCTCACACTTAGATGTAAAAGTATTTTACTTATCCTATTATGGTTTATATATTAAGAACATCTAGATGTAAACGTATTACATTTGTTTATTATTAATTATAGAATAAGATCTATTTGTACAACATTTTATGAAGCTCAATTTTCCTAAGTTTTCTTATTAATTACTTAATCCCAATTTAAGATTTACATCCTGGTTATTGACAATAATACTATACATGTATTTCAATATGGTTATATATAAACCTTGGAAACTCAAAGGTAACTCTTAAGCCTAATACATAACTATAATTTAATACCACCTCCTATATATTCTTTTATTGGTATTATGTAGGGGTTTAGTTTAACTTATTAATTCCTTCGTATTATATTTCTATAAGGTAACTAATTTTTTTATATATATTTATATATATACTAGGATTTGTTCAAAACATTATTTATGTAATTTATTGTATTTAATTATGTTTAAAAACTTTTAGGCATAACTACAACCGATATACGGTTTATAAAATAAAGTGTTTCCCTTTAATATATATAAGTATACCTGTATTAGAATTTAATTAAGACATTCCCTACGTAACTTATATATTTAAACTATCTTATTTCTAACTGCATTCCATGTATGTTCTATAAAGTATTCCTTTAACTATATCTTAGGATACTCTTATAATATTTAGTTTTATAAGTGTTAATTTATTAGTTCCTTGCTTTAACCTATGTTACTATTTTATTCCTTTTATATATATGTATAGAAATATATATGTATATATTTAACTTAGTTTAAATTAAAAATATTAACTCCCATACAATATAGTAAATAAAATGTAGGATAATTAAATTCCTTAATTTATATAAGTTTCTACTCAAGTAAGATATATACATATATGTAAATAATTTCACTTCTCTTAAAAGCTATAAAAACATTTATAAACTTACTGTTATAAAATGTTAATTTAGTTTTCTTTATTTTCCCCAGCTTAAAAGTTAATTAAAAAAACCATATTTTAATTTTTGGTTACATTAAAAACCTCATATTATAGGTTATTCTTATGAAAAACTCATAAACACAATTTTTAAACCTTTTACCATTGCCCAAAAATTCCCAAATTTAATACAGTAACTATAACATTTTAGACATATTATAAAATTTTTATTTCATAAAAATATCTTTTTAATTTAGCCAAATAATTCCAGAAAACCCGTAACTTGTAAAAATCATAACTTATGTTTAAAAATTCCAAAACCATAATAATTTACATCAAAATAAACTAGATTAAATAAGGAATCTATGGTTAAAATTTCAAGTCAAAATACCTTCGGGAAGGCCATTAACTAAAATCAACAAGTTAGAGCCAAATTCTGAAATTTAATAAACTTATAACCATTCTTATTTAACCTGATCTAATCTCGGCCGTCCAAAACTTTTTAAACGAGATAGACGGTCCCTGAATGTTGAGTTCATCACCGATTCCAGAAACCATGTCGAGTACTAAATCTCGATTTTCTCCTAATCCACAGAACGAAATCGAGTGATTCTTGTTTCTATAGTTTCGAAATCAAATTTCGGTTCTAATGACACCGGTTTCCCCAATTATAATGCAGTATACGATAGAATTCGAAGTCAGTTCAAATGTTAGGGTTCAAAGTTCGATTCGATTACAATCTTGCAAAATTCTACACATACAGAGCATAATAACCTCAATTGGTTGTTGGGTTAGGTCGGATACATGATTACTAACAACAATAACAGAGCAATTTGACCGGAAACTCACCGGAGTTGCAAAAACGGAGGAATTCGATTTTGGGAAATCTGGAAAAATCCGAACTTGAGCTGTTCTGTAACACCCCATCCCAAGCCATTCGTGGTTATCGCAAGCTGAACACTTAATCGAATACGTCGCAGCGGAAATAAACAACACCTGGACGTTGCCACGGTCTGATCGTTAGAATATACCGGCCTTAACATTTACAATACTTATCCAAAATACTTATCCAACTCAAAACATTACCAACCACAATACCACAACCAACCGAGTACAAGTATCTTAAACACAATCTCAACCTTACATCAGTTTAATATAAACAGTCGGGTGCACAGGCGCAACCCGAACTCAAAATAAACATCCCACCCTAAGTCTAACCGCTCCTACTCTCGTAGTGCGTCCTCATGGGTCTCTTACCTGCAAGTGTAAAAATAGCCCCCGAGGGGGTCAGCACGAATGCTGGTACACCCTCTCATGGCCCCCAAGCTAACGGGGCTACGACGACTAATTGTCGATAGCATGGAAATTGATTACATACACAAGCATAATATGAAGTGCAATAACAATAACCACAGATGAACATATATAGTTCACAAACAATGAACGACTCAAGCGTTCCCTTATCAAGTGGGTTAGTAACCCCTCTTAGTCCTCATTTCCTTAATCTCAGTTCCTTACCTTACCTTAATCTCAATCTTAATCTTAATCTCAGTATACAAACCTTTCCTGGAAGGGATTGGTTGTAGCTTAATTCGAACCTGGGATTTAGGTGATCCCACCGCACCATCTTAATGCCACCTACTCTGGACGGGAGTCCAGCGTAGCTGAGCCGGCAACCGGCCCTAGGCTACAAGTCCGAAGACAAGTCCTTAAGCGGAGGGCGGATCTGATTCAGATACCGTCCCCCTTTTTCCTTAGCATGCATGACCGGAGATCGGTCCCGGGTTTCCTCACTCAAGTTCCAGTTAGTAGAAATCTTAAACATCATGTGCTAGTTAAGCCTTAACGGGCATTAACCAACAACCACCAAACTTAACTCTTATTCTTAACTCAGTAAGTACTAAACTTGGTTAGTAACAATCTCAAGTCTCGCGGGTTAGTGTAAAGATAACACAAACACAACGAGAACAATATAACCGGTTGCATGCTTTATCTTGTTTTAGTCATAGCAATTAAACAGATAGCACACAAGCCGAGGGACACCTCGTTAGCAAGCAGGTCACAAGAAGGATTGTACCGTTCACCGTCGATCGTTGTTTGTTTAACCTTCTTCGGGGTCCCAATTCACAAACCTAAAACATTCATTCATTTTTAGGTCATTAGTTATTTGCATCTTGCTTAACTCACTTAGTCTTAAGATTCCCATTCAATAACCTCTCAAGTCTTTGCCACTTAGCTTACAAGCTTAACTTTAAACATTAATATTTATACTTAACTTAACTTAACTTAAGCCCTTAAGTTCTTAGGGTCACAATCTTTACCACCCTACCAAAGGTATACCTTATCACCATTTATCATTCTTAGAATTCAAAATTTCTTTTTTTTTTTAAGTGTTAAGGGCCGTCCGACCCACCGTCCGACCCACCCTCTGGGTCGGACCATTCCAGTAACTTTCGGGTTTGGAAAACCCTACATGTCCGACCCACGTCCGACCCAACCAACTGGGTCGGACCATTCCAGAAACTTTCCGTCTTCTAAAACCTCCCATGTCCGACCCACGTCCGACCCAACCTTCTGGGTCGGACCATTCCAGAAACTTATTTGCCCTCTAAAACTCACCCGTCCGACCCATGTCCGACCCAAGTCCTCTGGGTCGGACCATTCCAGAACCTTTCCCTGGCGTTAAACAGAGGCCGTCCGACCCAAACTTGGGTCGGACCCCTGGGTCGGACGCCACCAAAACATGCCCAAACTTTGCCAAATCTTCACTAAACCTTCCTCAAGCCATCCAATGTGTTCTAACATCATTTAGACCCTTAAACCCACCTTAGAGCATCCTCCAAACACATTAAATCATTCACCAAGATTCACCTTAATCATTATACATTTTTCCTTGTAATAATGCTAACACTTGTAATGCTTTCCTCTAGGTTTCTAGGTGGTGGTTCATACCTAATGTAACCACTATGCCAAATGTTTTCCTCACCACTATAACATCATCTCCCAAGCATCTTTCACTATCTAAAACTCTCTTATGCATTTACTTAATGTTCCTTCACAACTTAAACTTCCATCCATCAACACATTATTTCCTTCCTAGTTGTTTACCAACATTTGCCTAAGTCCTAAATACTCAAATACATTCTCTTGATTCCTAAATCCTCCATGGTGATACCTAAGTCATTATAAGTCATTAGAACACCTTAACTCACCCTTTTTCATCAAGACAACCTCTAGAACATCCTAGTACTTCCTTAGTCATAAATTCCCTTAGAATATCTTAAACACTTAAGTTCTCCTTTAAATTTTGCCATGGGTTCTCTAGTACATAGTACATCCTAAACATGGTTTTTCTCCATCAAAACCAAATCACCAAATTCTCATCACAACACCTTAACACCAATTTACACAAACTTCACCACATCATCATATAGTGCTTAAACTTAAAATGCTTGGCACTTAGGCCCTTAAATGACAATAATCTTAACCACTGAATTTCCACATATATTTGCCTTCAACCTGCGAATACACACAACAAGGCTCCCATTGAAATAAAATGCTTCTTGTAATTCTCTCCACATTGTTTAAACTATCTCTTCTTCTCATTTGCTCTTAGTCACAAGTTCACAATATGTCATTGTTTCTCCTAGGTTTTATAAACCTTCCAATATACTCTCACTAAACTCATCATATCTAAATCCCATTCCCTTAAACAAAAGACATCTTAAGGTAAGTATTTTACCTTGTTCTCTACAAGCTTCACAAGCTTTTCTCCTTAGACTTCTCTTACCAAATCTCGGTCACCAATATAGTTCTCCTTGCCAATGTTCTAAACAATGTCCAATAACTCTAATGAGCACTAAACAACACACTTACCTTAAGGAATAAAACCTAGGTTAAAATGTGTTTTAAGGTTTTGAATTGATTGCTTTACCTTAGTTCCTCAAGACAAGCTTGGATATGAAGCAAGAAGGACCTCCTCTCTCCTTTGAAGAGTAGAAACAAGCTAGAACAAGGCATTCAAATGGAGTCCATGAGTACTAATTTTCGGACATGTGAAGAAAATGGTGGAAACCTAGATTTTCTTACACTTTTTTACCTTAAGAGAATGGAGAAGCCAATGGAGTCTCCAAACTTGAATTTCCTCCTCCAATGGTGGTTTGGCTTGGCACCAAAATGAAGCTCTTGAAGTTTTGAAAAGATAGAAAGAAGGAGCTTGAGCTAACTAAGAAGAATATGTATTTTGTTTTGGATTTGGAGCTAAAATGAGCAAGATGTGGGCAAGGCTAGATGGAGCTAGCATGGAGTTGTTCTTCACGTTAATGGAGAAGGGAGAGAGCTTGAAGAAACCGTGGGAAACAAGAAGAAATGAGGAGATGAGGAGAGAGGTAAGTAAAATGTGATATTTATGTTAAAAGGTAAATAGTACTTTTTGCTTTATAATTATTTGCTTTCTAATGCTTAATAACTCATGAAGGTGGTGACTCACCTCCTAAGAAACTGGCCCCCTTTTAATAATGAGGGTACTTAAGTCTTTGTTGACCAAATGTCTCACTTATATAGACTTATGTTATAAACTAGCTTAATTAATTCACTATTCACCAAAACAAGGCACATTGTTGTGAAATTTTGATTTCCCATTGATATAGACTTCCAAATGTGATAATATATAGTACACATGTTAATTAAAGAGTAAAGATGGACATTTAGCCATTCAAAACTCATTTACAAGACAATTTTTCAAAAACGTGCTTTAAGACTCCTTAAAGCACATTTTGTGTTTTAACTTGTTTTCAAGCTTGAGTTTCTTTGGTAATTGATTTAAAATGACCATTAGGATATACTAAGGTCTTAGAACAATATTTGGGGTACTCTCCCACGTCTCTCCAAGCTTAGAGCACGTTTTTGCTTAAACTGCTCTTTTGGTGTTTCCTTATATTTTCCTTGATTAGAAATGTTTCTTAATGTTCCTAAGGCATTATTTAGCCTCCTTATATCTTAGTTTATCATTTAAACACCACATCTAAGTTTGGGGTATTTCAATCTACCCCCTTAAAAGAACTTTGTCCTCAAAGTTCACACATGTGCTTAACCATTCACGGTACACAATTCTCTTAATCTTAATACCACATCTTATATTCACATTCACACATCTCAAGACTCAAAGGTAATCTCAAATACAATACATAAGTATTATACATAACTCAAACTTACACCGAAGTGTAGCAACTTACACAAATTCACATCTAAACAACAACCAAACGACAAACATGATCGTTTCCTAACTCAAAAGCGAGGAAGCTCTACCCCCTTAAAAAGGGGTACGCCCCGTACCCTATACAGACGATCTAGTCAGTAAACAAGAAGGGTACTTCGCCCTCATCTTATCCTCTAATTCCACGTGGCCTCTTCGACATCCTGGTTAGACCAGAGAACCTTCACCAGTCGCACTGACTTGTGGCGAGTGTCCCTAGTCTTGCTGTCCAAGATTCTCTGAGGAGTCTCCACGGATCTCATATTCGGTTCTAAAGTTAACCTCTCAGGTTCTAACACATGGGAGGGGTGGTGCATGTATTTCTTTAGCTGTGAAACATGAAAAACATCATGCACTTTTCCCAGCTCAGCAGGTAAATTCAACCTATAAGCAACCGGGCCCACCCGCTCCGTAATCTCATAAGGACCAACAAATTTCGGGCTTAATTTGCCCTTCTGCCCAAACCTGAATACACCCTTCATCAGTGAAACTCGCAGAAATACCTGGTCGCCCACTGCGAACTCCAGGTCCCGTCGTCGAACATCAGCATACGACTTCTGCCTATCTTGAGCAGCTTTCATGTTCTCCCTGATTTGCTGAACTTCAGCCTTAACTTGTTCTAAGTACTCTGGTCCTATAATGACCGTCTCACTCGACTCATCCCAGCAGAGCGGTGTACGACATGGTCTACCGTACAACGCTTGAAAAGGTGCCATCTTGATCGAAAGCGTGATAGCTGTTGTTGTATGAAAACTCGATCAGATGCAATCTGTCAATCCAACTGCCCTGGAAGTCTAAGGCACATGCTCTCAGCATGTCCTCGAGTGTCTGAATAGTACGCTCAGTCTGACCATCTGTGAGGATGGAACGCGGTACTCAGCTTGAGTTCTGTACCCAACGTTTCTGGTAGCTCTCCAGTACCTCGAAAGGAATCTGGTATCTCTATCTGACACTATGGTCTTTGGTATGCCGTGATGTCTCATGATTCTTTCTCAAATAACTCAGCTAATTTGGTCACCTTCCAAGTATCCTTCATCGGTATGAATCGGGCTACTTTGGTAAGGCGATCCACCAGCACCCATATCATGTTGAGACCTCCCCTAGCAGGTGGAAGCCCAACTACGAAGTCCATGGAGATATCATGGAACTTCCACTCCGGAACTGGCATCGACTGTACCATTCCGCCTGGTCGTCGGTGCTCGAATTTCACCTTCTGGCATGTGAGACACCTCAAGACGAACTCGGTAACATCTGTCTTCATCCCCGACCACCAGAAGTATCTCTTCATGTCTTTATACATTTTAGAGGCTCCCGGATGGATGGAAACTGAAAACAGTGTGATTCTCTAAGTATACGGTCTTTCAGATCCGTGTTGCCTCGTGGTATGCACAATCGGCCCTTAAGTCTGATCAGATCATCATCATGAAGTCTGAAGTCGTATTTCTGACTCTCAAAGGTACCATCTGTCAGCTTCTGTCTGACCTCTCTCATGTACTCATCTGTCCTCTGAGCCTCTCGCACCTCATCAACCAAGCTG
Organism: Limonium bicolor; assembly: GCA_023374045.1. Classification (NCBI taxonomy): domain Eukaryota; kingdom Viridiplantae; phylum Streptophyta; class Magnoliopsida; order Caryophyllales; family Plumbaginaceae; genus Limonium; species Limonium bicolor. The sequence continues at coordinate 111,870,532 of CM041780.1, forward strand.
GAGAAAGAAACTAGCGAATGGAGTGAGTGTGCTCGACGGCTCAGGGCATCTGCTACAACATTGGCCTTCCCTCTTTGTATTGGAGGTCAATGTCATAGTCTTTCAGAAACTCTAACCATCTCCTCTGTCGAAGATTTAACTCCTTCTGAGTGAATATGTATTTCAAACTCTTGTGATCGGTGTAGATCGTTACACTAACCCCATATAAGTAGTGGCGCCATATCTTCAAAGCGAAGACTACAGCTCCTAGCTCTAAATCATGTGTGGGGTAGTTCTCCTCATGTTTCTTCAACTGGCGTGAGGCATATGCCACCACCTTGCCATGTTTGCATGAGCAGCAACCCAGCCCTCTGCCGGATGCATCACAATAACCTCAAAGCCCTCTGTACCGTCTGGAATGGTCAGAACCGGTGCAGTGGTCAGTGAGTCCTTCAAGCGCTGAAATGATCTCTCACAGTCAACTGTCCACAAGAATGGTGCGTCCTTCTTCATCAGACTGGTCATCGGTTTCGCGAACTTGCTGAAATCTCTAACAAACCTCCTGTAGTAACCTGCCAGACCGAGAAAGCTCCAGATGTCGGTAACAGTCTTCGGCCTTGGCCAAGTACGTACGGCATCAATCTTTGCTGGATCCACTGCGATCCCAGCATCTGAGATGACATGACCTAGGAAAGAGACCTGGTCAAGCCAAAACTCACACTTGGAGAACTTAGCATATAGCTGGTTCTCCCTTAATATTTCCAATACCCTCCTCAGATGTTCCTCATGCTCAACCTTAGACTTCGAATATATTAAAATGTCATCAATAAACACCACAACAGACTTGTCCAGCTGCTCCCGGAACAAGCGGTTCATCAGATCTATAAACTTCGCCGGTGCGTTCGACAAACCGAACGACATCACTGTAAACTCATAGTGGCCGTATCATGTCCAGAATGCCGTCTTCTCAATGTCTCCCTCCTTAATGGCTATCTGATGATACCCCGATCTGAGATCAATCTTGGAAAACACAGATGCTCCCTTCAACTGATCGAACAGATTGTCAATGCGGGGTAGTGGATACTTATTCTTCACTGTCACTGCATTCAGCTCTCTGTAGTCGATGCAGAGGCGGAGACTACCATCCTTCTTCTTCAGGAAGAGAACTGGCGCTCCCCAAGGTGACATACTTGGTCTAATGAATCCCTTATCCAACAAATCTTTCAATTGTTCCTTTAACTCAGTCATTTCTGCCGGAGCCATACGGTATGGTGCTTTGGCTATCGGTCCGGTACCAGGTAGAAGCTCGATGGTGAACTCTACCTCCCCGAGTGGTGGCATGCCGGGCAGTTCCCGTGGAAATAAGTCGGGGAACTCCGACACTACCGGTAAGTCGGGGTCGAACTCAGGGTCTCTCTATGTCCTGTACATAGCAGAGGTACACCTCTTCCTTCCTCCTCAATTCTTTATGCATTGCCATGGCGGTGATGATCTTAGTCGAAGGCTCTCTGGGCCTCTGGCGGTATGATATTGTTACCCCAGACGGACTCTTGAGCAGCAATCTATGCTCGGCGCAGAGGATACGTCCCTTGTGCCGCTCCAACCAGTTCATCCCGAAGATAACATCAAATCCTAGCTTACTGAACTCTATGAAACTGACTGGAAAGTCTTCTCCCTTAATTCTGACAGTGGCTCCTCGTAGTAACGATGCATCGAACCTTCTCCTTAGACGGGAGCGTAACCGTGAAGTCGGGTAGCTCATCAGCGTCTAGCCCCAACCTGCTCGCGAATGATGCCGAGACAAAGGTTGCGAGGCCCCTGAGTCGAAGAGAACTGATGCCACAATCCCATTAATCGGAAAGGTGCCGGTGAGATAGTACCGCTGGCGTCGCCTGTGTCTCTGTAAGTATGCTTAACGCACCTTCCGTACCGAGTCCATAACCTAATTGTGTTCACAAGCTTCATGAGTATTGATGGTATAACAAGAGTCGTAACAATTATATGAACAACACTGTTATTTTATTCATGACCATCCTGTTTACAACATGTGCTTCAATCTTACATCTCATTTCTCATCTCATTCTAACATCACATGGCTAATATTGTCTAAAGGTTAGGTTTAATCTTCCTGGTCTCATATGCGTCGCATTGACTACTGCTGATGGTGCTGTATTCAGCTTGATTCTCTTAATCCCATGGTATAACATCCTTGATTCTCCTCCCAAAATTAATACATCACCTGACTTAAGTACTATCTTATCTGCACGGTCCGCACACTTCTGCTCGCCGTATAAAAATTCTGCATCATCTCCAATGGACCAAGACACTACGGGTATCCCTCTTTCGAGAGACTCCATTGTCTCGTCCTTATCCTGGTGTAGTTCCAGTTTCCCGTCCTTCTCGTAGAAGTTTACAATGCAAATGTCTGCTTGGATGTCTGGAATCGGTTCAGCCTCCAACTGCTGAGCGATTTCCACGACGTGTGTAATAACTGGATGGAACTCTTCGGGTATTCCCGGTGGTGAGACTCCATCTTGCTCCCTCATGGTATGGTAATTCTTGGCATATGGATTCCAATCCTTGCCCAAGCTCATCATCTTTAATTTCATCCTTGCTCCCCCTGGGTACTCCGGTGTGTAAAAACCTCCCGGTCCCATTCCTAGTTGATTGCATCTCCTGATGATGGCTATTTGTGCTTCGGGTGTCAGGTATCCCCTCAATAAAATCATACCTGGGCGGATAACCTGACATTGTTCGGTTGGAAAGTATATGGCTTCGATGTCGGTGTGCTCCGGGTTAGGTGTAGACGGTATTGGGTAGCAAATGTTGAATCTCCCTAAAGTGGTAGTAGGTTACATCTTACTTAAGTTCTAATCTCATCTTATTCTCACTTAACTCATTTATTCACCAAGCATGCATGATAATGCGGTAAGCGGTAGTTTTTACTACTAAGTGGTTATAGTGGTACCTGGCCTCGATGAGGGTTCAGGCTCATCGTCCCGGTCCACCATGTGTAAAGTGGGTCCCGTCTTCTGGGTCACCCGTGGGTTCTTGTCCGCCGGCTGCTGCACCTTCCTCTGACCGTCAGATCCAGCTCCCTGATCGGTCTTGCCCTTGCCCCTGGTATCGGGCCTATAGGCTCTGCTAGCAGGGTTCCGGTAGCACTCGTATGCCCGGTGTCCATACACTCCACAGAAGTTGCACTCCACCTTATTTCCTTTACAATCGAGCCCGGGGTGGTCCTTGTGACACCACCTACAAATGAAGCGTCGCTGGTAGCCACCACCGGCTCCCTTCTCAGTCTCAGATCCTGATGATTCATAATGTCATTTCTCATATCTCAAATGGTTACTAATTTGTTTCTTAACTTATTCAATATCAATTCCTTACCCTTTGGCGCCCTAGAGCGCAGGGGTGTAGCTGCATAAGCATACGTCAACTTCAATGGCTCTTCCGGAGCCTTCTCCTTTTCCTCCTTCCCCTTTGGGTTCTGATTTTTCTGGGCCTGAGGCTGGTACTTTTGTTTCTTGTACCCTCCTTGCCCTTGACTTTCTGAGCTCTTACCAGCACTCTTCCTCTTTGCATTCTCCTCGTCCCTCAGCTGGACGGTGATCTCAACCTTAGCAGCGGCATGATAGCACTCCTGCTTTTCCATAGTATTAGTCACTCTTATTTCTCATGATCTAAATCTTACTCATCACTTACTCAAATCTCAATCATTCTTATTACCTACAAGGTAGTACAACTAGTCGGCCCCATGCCGTAGCGGAGTCGATGGCTAAGCCCGCCATAAAAGCGGTCCACCGGGATCTGGTCAGAATACCCTAGACCTGGCAGAAGACGGAGCAAGGCAGTGAACTCCGAGTAATACTCGTCCACTGTCATCTTATCCGTCTGCCTAAGCGCATCCAACTGCAAGCGCTTCTTCGTCTAGACATGGGCGGGGTAGTACTTTGCTCGTAGCAAGGCGGTGTACTGCTCCCAGCCGAGCTCTGGATTGGCCACATGCTCGGCCCTCACCAGCTTCCACCAATCGCCTGCCGCCCCCTTCAGGTAGAAGGCAGCTAGACGCACCTTGATCCCAGCAGGGACATCAAGGGTCTCGAAGGCGGTCTCCAGCTCGGAGATGCACGCCTCAAGCTTGGCGGGATCGGTCTCCCCCTTAAAGTGCGCGGGTCGAAGATCTGCTAGACTCTTCACCCAGTTTGGTTCCCTAGGTTGTGGCGGTGGAGGTGGTGCACCCACACCAGGCTGATAGCCCATATGCCCTAATGCGGCAGCTACGATCTCGGCGATCGTCTGCCCTCCAGGTACTCCTGAAGCATCATGACTCTGGCCACGACCTCGGCCTCCCCTAGGACGTCCTGCCATCTGAACAAGCATAACTCACATTTGATTTGTATTCACCACTGTCTCGGTTAGCAAACTTATAACGTCCGAAGATGATAAAGACGATCCACACTTATTAGTGGTCATCTGAATCTACTCACTCTAACTTCTCACACCCTTAACCCATCACATATTCCTTAACTTATATCCTAACTCGGTGGTTACTCATGTCCGGTATTTCTTGATCAGAGCGTAACTACGCTCTGATACCACTTTTTGTAACACCCCATCCTAAGCCATTCGTGGTTATCGCAAGCTGAACACTTAATCGAATACGTCGCAGCGGAAATAAACAACACCTAGACCTTGCCACAGTCTGATCGTTAGAATATACCGGCCTTAACATTTACAATACTTATCCAAAATACTTATCCAACTCAAAACATCACCAACCACAATACCACAACCAACCGAGTACAAGTATCTTAAACACAATCTCAACCTTACATCAGTTTAATATAAACAGTCAGGTGCACAGGCGCAACCCGAACTTAAAATAAACATCCCACCCTAAGTCTAACCGCTCCTACTCTCGTAGTGCGTCCTCATGGGTCTCTTACCTGCAAGTGTAAAAATAGCCCCCGAGGGGGTCAGCACGAATGCTGGTACACCCTCTCATGGCCCCCAAGCTAACGGGGCTACGACGACTAATTGTCGATAGCATGGAAATTGATTACATACACAAGCATAATATGAAGTGCAATAACAATAACCACAGATGAACATATATAGTTCACAAACAATGAACGACTCAAGCGTTCCCTTATCAAGTGGGTTAGTAACCCCCTTCTTAGTCCTTATTTCCTTAATCTCAGTTCCTTACCTTACCTTAATCTCAATCTTAATCTTAATCTCAGTATACAAACCTTTCCTGGAAGGGATTGGTTGTAGCTTAATTCGAACCTGGGATTTAGGTGATCCCACCGCACCATCTTAATGCCACCTACTCTGGACGGGAGTCCAGCGTAGCTGAGCCGGCAACCGGCCCTAGGCTACAAGTCCGAAGACAAGTCCTTAAGCGGAGTGCGGATCTGATTCAGATACCGTCCCCCTTTTTTCCTTAGCATGCATGACCGGAGATCGGTCCCGGGTTTCCTCACTCAAGTTCCAATTAGTAGAAATCTTAAACATCATGTGCTAGTTAAGCCTTAACGGGCGTTAACCAACAACCACCAAACTTAACTCTTATTCTTAACTCAGTAAGTACTAAACTTGGTTAGTAACAATCTCAAGTCTCGCGGGTTAGTGTAAAGATAACACAAACGCAACTAGAACAATATAACCGGTTGCATGCTTTATCTTGTTTTAGTCATAGCAATTAAACAGATAGCACACAAGCCGAGGGACACCTCGTTAGCAAGCAGGTCACAAGAAGGATTGTACCGTTCACCGTCGATCGTTGTTTGTTTAACCTTCTTCGGGGTCCCAATTCACAAACCTAAAACATTCATTCATTTTTAGGTCATTAGTTATTTGCATCTTGCTTAACTCACTTAGTCTCTTAAGATTCCCATTAAATAACCTCTCAAGTCTTTGCCACCTAGCTTACAAGCTTAACTTTAAACATTAATATTTATACTTAACTTAACTTAACTTAAGCCCTTAAGTTCTTAGGGTCACAATCTTTATCTCCCCACCAAAGGTATACCTTATCACCATTTATCATTCTTAGAATTCAAAATTTCTTTTTTTTTTAAATGTTAAGGGCCGTCCGACCCACCGTCCGACCCACCGTCTGGGTCGGACCATTCCAGTAACTTTCGGGTTTGGAAAACCCTACTTGTCCGACCCACGTCCGACCCAACCAACTGGGTCGGACCATTCCAGAAACTTTCCGTCTTCTAAAACCTCCCATGTCCGACCCACGTCCGACCCAACCTTCTGGGTCGGACCATTCCAGAAACCTATTTGCCCTCTAAAACTCACCCGTCCGACCCATGTCCGACCCAAGTCCTCTGGGTCGGACCATTCCAGAACCTTTCCCTGGCGTTAAACAGAGGCCGTCCGACCCAAACTTGGGTCGGACGCCACCAAAACATGCCCAAACTTTGCCAAATCTTCACTAAACCTTCCCTCAAGCCATCCAATGTGTTCTAACATCATTTAGACCCTTAAACCCACCTTAGAGCATCCTCCAAACACATTAAAACATTCACCAAGATTCACCTTAATCATTATACATTTTTCCTTGTAATAATGCTAACACTTGTAATGCTTTCCTCTAGGTTTCTAGGTGGTGGTTCATACCTAATGTAACCACTATGCCAAATGTTTTCCTCACCACTATAACATCATCTCCCAAGCATCTTTCACTATCTAAAACTCTCTTATGCATTTACTTAATGTTCCTTCTCAACTTAAACTTCCATCCATCAACACATTATTTCCTTCCTAGTTGTTTACCAACATTTGCCTAAGTCCTAAATACTCAAATACATTCTCTTGATTCCTAAATCCTCCATGGTGATACCTAAGTCATTATAAGTCATTAGAACACCTTAACCTCACCCTTTTTCATCAAGACAACCTCTAGAACATCCTAGTACTTTCTTAGTCATCCAATTCCCTTAGAATATCTTAAACACTTAAGTTCTCCTTTAAATATTTGCCATGGGTTCTCTAGTACATAGCACATCCTAACACATGGTTTTTCTCCATCAAACAACCAACATCACCCAAATTCTCATCACAACACCTTAACACGCAATTTACACTAAAGCTTCACCACATCATCATATAGTGCTTAAACTTAAAATGCTTGGCACTTAGGCCCTTAAATGACAATAATCTTAACCACTGAATTTCCACATATATTTGCCTTCAACCTGCGAATACACACAACAAGGCTCCCATTGAAATAAAATGCTTCTTTTAATTCATCTCCACATTGTTTAAACTATCTCTTCTTCTCATTTGCTCTTTAGTCACAAGTTCACAAATATGCTCATTGTTTCTCCTAGGTTTTATGTAACCCTTTTCTAATGTATACTCTCTACTAAACTCATCACATATCTAAATCCCATTCCCTTAAACAATAAGACATCTTAAGGTAAGTATTTTACCTTGTTCTCTCACAAGCTTCACAAGCTTTTCTCCTTAGACTTCTCTTACCAAATCTCGGTCACCAATATAGTTCTCCTTGCCAATGTTCTAAACAATGTCCAATAACTCTAATGAGCACTAAACAACACACTTACCTTAAGGAATAAAACCTAGGTTAAAATGTGTTTTAAGGTTTTGAATTGATTGTTTTACCTTAGTTCCTCAAGACAAGCTTGGATATGAAGCAAGAAGGACCTCCTCTCTCCTTTGAAGAGTAGAAACATGCTAGAACAAGGCATTCAAATGGAGTCCCATGAGTACTAATTTTTGGACATGTGAAGAAAATGGTGGAAACCTAGATTTTCTTACATTTTCCTTACCTTAAGAGAATGGAGAAGCCAATGGAGTCTCTAAACTTGAATTTCCTCCTCCAATGGTGGTTTGGCTTGGCACCAAAATGAAGCTCTTGAAGTTTTGAAAAGATAGAAAGAAGGAGCTTGAGCTAACTAAGAAGAATATGTATTTTGTTTTGGATTTGGAGCTAAAATGAGCAAGATGTGGGCAAGGCTAGATGGAGCTAGCATGGAGTTTTTCTTCACGTTAATGGAGAAGGGAGAGAGCTTGAAGAAACCGTGGGAAACAAGAAGAAATGAGGAGATGAGGAGAGAGGTAAGTAAAATGTGATATTTATGTTAAAAGGTAAATAGTACTTTTTGCTTTATAAGTCTTATTTGCTTTCTTAATTGCTTAATAACTCATGAAGGTGGTGAATCACCTCCTAAGAAACTGGCCCCCTTTTAATAATGAGGGTACTTAAGTCTTTGTTGACCAAATGTCTCACTTATATAGACTTATGTTATAAACTAGCTTAATTAATTCACTATTCACCAAAACAAGGCACATTGTTGTGAAATTTTTGATTTCCCATTGATATAGACTTCCAAATGTGATAATATATAGTACACATGTTAATTAAAGAGTAAATATGGACATTTAGCCATTCAAAACTCATTTACAAGACAATTTTTCAAAAACATGCTTTAAGACTCCTTAAAGCACATTTTGTGTTTTAACTTGTTTTCAAGCTTGGTTTTCTTTGGTAATTGATTTAAAATGACCATTAGGATATTACTAAGGTCTTAGAACAATATTTGGGTACTCTCCCACGTCTCTCCAAGCTTAGAGCACGTTTTTGCTTAAACTGCTCTTTTGGTGTTTCCTTATATTTTCCTTGATTAGAAATGTTTCTTAATGTTCCTAAGGCATTATTTAGCCTCCTTATATCTTAGTTTATCATTTAAACACCACATCTAAGTTTGGGGTATTTCAATCTACCCCCCTTAAAAGAACTTTGTCCTCAAAGTTCACACATGTGCTTAACCATTCACGGTACACAATTCTCTTAATCTTAATACCACATCTTATATTCACATTCACACATCTCAAGACTCAAAGGTTAATCTCAAATACAATACATAAGTATTATACATAACTCAAACTTACACCGAAGTGTAGCAACTTACACAAATTCACATCTTAAACAACCAACCAAACGACAAACATGATCGTTTCCTAACTCAAAAGCGAGGAAGCTCTACCCCCCCTTAAAAAGGGGTACGCCCCGTACCCTATACAGACGATCTAGTCAGTAAACAAAGAAGGGTACTTCGCCCTCATCTTATCCTCTAATTCCCACGTGGCCTCTTCGACATCCTGGTTAGACCAGAGAACCTTCACCAGTCGCACTGACTTGTGGCGAGTGTCCCTAGTCTTGCTGTCCAAGATTCTCTGAGGAGTCTCCACGGATCTCATATTTGGTTCTAAAGTTAACCTCTCAGGTTATAACACATGGGAGGGGTGGTGCATGTAATTCTTTAGCTGTGAAACATGAAAAACATCATGCACTTTTCCCAGCTCAGCAGGTAAATTCAACCTATAAGCAACCGGGCCCACCCGCTCCGTAATCTCATAAGGACCAACAAATTTCGGGCTTAATTTGCCCTTCTGCCCAAACCTGAATACACCCTTCATCAGTGAAACTCGCAGAAATACCTGGTCGCCCACTGCGAACTCCAGGTCCCGTCATCGAACATCAGCATACGACTTCTGCCTATCTTGAGCAGCTTTCATGTTCTCCCTGATTTGCTGAACTTCAGCCTTAACTTGTTCTAAGTACTCTGGTCCTATAATGACCGTCTCACTCGACTCATCCCAGCAGAGCGGTGTACGACATGGTCTACCGTACAACGCTTGAAAAGGTGCCATCTTGATCGAAGCGTGATAGCTGTTGTTGTATGAAAACTCGATCAGATGCAATCTGTCAATCCAACTGCCCTGGAAGTCTAAGGCACATGCTCTCAGCATGTCCTCGAGTGTCTGAATAGTACGCTCAGTCTGACCATCTGTCTGAGGATGGAACGCGGTACTCAGCTTGAGTTCTGTACCCAACGCTTCTCTGGTAGCTCTCCAGTACCTCGAAAGGAATCTGGTATCTCTATCTGACACTATGGTCTTTGGTATGCCGTGATGTCTCATGATTTCTTTCTCAAATAACTCAGCTAATTTGGTCACCTTCCAAGTATCCTTCATCGGTATGAATCGGGCTACTTTGGTAAGGCGATCCACCACCACCCATATCATGTTGAGACCTCCCCTAGCAGGTGGAAGCCCAACTACGAAGTCCATGGAGATATCATGGAACTTCCACTCCGGAACTGGCATCGACTGTACCATTCCGCCCGGTCGTCGGTGCTCGAATTTCACCTTCTGGCATGTGAGACACCTCAAGACGAACTCGGTAACATCTATCTTCATCCCCGACCACCAGAAGTATCTCTTCATGTCTTTATACATTTTAGAGGCTCCCGGATGGATGGAAACTGAAGAACAGTGTGATTCTCTAAGTATACGGTCTTTCAGATCCGTGTTGCCTCGTGGTATGCACAATCGGCCCTTAAGTCTGATCAGATCATCATCATGAAGTCTGAAGTCGTATTTCTGACTCTCAAAGGTACCATCTGTCAGCTTCTGTCTGACCTCTCTCATGTACTCATCTGTCCTCTGAGCCTCTCGCACCTCATCAACCAAGCTGGAGAAAGAAACTAGCGAATGGAGTGAGTGTGCTCGACGGCTCAGGGCATCTGCTACAACATTGGCCTTCCCCTCTTTGTATTGGAGGTCAATGTCATAGTCTTTTAGAAACTCTAACCATCTCCTCTGTCGAAGATTTAACTCCTTCTGAGTGAATATGTATTTCAAACTCTTGTGATCGGTGTAGATCGTAACACTAACCCCATATAAGTAGTGGCGCCATATCTTCAAAGCGAAGACTACAGCTCCTAGCTCTAAATCATGTGTGGGGTAGTTCTCCTCATGTTTCTTCAACTGGCGTGAGGCATATGCCACCACCTTGCCATGTTGCATGAGCATGCAACCCAGCCCTCTGCCGGATGCATCACAATAAGCCTCAAAGCCCTCTGTACCGTCTAGAATGGTCAGAACCGGTGCAGTGGTCAGTGAGTCCTTCAAGCGCTGAAATGATCTCTCACAGTCAACTGTCCACAAGAATGGTGCGTCCTTCTTCATCAGACTGGTCATCGGTTTCGTGACCTTGCTGAAATCTCTAACAAACCTCCTGTAGTAACCTGCCAGACCGAGAAAGCTCCGGATGTCGGTAACAGTCTTCGGCCTTGGCCAAGTACGTACGGCATCAATCTTTGCTGGATCCACTGCGATCCCAGCATCTGAGATGACATGACCTAGGAAAGAGACCTGGTCAAGCCAAAACTCACACTTGGAGAACTTAGCATATAACTGGTTCTCCCTTAATATTTCCAATACCCTCCTCAGATGTTCCTCATGCTCAACCTTAGACTTCGAATATATCAAAATGTCATCAATAAACACCACAACCGACTTGTCCAGCTGCTCCCGGAACAAGCGGTTCATCAGATCCATAAACTTCGCCGGTGCGTTCGACAAACCGAACGGCATCACTGTAAACTCATAGTGGCCGTATCGTGTCCGGAATGCCGTCTTCTCAATGTCTCCCTCCTTAATGGCTATCTGATGATACCCCGATCTGAGATCAATCTTGGAAAACACAGATGCTCCCTTCAACTGATCGAACAGATTGTCAATGCGGGGTAGTGGATACTTATTCTTCACTGTCACTGCATTCAGCTCTCTGTAGTCGATGCAGAGGCGGAGACTACCATCCTTCTTCTTCACGAAGAGAACTGGCGCTCCCCAAGGTGACATACTTGGTCTAATGAATCCCTTATCCAACAAATCTTTCAATTGTTCCTTTAACTCAGTCATTTCTGCCGGAGCCATACGGTATGGTGCTTTGGCTATTGGTCCGGTACCAGGTAGAAGCTCGATGGTGAACTCTACCTCCCGAGTGGGTGGCATGCCGGGCAGTTCCCGTGGAAATAAGTCGGGGAACTCCGACACTACCGGTAAGTCGGGGTCGAACTCAGGGTCTCTCTATGTCCTGTACATAGCAGAGGTACACCTCTTCCTTCCTCCTCAATTCTTTATGCATTGCCATGGCGGTGATGATCTTAGTCGAAGGCTCTCTGGGCCTCTGGCGGTATGATATTGTTACCCCAGACGGACTCTTGAGCAGCAATCTATGCTCGGCGCAAAGGATACGTCCCTTGTGCCGCTCCAACCAGTTCATCCCGAAGATAACATCAAATCCTAGCTTACTGAACTCTATGAAACTGACTGGAAAGTCTTCTCCCTTAATTCTGATAGTGGCTCCTCGGTAGTAACGAGTGCATCGAACCTTCTCCTTAGACGGGAGCGTAACCGTGAAGTCGGGTAGCTCATCAGCGTCTAGCCCCAACCTGCTCGCGAATGATGCCGAGACAAAGGTATGCGAGGCCCCTGAGTCGAAGAGAACTTGCAGATGCTATATAGTGAGTGGTTAGAACAGGTGTAATTAACATAAAAGAAAGAAATTAAAACCCAAAAATAACGTCGGGCTACAAATAAATCCCGGTCGCAGTAGTATAGTGAAAATGTAAGCAACCGGATGTCGAACCGTGGGACTAATGTACATATAATAGTACCTAAGCGTGTCACAAGAGGGGGGATTAATTGACTTGTAAAATAAATTAAAAGAAAAATAAAATAAACTAAGTTGACAGATAATAAAATGGAACTCTGGGTCAGGTTAATATAATCTGCATAATTAAGCTATCTCTACTGGTTTAATAATTTGGCAAGGTTCCTGTAAATATCTTAAGGACTAAGTCATAGCCTCATAAGAACTCGTTCACCTGTAATGCAAGGTTCTAATCAAGGTTCAAGCAAAAGCCTGCGAACGGCAGAGGAGTATTGAGGAATTACATTTGCAACTGAATACTAACTCATTAAATCATAATAAAGCTTCCTCCAGTTTTACGCCTTAATTAACCTGTCTATTTATCACCTGGTCTGATCAAAAATAGACTTAGTAGAGCAATTTAATAAATTCGCGAGATCTATTAAAAAGGTGCATGATAACCTTTAAGCGTAACAAACTGTATATAAATAAACCAGTAGAAATATTGCATAATTAGTACAGATACATAATAACTATTCCCAGAGTAACGTAAACTAGCCTAACATATTAAATAGATAGATAGAGACGAGAGTAATAGAAATCATCCGTAATCACTCCGTCTCGCTCTGCTATTTTGTGTACGTAGGGCTAGAGGTGAATTTGTGGAATGTAAAATAAATAAAATGGAGAAGGCGGGGAGAGAAATGAGATGGTGGTGAAGTGGTCGTGGATCGATTGGTGAATTCCTGTGTGATTTATTGAGTGAAGCTCGTGGGTTTATATAGACAAAGAAAGAAGAAAGCAGAGAAGATAGACAGACGCGTGAGCGAGCAAATGATTGAGGCGGTGGAAGATTGAGCTCATTGATTGCTCACTGATTGAAGGGGACAGACAGAGGCGTGAATTAAGGTAGGCGCAGACAGTGGACGAGTTGCAGACAGTCGGCGCGAGTTGGAGACGAAGACGGGCGAAGAAGAAGAAACTGGTCGCGACTAAAATTAGTCACAACCGCCTCATCAACCGCCCCCTGTCCGCCAGGCGGTTCCATGTCTCTTGTCCGCCACTTAGGGGGCGGTAGCCTGTGTCTCGTCCGCCTCCCTTTGAGGCGGTAGCCTCTCTTCCTGTCCGCTTGTGCAACCGGCGGTTCGGTGTGTGGTGTCCGCCTCCTTGCTAGGCGGTTGTGTGTGAGAGGTCCGCCCGGCGGTTGCCCGTGTGACGTCCGCCACTTATCGCGACGTCGCAGTGTGACTTATTCCTTCCAACTTCGACCGGCTCTAGATTCTTCGTTTGGGCTCCGTTTTCTGAGCCGTTTGCGTCAATGCGTTCGTCTCTTTGCCTACTTTACTTCCAGCTTGGTTTTCCTCATGTTAAACCAATAATTTTGTGAGATAAACAATAAAACATAAACTAGAGGAAAACTAACCGAAGTGGAGAAATGAGCAAGAAAAGTGCTAATATTATATGAAATACACCTATAAATCATGCTCATTTGGACACTTATCACACCCCCACACTTATCTTTTTGCTTGTCCTCAAGCAAAATCACGTACCCAAGTAAGTAGGGAATGCTCAATACTAACAAATATTATTATGAAGGGTAGGATAAACATGATCTTTTAAACTTATTGAGGAGTGTGAAAAATTAACTGCTGGTGGCATAGGTGTGCTCAGGGTAAAAATAAAATATAGAGTTTCGGGGTATGATCCAAGGTACTTCAATGTTTCTTTTTGGGTGACTCTGAGAACTTTTACCATGGCCAACTTCTCTCAAGAATGGGCATTTTGAGGAGAAAACAAAAGGAAAAATAGTTGTATGCATTTGTTTCACTTTTGCATAAGGGAAGAGAAGATAATAGATAAGCATCAAGCTTTTGTATTTAAGAACACTCAACTCTCTTTTGTTGGTTACCAATGGTGTCTCGCAAGTACCTTATTTTTATTTTTCTTTCTTTTTTTTTTTCAACAGAAAAGCACCCCTTAGTAATCCCTAAGAGAGAAGACAGAAAGAAACCCTGAGCAATAAAATCCAACCATTTGCAGATTATTTGGTCACACCGCATATAAAATGCTCCTCAAAAGTAATCAAAATTTTAAAATTTTGTACCATTATCCTACAATTCATAATAGTATTTATTCTTAAAGAGAACAACCCACATATACAGGGTCCATAATATTTGAATTGGACAAACGCAAAATAAGGAGAGAGATTAAATATTTAAGCACAAAGTGTCACCGAAAAGGGCACACTCCCCCACACTTAAATTGAACAATGTCCTCATTGTTCACTAGAAAAACAAGGGAAGGTTTCAGAAGACCTTTTTCGGTAAGTAGATAAAATAGAGATAACACAAAGACCACAATTATTCATTTAAGCACATAAACGCTCCTCTGCAGTTTTTATTTAAATAAAAGCAAAAGTAAAGAAACTGGTACTCCCCTGATTTTATTTTTGCTTGCGTTTATAGGAGTTCCCCCACACTTGAGCTTCAGCCTCAAGTAGCGTAGCTTGGTTGCTGTATCCACATGGAGGTGCACCTGCATAAGACACTAGAAGCAACCATACTATAAACGGGGTTAAAAGTTAGCAAAAATAAAATTTAAAGAGAACCTGGAAATTAAAGAGCATAAAAGCAAAATAAAATAAAAGTACACCCGGGTTGCCTCCCGAGAAGCTGCCCTTCTTTAACGTCTTTGGCTAGACGCCTGCTCGTTATCCTGGATCAAAACAAAACGTTACCTCGGCATATAAAATAAGGAAATTAATACTCCACAAAATCAGGTGTTTGAGGAGGTATTGCCGGGAACGTAGTTCTAACAGAAGATCCGGCGCTGATGATTTTTCTTCCTCAAATTGGAGGATGTAAACATCATCCTCTTGTAGGTGAGGCTCGAAGAAAGAACGCTCGTTATCATCTTCAGAGAAAGTTAATTCTTTGAAAGTGATAATGGCGTTTTGTTTGGATATTTTGGCGGGAGGTGATGGCAATTCCTTCTCTTCATTTTCGAGGATAAAAGTATCCTCATTGTCTGGGTAAATTATAGAGAAGGAGCGAAAATAGCGGTAATTGAATTTAGAGGGAGGGGTCTCTATGAATGGCTCGTTTGTAGTGGGGTGTTCTACCTCTTGAACTGTTTCGCTCATTGACTGCTCTAGTAGTTGAGCGATTCTCTCCAGGTAGTCTGGTTGATCTTCTAACCAGAGTTGCTCTTGGACTATGAGACAATCCTCAAAATCATGAGCTCCCCCACATTCGGAGCAGTATAAATCCTGCCAATATTCAAATGCCTCTTCCATTACCGTGTAAATTTTTTTTTTTTTTTTGTGTTTTTGTGTATAAAACAAAACTACTGAAACAGGTTAGAAAATAACATGATTAGAAACAAACATAAAAATAATAAACAAAATATAAAATGAAGTAGAAACAGATTGAGAAAGAACAGAATTTTTTTTTTTTGAACGTGTCGTTTTTTTTTCAAAATAGGGACGTCCGCTTGGACGTCCGCTTCGTTTCAACGCGGACAAGGGGCGGAGCGGCTGTGAGACGTCCGCTTGGTTTTTGGGCGGACAGGAGGGCGGACAGCCCTCTGTTCGGTTTTTTTTTTCGATTACGTACTGAAACAAAACAACCAGATTAGAGAACTAACATACTATTAATATAAACAATATATATATAAACAAAAATATGAAAGATAATTAATATAACAACAACAAAATAAAATAGACAAAAATATTCTAAAATAACAAGTGAATGATCCGGGGCTTAGGGACTAGAAATAACTAGTCCCCGGCAACGGCGCCATTTTGCAGATGCTATATAGTGAGTGGTTAGAACAGGTGTAATTAACATAAAAGAAAGAAATTAAAACCCAAAAATAACGTCGGGCTACAAATAAATCCCGGTCGCAGTAGTATAGTGAAAATGTAAGCAACCGGATGTCGAACCGTGGGACTAATGTACATATAATAGTACCTAAGCGTGTCACAAGAGGGGGGATTAATTGACTTGTAAAATAAATTAAAAGAAAAGATAAAATAAACTA
Source organism: Limonium bicolor (assembly GCA_023374045.1). Lineage (NCBI taxonomy): Eukaryota > Viridiplantae > Streptophyta > Magnoliopsida > Caryophyllales > Plumbaginaceae > Limonium > Limonium bicolor. The sequence goes on from CM041780.1 coordinate 111,887,036, forward strand.
AGTTGACAGATAAATAAAATGGAACTCTGGGTCAGGTTAATATAATCTGCATAATTAAGCTATCTCTACTGGTTTAATAATTTGGCAAGGTTCCTGTAAATATCTTAAGGACTAAGTCATAGCCTCATAAGAACTCGTTCACCTGTAATGCAAGGTTCTAATCAAGGTTCAAGCAAAAGCCTGCGAACGGCAGAGGAGTATTGAGGAATTACATTTGCAACTGAATACTAACTCATTAAATCATAATAAAGCTTCCTCCAGTTTTACGCCTTAATTAACCTGTCTATTTATCACCTGGTCTGATCAAAAATAGACTTAGTAGAGCAATTTAATAAATTCGCGAGATCTATTAAAAAGGTGCATGATAACCTTTAAGCGTAACAAACTGTATATAAATAAACCAGTAGAAATATTGCATAATTAGTACAGATACATAATAACTATTCCCAGAGTAACGTAAACTAGCCTAACATATTAAATAGATAGATAGAGACGAGAGTAATAGAAATCATCCGTAATCACTCCGTCTCGCTCTGCTATTTTGTGTACGTAGGGCTAGAGGTGAATTTGTGGAATGTAAAATAAATAAAATGGAGAAGGCGGAAGGAGAGAAATGAGATGGTGGTGAAGTGGTCGTGGATCGATTGGTGAATTCCTGTGTGATTTATTGAGTGAAGCTCGTGGGTTTATATAGACAAAGAAAGAAGAAAGCAGAGAAGATAGACAGACGCGTGAGCGAGCAAATGATTGAGGCGGTGGAAGATTGAGCTCATTGATTGCTCACTGATTGAAGGGGACAGACAGAGGCGTGAATTAAGGTAGGCGCAGACAGTGGACGAGTTGCAGACAGTCGGCGCGAGTTGGAGACGAAGACGGGCGAAGAAGAAGAAACTGGTCGCGACTAAAATTAGTCACAACCGCCTCATCAACCGCCCCCTGTCCGCCAGGCGGTTCCATGTCTCTTGTCCGCCACTTAGGGGGCGGTAGCCTGTGTCTCGTCCGCCTCCCTTTGAGGCGGTAGCCTCTCTTCCTGTCCGCTTGTGCAACCGGCGGTTCGGTGTGTGGTGTCCGCCTCCTTGCTAGGCGGTTGTGTGTGAGAGGTCCGCCCGGCGGTTGCCCGTGTGACGTCCGCCACTTATCGCGACGTCGCAGTGTGACTTATTCCTTCCAACTTCGACCGGCTCTAGATTCTTCGTTTGGGCTCCGTTTTCTGAGCCGTTTGCGTCAATGCGTTCGTCTCTTTGCCTACTTTACTTCCAGCTTGGTTTTCCTCATGTTAAACCAATAATTTTGTGAGATAAACAATAAAACATAAACTAGAGGAAAACTAACCGAAGTGGAGAAATGAGCAAGAAAAGTGCTAATATTATATATGAAATACACCTATAAATCATGCTCATTTGGACACTTATCAGAACTGATGCCTCAATCCCATTAATCGGAAAGGTGCCGGTGAGGATAGTACCGCTGGCGTCGGCCTGTGTCTCTGTAAGTATGCTTAACGCACCTTCCGTACCGAGTCCATAACCTAATTGTGTTCACAAGCTTCATGAGTATTGATGGTATAACAAGAGTCGTAACAATTATATGAACAACACTATTATTTTATTCATGACCATCCTGTTTACAACATGTGCTTCAATCTTACATCTCATTCTAACATCACATGGCTAATATTGTCTAAAGGTTAGGTTTAATCTTCCTGGTCTCATATGCGTCGCATTGACTACTGCTGATGGTGCTGTATTCAGCTTGATTCTCTTAATCCCATGGTATAACATCCTTGATTCTCCTCCCAAAATTAATACATCACCTGACTTAAGTACTATCTTATCTGCACGGTCCGCACGCTTCTGCTCGCCGTATAAAAATTCTGCATCATCTCCAATGGACCAAGACACTACGGGTATCCCTCTTTCGAGAGACTCCGTTGTCTCGTCCTTATCCTGGTGTAGTCCCAGTTTCCCGTCCTTCTCGTAGAAGTTTACAATGCAAATGTCTGCTTGGATGTCTGGAATCGGTTCAGCCTCCAACTGCTGAGCGATTTCCACGACGTGTGTAATAACTGGATGGAACTCTTCGGGTATTCCCGGTGGTGAGACTCCATCTTGCTCCCTCATGGTTTGGTAATTCTTGGCATACGGATTCCAATCCTTGCCCAAGCTCATCATCTTTAATTTCATCCTTGCTCCCCCTGGGTACTCCGGTGTGTAAAAACCTCCCGGTCACATTCCTAGTTGATTGCATCTCCTGATGATGGCTATTTGTGCTTCGGGTGTCAGGTATCCCCTCAATAAAATCATACCTGGGCGGATAACCTGACATTGTTCGGTTGGAAAGTATATGGCTTCGATGTCGGTGTGCTCCGGGTTAGGTGTAGACGGTATTGGGTAGCAAATGTTGAATCTCCCTAAAGTGGTAGTAGGTTACATCTTACTTAAGTTCTAATCTCATCTTATTCTTACTTAACTCATTTATTCACCAAGCATGCATGATAATGCGGTAAGCAGGTAGTTTTTACTACTAAGTGGTTATAGTGGTACCTGGCCTCGATGAGGGTTCAGGCTCATCGTCCCGGTCCACCATGTGTAAAGTGGGTCCCGTCTTCTGGGTCACCCGTGGGTTCTTGTCCGCCGGCTGCTGCACCTTCCTCTGACCGTCAGATCCAGCTCCCTGATCGGTCTTGCCCTTGCCCCTGGTATCGGGCCTATAGGCTCTGCTAGCAGGGTTCCGGTAGCACTCGTATGCCCGGTGTCCATACACTCCACAGAAGTTGCACTCCACCTTATTTCCTTTACAATCGAGCCCGGGGTGGTCCTTGTGACACCACCTACAAATGAAGCGTCGCTGGTAGCCACCACCGGCTCCCTTCTCAGTCTCAGATCCTGATGATTCATAATGTCATTTCTCATATCTCAAATGGTTACTAATTTGTTTCTTAACTTATTCAATATCAATTCCTTACCCTTTGGCGCCCTAGAGCGCAGGGGTGTAGCTGCATAAGCATACGTCAACTTCAATGGCTCTTCCGGAGCCTTCTCCTTTTCCTCCTTCCCCTTTGGGTTCTGATTTTTCTGGGCCTGAGGCTGGTACTTTTGTTTCTTGTACCCTCCTTGCCCTTGACTTTCTGAGCTCTTACCAGCACTCTTCCTCTTTGCATTCTCCTCGTCCCTCAGCTGGACGGTGATCTCAACCTTAGCAGCGGCATGATAGCACTCCTGCTTTTCCATAGTATTAGTCACTCTTATTTCTCATGATCTAAATCTTACTCATCACTTACTCAAATCTCAATCATTCTTATTACCTGCAAGGTAGTATAACTCGTCGGCCCCATGCCGTAGCGGAGTCGATGGCTAAGCCCGCCATAAAAGCGGTCCACCAGGATCTGGTCAGAATACCCTAGACCTGGCAGAAGACGGAGCAAGGCAGTGAACTCCGAGTAATACTCGTCCACTGTCATCTTATCCGTCTGCCTAAGCGCATCCAACTGCAAGCGCTTCTTCGTCTAGACATGGGCGGGGTAGTACTTTGCTCGTAGCAAGGTGGTGTACTGCTCCCAGCCGAACTCTGGATTGGCCACATGCTCGGCCCTCACCAGCTTCCACCAATCGCCTGCCGCCCCCTTCAGGTAGAAGGCAGCTAGACGCACCTTGATCCCAGCAGGGACATCAAGGGTCTCGAAGGCGGTCTCGAGCTCGGAGATGCACGCCTCAAGCTTGGCGGGATCGGTCTCCCCCTTAAAGTGCGCGGGTCAAAGATCTGCTAGACTCTTCACCCAGTTTGGTTCCCTAGGTTGTGGCGGTGGAGGTGGTGCACCCACACCAGGCTGATAGCCCATATGCCCTAATGCGGCAGCTACGATCTCGGCGATCGTCTGCCCTCCAGGTACTCCTGAAGCATCATGACTCTGGCCGCGACCTCGGCCTCCCCTAGGACGTCCTGCCATCTGAACAAGCATAACTCACATTAGATTTGTATTCACCACTGTCTCGGTTAGCAAACTTATAACGTCCGTAGATGATAAAGACGATCCACACTTATTAGTGGTCATCTGAATCTACTCACTCTAACTTCTCACACCCTTAACCCATCACTTATTCCTTAACTTATATCCTAACTCGATGGTTACTCATGTCCGGTATTTCTTGATCAGAGCGTAACTACGCTCTGATACCACTTTTTGTAACACCCCATCCTAAGCCATTCGTGGTTATCGCAAGCTGAACACTTAATCGAATACGTCGCAGCGGAAATAAACAACACCTGGACCTTGCCATGGTCTGATCGTTAGAATATACCGGCCTTAACATTTACAATACTTATCTAAAACACTTATCCAACTCAAAACATCACCAACCACAATACCACAACCAACCGAGTACAAGTATCTTAAACACAATCTCAACCTTACATCAGTTTAATATAAACAGTCGGGTGCACAGGCGCAACCCGAACTCAAAATAAACATCCCACCCTAAGTCTAACCGCTCCTACTCTCGTAGTGCGTCCTCATGGGTCTCTTACCTGCAAGTGTAAAAATATCCCCCGAGAGGGTCAGCACGAATGCTGGTACACCCTCTCATGGCCCCCAAGCTAACGGGGCTACGAAGACTAATTGTCGATAGCATGGAAATTGATTACATACACAAGCATAATATGAAGTGCAATAACAATAACCATAGATGAACATATATAGTTCACAAACAATGAACGACTCAAGCGTTCCCTTATCAAGTGGGTTAGTAACCCCCTTCTTAGTCCTTATTTCCTTAATCTCAGTTCCTTACCTTACCTTAATCTCAATCTTAATCTTAATCTCAGTATACAAACCTTTCCTGGAAGGGATTGGTTGTAGCTTAATTCGAACCTGGGATTTAGGTGATCCCACCGCACCATCTTAATGCCACCTACTCTGGACGGGAGTCCAGCGTAGCTGAGCCAGCAACCGGCCCTAGGCTACAAGTCCGAAGACAAGTCCTTAAGCGGAGGGCGGATCTAATTCAGATACCGTCCCCCTTTTTTCCTTAGCATGCATGACCGGAGATCGGTCCCGGGTTTCCTCACTCAAGTTCCAATTAGTAGAAATCTTAAACATCATGTGCTAGTTAAGCCTTAACGGGCGTTAACCAACAACCACCAAACTTAACTCTTATTCTTAACTCAATAAGTACTAAACTTGGTTAGTAACAATCTCAAGTCTCGCGGGTTAGTGTAAAGATAACACAAACGCAACGAGAACAATATAACCGGTTGCATGCTTTATCTTGTTTTAGTCATAGCAATTAAACAGATAGCACACAAGCCGAGGGACACCTCGTTAGCAAGCAGGTCACAAGAAGGATTGTACCGTTCACCGTCGATCGTTGTTTGTTTAACCTTCTTCGGGGTCCCAATTCACAAACCTAAAACATTCATTCATTTTTAGGTCATTAGTTATTTGCATCTTGCTTAACTCACTTAGTCTCTTAAGATTCCCATTAAATAACCTCTCAAGTCTTTGTCACCTAGCTTACAAGCTTAACTTTAAACATTAATATTTATACTTAACTTAACTTAACTTAAGCCCTTAAGTTCTTAGGGTCACAATCTTTATCACCCTACCAAAGGTATACCTTATCACCATTTATCATTCTTAGAATTCAAATTTTCTTTTTTTTTTAAATGTTAAGGGCCACCTCTGGGTCGGACCATTCCAGTAACTTTCGGGTTTGGAAAACCCTACATGTCCGACCCACGTCCGACCCAACCAACTGGGTCGGACCATTCCAGAAACTTTCCGTCTTCTAAAACCTCCCATGTCCGACCCACGTCCGACCCAACCTTCTGGGTCGGACCATTCCAGAAACCTATTTGCCCTCTAAAACTCACCCGTCCGACCCATGTCCGACCCAAGTCCTCTGGGTCGGACCATTCCAGAACCTTTCCGTGGCGTTAAACAGAGGCCGTCCGACCCAAACTTGGGTCGGACCCCTGGGTCGGACGCCACCAAAACATGCCCAAACTTTGTCAAATCTTCACTAAACCTTCCCTCAAGCCATCCAATGTGTTCTAACATCATTTAGACCCTTAAACCCACCTTAGAGCATCCTCCAAACACATTAAATCATTCACCAAGATTCACCTTAATCATTATACATTTTTCCTTGTAATAATGCTAATACTTGTAATGCTTTCCTCTAGGTTTCTAGGTGGTGGTTCATACCTAATGTAACCACTATGCCAAATGTTTTCCTCACCACTATAACATCATCTCCCAAGCATCTTTCACTATCTAAAACTCTCTTATGCATTTACTTAATGTTCCTTCTCAACTTAAACTTTCATCCATCAACACATTCTTTCCTTCCTAGTTGTTTACCAACATTTGCCTAAGTCCTAAATACTCAAATACATTCTCTTGATTCCTAAATCCTCCATGGTGATACCTAAGTCATTATAAGTCATTAGAACACCTTAACCTCACCCTTTTTCATCAAGACAACCTCTAGAACATCCTAGTACTTTCTTAGTCATCCAATTCCCTTAGAATATCTTAAACACTTAAGTTCTCCTTTAAATTTTTGCCATGGGTTCTCTAGTACATAGCACATCCTAACACATGGTTTTTCTCCATCAAACAACCAACATCACCCAAATTCTCATCACAACACCTTAACACGCAATTTACACTAAAGCTTCACCACATCATCATATAGTGCTTAAACTTAAAATGCTTGGCACTTAGGCCCTTAAATGACAATAATCTTAACCACTGAATTTCCACATATATTTGCCTTCAACCTGCGAATACACACAACAAGGCTCCCATTGAAATAAAATTCTTCTTGTAATTCATCTCCACATTGTTTAAACTATCTCTTCTTCTCATTTGCTCTTTAGTCACAAGTTCACAAATATGCTCATTGTTTCTCCTAGGTTTTATATAACCCTTTTCTAATGTATACTCTCTACTAAACTCATCACATATCTAAATCCCATTCCCTTAAACAATAAGACATCTTAAGGTAAGTATTTTACCTTGTTCTCTCACAAGCTTCACAAGCTTTTCTCCTTAGACTTCTCTTACCAAATCTCGGTCACCAATATAGTTCTCCTTGCCAATGTTCTAAACAATGTCCAATAACTCTAATGAGTACTATACAACACACTTACCTTAAGGAATAAAACCTAGGTTAAAATGTGTTTTAAGGTTTTGAATTGATTGCTTTACCTTAGTTCCTCAAGACAAGCTTGGATATGAAGCAAGAAGGACCTCCTCTCTCCTTTGAAGAGTAGAAACAAGCTAGAACAAGGCATTCAAATGGAGTCCCATGAGTACTAATTTTCGGACATGTGAAGAAAATGGTGGAAACCTAGATTTTCTTACACTTTCCTTACCTTAAGAGAATGGAGAAGCCAATGGAGTCTCCAAACTTGAATTTCCTCCTCCAATGGTGGTTTGGCTTGGCACCAAAATGAAGCTCTTGAAGTTTTGAAAAGATAGAAAGAAGGAGCTTGAGCTAACTAAGAAGAATATGTATTTTGTTTTGGATTTGGAGCTAAAATGAGCAAGATGTGGGCAAGGCTAGATGGAGCTAGCATGGAGTTGTTCTTCACGTTAATGGAGAAGGGAGAGAGCTTGAAGAAACCGTGGGAAACAAGAAGAAATGAGGAGATGAGGAGAGAGGTAAGTAAAATGTGATATTTATGTTAAAAGGTAAATAGTACTTTTTGCTTTATAAGTCTTATTTGCTTTCTTAATTGCTTAATAACTCATGAAGGTGGTGACTCACCTCCTAAGAAACCGGCCCCCTTTTAATAATGAGGGTACTTAAGTCTTTGTTGACCAAATGTCTCACTTATATAGACTTATGTTATAAACTAGCATAATTAATTCACTATTCACCAAAACAAGGCACATTGTTGTAAAATTTTTGATTTCCCATTGATATAGACTTCCAAATGTGATAATATATAGTACATATGTTAATTAAAGAGTAAAGATGGACATTTAGCCATTCAAAACTCATTTACAAGACAATTTTTCAAAAACGTGCTTTAAGACTCCTTAAAGCACATTTTGTGTTTTAACTTGTTTTCAAGCTTGGTTTTCTTTGGTAATTGATTTAAAATGACCATTAGGATATTACTAAGGTCTTAGAACAATATATGGGTACTCTCCCACGTCTCTCCAAGCTTAGAGCACGTTTTTGCTTAAACTGCTCTTTTGGTGTTTCCTTATATTTTCTTTGATTAGAAATGTTTCTTAATGTTCCTAAGGCATTATTTAGCCTCCTTATATCTTATTTTATCATTTAAACACCACATCTAAGTTTGGGGTATTTCATGTTCGAGTAGTGAACTTTGGAGATCTATAAAATACGTTCTAGATCGAGTTAGGCCATATTCTTGGGCTCATTAGAAAGAAGAAACATAGCTCTACACAATGATAGCAAGAACTAATCCTAACTCGCATCACACAGAAAGAAATTGAAGCTAGAAGTTGCGAGTTTACCTTACAGTTTCGGTATGATTTTATGTGCTAGCAAAACCGAAACTTTAGACAACTTTCCCTTCCAATCGGTTGAGAATTAGCTTAAACCATAAACATGAAAGTTTTATAGGAATTAGAGCTCTTCAAAACGAGCTAAAGAACATGGAATTTGGATGAGTAACGAAGAAGTTATGGCTGATCGAAATTACCTGATTTGAAGAGAAAACTGGAATTGCAGTTTCGTTCTTTGCAGGGTGGCTACTTTGACTCGATTTTCCGGTTGCTTCAGTATGAGTTAGGGTTTGTATGAGTTATAGTTGTTTAAAGGGAATGTAGGAGAAGACAACAAAGAAGACGGCATTGAAAAATATGGAGAGATGAAAAATTATAGCCGTCTAAAGTTAGGTCAAAACACTGAAATCAGTTACCGAAATTCAGGGAAAGAATCGGCTAAGTGTGGGCGACCCATTACAGAGTGACATGTGGCATCTCTTAAAATTTTGATTCAAAACTTCAATCTAGCATAACTTTGGCTAGGATGATCCGTTTTTGACGTTCTTTTTATCGATCTTCATGGTTTTCCATAACCTATTTATAGGTATAGGTTTCATGGCCTGGTTTGACCATTCTCAAAAAGTCAACCCTAGCAAGGCTTAATAAGCTTTAAGGTTTCTAGGATTTTATATTGACTTTTATATTTCAAAACAATGTTCCAACACTTCCTAAAATCTTTATAATATAATTGGAGTGTTTAGAAATTTTCCCAAGATTTACTGACTTATAAATCTTATTATTAAATTCATAATACTATATAATAATATATAATAACTAGGGTTAAATAGGAGAAAACCCCTAAATAAATTTCATAATTCCATATAATAATTTAATATTCATAATCCCTATAATAATTTAATATTCATAATTCCATATATAATTTAATATTCATAATTCCATATAAAATATAATACTTAATAGTATTATTAAAGGTTTAATAAAAGAAATCCCCTAAATTAATTTAAATTAATTTAGGGGTATTTCAGTATATCCCCCTTAAAAGAAACTTCGCCTCGAAGTTTAAAAATCAACTAATAGGCACTCACACCACTTCGGGTGTGCTGAGACAATAATAATTCCAATGAAATTCCATACCAATCCAATCCTTTATTTCCATCCATTTCCATAACAACATTCCACTCGAGATTACTCAAACTCAAAACGAACCAAGATATACCAAGACATAGCATGATGAAAATCAACAGTCACATACTGTGTCATATTGTAAAAACCAAGCACATACAAACACCTCTCATTCTGCTAATACTGTTCTTCCTTTACTAACAATGCAACGAGGCATAATCCGGATGAGATAACGAAGGAGGAGTATGCCAGCATATCCCCCTTAAAAGAGCTAAGGTACGCCCTCGTACCGCTACTAACGGCACATTCAAAGAATTCAACACCTTATTAACCAGCTTTGTTGTGAATTTACTGCACCGTTGATTTTATCTATGATTGTTACATATATCTGTATCTCTTGATTGTTATGTAATTGTATTTCCTTGGTGGTTATAAGATTTTATCTTATGATTATTATCCATTCATTTAATGACTGATACGAATTATATGTCCCTATATGATCATTTATCATATCAATTATATTACCAAGCTATAAACCAGGTGTAACGTACTTGAGTAGTTTAACATAATATTCCCGATCATTTAATAATCCTCAATAATCTTCCAAAATTATCTTCAAAGGTTTATTAGTCAACCATATGTTAAAACTCTATAAGATAAATATTTCCTGTGACTTTTCAAGTTTCAATTGTTTTTTTATAATTAACTATCGTATTTTAGACAATTCATTCAGTGTTTACTTTATAAAATTTACTTATTATATAACTTCACCCAAGGTAGAATTTTAGGAAGTTCTTATTAATTATAATGTAGCTCCAAAAATCTGATTCTTTTATCTTAAAATTTATTTTTTTCAAGGTAGGGACTCTATATATAAATTTTAAGTCAAATGAATTAGTCTAGTGAAAGTTCACTCACTCTTGATAACTATTTTTCTTAGGGTTTGTTCCATGTAAGTATTATCCTGATAATTAAATCTTAGTACTCCCTTAGACAATGGTGGCTTTTGTAAATATCACTCTTAGTGTGACTTCTAAGATTTTATCTATGTATAAGGTTAAACTTCTAAATAAACATGAGGATTTCCAAATCTTTAAGTAACTCTCAATTTTTTTTTCACTAGACACTCAATACTCCAAGTATTTAAGGCTCAATAATGTTTAGTTTAGTATTACTCATGTGTTTTCATTCCATAGGTAAGTATTTTTCACCAAGGATTTAACTCGGTAGACTCTTTACATGCATGAATTTAGTACTGGATCTTAATATACGAGTTTTGAATTGTTCATTGTGGCTAGTAATGAAATATGCCTAGCTCAAGATCTCATGATGGTAACGTCTTACCACCATTTCCCCTCAAGTTCAACACAGTCCATCACCTGCGTAGAAGATTATTTACGGTTAGATGACAAGGCTTGTCTAGCCCCTAAACTTCTAGAAGTGGGTGTGCACCCCCACTACTTTCAGCCTAGGAGTTCGTCGCACCAGGCACTTCCCGTAGGGTGTTAGGTTTATGTGTTTTCTTTCTAAAGTTAACATAGAGTTTTAATGTGTTTTACAAGTTCAGATGTTGATCTTTTCTAATACGCTACTAGTTCTTGTTAGCTTAATAATTTTCTAGACTTAAGATTTATCTTAAACATTATCTTTAGGTAATAAATTGATACCAAGTAGTTCATGAGATTTATTTTCAAACTTTAAAGGAGTTGAAGTATTTTCATATAATATCAATACTAATTTAATTATGTAAAGTTCTATTTGTATACTGTTTTCAACCAAAAGTACTCTTTAAAATTCCAGGAATTTGTGTACTAGCTTTTAAAGGATTGCATTTTTAGCAATGTATTCCCCATGAGCATGCTTTTGAGAAATAGCTTAATATTTGGTTTATCTCAACCAAAATCTTATCGTACTTAATATAGGATGTTCCAAACTTATATATATATATATATATATATATATATATATATTTGTAGTTTATTGTTGGAACGGTATAACAACACATCACACTCAACAAACATTCACAAAAGAAAAGTGTGTAAAGGAATCGTTCACAATTCCAAAAAGGGTTAGGAGTCGTGCCTTACTGGAGTCCTCACTTCCCAATTCTACCCCAGTTCCCCAGTTTTAAGTGCACCTATAATCTAAGTATTTCACTCGGCTTGTTTTCTCGGGTTCAGAGCGTAACTACGCTCTGATACCACTTTCTGTAACACCCCTATAATAATAAAACAACAGCGGAAAATAAACTAAAGGTGCTACAGACCATCGGGTTCCAAACACCCGGCACCAAACCTCACCAATTACAACTTACAATCTACAAAAGCTACGGTCTGAACTCGAGAAAAACTTAACACAAACATAATAGAAATTAAACACATTAACTCTCCACAAAACCTAGTCCCATCCCAAACGCTCATTCTCTTCGTGGCCACCTGTAAATCCATTCGTAACTGCAAGATGAAACCAAGCAGCCCACCCCGAAAGGGGCGGGTCAGTTCCCTGGAATGGAACTGGTACAATTCTCCAAAAACAAACTTATAAAACATAACTCTTCAAAATAAACAGTAACATGAAAACAAACTCTTAAAAGTAAAACAGAGATAAAGCACTTCAAAACAATCAAGTTAAAGAGAAAAGAAAACAAGACAAAGATAGAGATAGAGAACTTCCAAACCAAGTCACCCACTTAAGTAGTCACACCACATAGTTAGTAAGCATCCATTGTTGATGTTAGAACCAATTCCCGTTCGGAGTATAAAGACTCGGGTAGTCACGAAGGACTAGGAATAATAAGATAGATCCAAGAACCAATAACTCAAGAGTGGAATAATTCAATTGGGAGAGATGGCCCCCACCGCTAGATATCAATATCCATATGGACAAGGGATATACAGCCCCCTGCTGTTAGATTTAAATGTCCTGGTGGACGAGGGATATACAGCCCCCTGCTGTTAAATATCAATGCCCCTATGGGCGAGGGATATACAGCCCCCTGCTGTTAAATTAAAAATGTCCTGATGGACGAGGGATATACAGCCCCCTGCTGTTAAATATCAATGCCCCTATGGGCGAGGGATATACAGCCCCCTGCTGTTACCATTGAAGACGCGCACACGTCGAAGCCTCAAGAACCAGCTCATGGATGAATGTAACACCCCAACTCAATCCAGATGTGGTCTCGCAACTTAACAGTATATATATATAAACATGTCACAGCGGAATTCTTTACAATCCAGGACCTTGCCACGGTCTGACTACAGAATATACCGAACATTAGTACTACAATCTTAACCATTTACATATCCTTCTTACAACCCCCTCACATCCTATACATCTTACTAACTCAAATTGCCATACGAGTGTACATGCACAACTCGTAGGCCACACTTAACCCGTAACACTTGTACCCCTTCTTACTCTCGCGACGGCCGCTTCCTGATGTACCTGTGTAGTAAAAACAGCCCCCAAAGGGGGTCAGCACGAATGCTGGTACGATCCCCTCATGGCCCCAAGCTAACGTGGCTACGACCACTAATTGTCGATAGCATGGAGGTTGATTAGATGCACAACATAATAGTAAATGCTGTAAACAACAATCCATATATGAACAATCAAAGTTCACACACAATGAACGACTTAAACGCGTTCCCTTAATTGGAGAGTTAGTTATTTAACTCCTTAAGTAATGTTCCCTCTTAACCTTAGTCCATCCTTATCTCACCTTAATCTTAATCTTATCTTAACCTTAGAAACAACCATCCTTTAATAAGGAGTGGATGTCACTTATCTTAATCTCAATTATACAAACCCTCCTCTAAAGAGGAATGGTTGCAACTTATCTTAATCTTAACTTAATCTTAATCTTAACTTAATCTTAATCTTAGCAATACAAATCATCCTTTAAAAAGGAATGATTGTAACTTATCTTAATCTTAATCTTAGCAATACAAATCATCCTTTAAAAAGGAATGATTGTAACTTATCTTAATCTTAACTTATTCTCATAATACAAACCGTTCCTGGAGGGGAATGGTTGTAGCCTAAGTCCAAACCTGGGATTTAGGTGATCCCACCGCACCATCTTAATGCCACCTACCCTGGACGGGAATCCAGCGTAGCTGAGCCGGCAACCGGCCCTAGGCTACAAGTCCGAAGACAAGTCCTTAAGCGGAGGGCGGATCTGATTTAGATACCGTCCCCCTTTTTCCTTAGCATGCATGACCGGAGATCGGTCCCGGGTTTCCTCACTCAAGTTCCAGTTAGTAATAGTCTCAAGACCATGTTTGTTAGTTAACCTTTTTCGGTTCATATCGTCCCTTATTAGGGGCGTTCCTTAGTCTCACTCAATTTCTTACTAAACATTGGTTAGTAAGTTCTCACGGTATGTTGTGTTAGTTTTCAAACATCACACAACCATACAATAAATATAGTATATTCCGGTTGCATGCTTTATCTTGTTTAGTGAGCACACAAAAACAAATAGCACACAAGCCGAGGGACACCTCGTTAGCAAGCAGGTCACAAGAGAACTGTACCGTTCACCGTTGGCCGTTCAGTTGCTTAATCTCTTCCGGAGTCCAATTTCCAAGTCCTAAAACATTCATTCAGTTTTAGGTTGTTAATCACTTAACTCAATTCAACTTACTTATCTTACTTAACTTACTTAACCCTTAATGATTCCAACCTAACACCTCTTAAGTCTTACAACTTAATCTTACAAACTTAATCTTAAACTTTTAAGTTTATTCTTAACTTAATCCCTTAGGTCTTTATACCTCTAATCATCATTGCCCCCTTAATGGGGTACCATTAATACCACTAAACTCTCTTAGGGTTTCTTTCTTTTTTTTTTTTATGGTCCGACCGACCCACCGACCGACCCACCCCCTGGGTAGGTCGGGTGCAGAGAACATCCAACTTCACAGTTTCAGCCCGACCGACCCAGACTGGGGTCGGTCCCCTGGGTAGGTCGGCTGCAGAAACTTCTCATACATTGTCAAATTTTCTCCAAATTTTTCCTCAAGCCTCCTAATGTGTTCTAACATCATTTGGCACATCAAACACACCTTATAACCTCCACCAAACTCATTAAAACAACTTCCAAAGATCTTCTCAAACATTTGCTCAATTCTTACAAACACTCTTAACACTTATCATATAATTCCTTACATTACCAACTTGTATCTTTACCAAAACTTCAACCAACCCAAGTGTTCCCTCCTTAACAGTTTGGGCACTTCATAAACATTATTTTCCATCTTCAGTTCATTTACCAAAACTTCCTCAAGTCATCTTACATAACCATGAACAAATTCCTCTCTTTTCCATTTGTTACTCATCATTCCTAAACTCTTGGGCATACCTAAACATTTCTTGTCATCCTCTTAGCACCTCAACCTTGTTCTTCTTTACCTTAACTATACTACACTACACCTCCTTGGACATTTCCACCTCCTTTTACTCACTTACTCACCATTATCACGATCATACGCTCTTTTACATTCCTAGTCATTTTCCTTGATGACTTACAACATCCTCCTACCTTTTTCACTTCTATCACCCAAGTCCACACATTACCATTCAACTAAACCTTACTAGTCCACCACTAACATCATCACACTTACACAAGGTTCTCAAAACTCTCATTGTCTTACTCTCTAGTTCATACCTAAATCTCCTTAAGGCATTATACATGTTTCCTTAAAACTTATGCACAAGTCTTACACTCCTCATACCATGACTTTGGTGTGTTCAATACACCCACCTAAACTCTAACTTCCTCATAGACCATTCTAGGTCATTCTCATCCTTAAGAACTCCTTAGTTAACTCATTTCCACTCAAATTCTTCATAATGACTCCTAGTAAATCCTAGGTCATATTAATTCACCACCATCACCTAAACACTTATTTTCTACTCAAATTTCGCCATAGCTCCTCTAGTATATTCTCATGCCCAAATGCATTGTTTTCTCACACAATAATCTCACACACACACCAAGTCCTTTCTCATCTTATTTTCTCACCCAAATCAACTTATTCACATCATACTCAATATATTGCAATAATCTTAAATTGCATAGCACTAAGGCTCTTAAATGACATGGCTCTTAGGCCCTTAAATGACTTAAACTTTAAACACTGAATTTCCCATATATAAAAGCCTTCAACCTGCAAATACACCCATCAATCTCATAGTAGTTATAATGCTCTTAAAATCCACCTTAAACTTATACTACTAACTCATTCTCATTGGCTCCTTAGTCACAAGTTCTCAAGCTTATTTAAGTTCTTTTTCTTAGGTTATATAACCCCAATACACAATGTAAGCTCTAAGCCACATTGGTATCCACTTAAACTCATCCCTTAAAACTTAAACCACCATTAGGTAAGCATTTTACCTTGTTTTCTCAAGCTTATCTTAACTTCCTCCTTAGACCTTCTTCTTGCATGAATCTTGGCCACCACTTAAATTCCCCTTGCCAATGTTCTAATCAATATTCAATGACTCATATGAGTACTAAACAATGCACTAACCTCAAGGAATAAAAACCTAGGTTAGAAATGTGTTCTAAGGCATAAAAGTGGATGATTACCTTTGAAGTCTCAAGGTAGACTTTGGCATTGAATGAAATAGGACCTCCACTAGTCCTTGGTGAATAATCAAGCTAGAACAAGGCATAAAAACATAGCCCCATGAGAAGGAATTTTCGGCCATGTACAAGAAATGATGGAAACATGGTTTTTCTTACATTTTCTTTACCTTAAGAGAATGGAGAAGCTAATGAGCTCTTCAAACTTGATTTTCCTCCATCAATGAAGTTTTCTCATGGCACCAAAATGGAGCTTTGAAAGATTTGAAAAGATAGAAAGATAGGTCTTGACCTAACTAAGAATAATATGTGTTTAGTTTTTGATTTGGAGCTAAAATGAGTAAGTTGTTGCCAAACAAGAAGGTGAAGCAACAATGGAGGCTGCTTGGGACGGTTTGGAACAGAGGAAAAGAAGAGAAGAACCGTGGAAGAAGAAGAGAAATGAAGAAGAGAGGAGAGAAGGTAGCTTATAAGGATATTTTGCTTTATAAAAGCAAATAGTAACTTTTCTCACTTTACTCTTCTTTTCCTTTCTCATTTGATGACTCATGTGGTGACTCCTCACATCAAAAACCGGCCCCCTCTTGTAGTTGGAGATATTTATGGTCTTAGTTGACCATCTCATTGACTTATGTTGACTTAAGCTTAATTTGGGCACTATTTGGCACTATTCACTAATTAGTGCACATATTCGTGAAATTTTTTGTTTCCCATTGATTTAGGCTTCCTAATGTGATACTAATTAGTACACATGTTGATTAAAGAGTAATGATGGACATTTAGCCACTCAAAACTCAATTCTAAGACAATTTCTCAAAAATGTGCTTTAAGACTTCTTAAAGCACATTTTGTGTTTTAACTTGTTTTCAAGCTTGTTTTTCTTTGCTAATTGATTTAAAATGACCATTATAATATTACTAAGGTCTTATCATGATATTTGGGTACTCACCCAAGTCTCTCCAAGCTTAGAGCACATTTTTGCCCTAATTGCCCTTAAGGCATTTTCTTGTGTTTTCCTTGGTTTAAATTGTCTACCAATCTTTCTAAGGCATATTTTAGCCCTACTACATCATGATTTGATGTTTACTTAGCATGCTTAGGTTTGGGGTATTTCAATGAAACGATATCCAGAGTCAAAAGAAGAGTTACCAAAGTTGACCTTTCCAAATTCCCACCAGATCACTTACTACCCAGAGCAATACCAAAACACCCAGTCCTACAGAGTGCAGAAGCGTAAACCCTAAGCAGTCAATGTCTAATGGAACAACCAAATAGAAAGAACCAATACCCAAGTAAGTTTCACATCCAAGGCTCAGTTAGTCACACAAGCTGAGTTAGTCACACAACCATTTTCTTTTTAGTAATTCCTCTTAAAGTCAGTTAGCGTTTTCCAAAACATTCCACAAGTCAATCAGCAAAAATATCGGAGTACGAGAAATCGTACAAAACATTCCATAAAGTCCAAAACACATCAAGCTGAGTACGAGAAATCGTACAAACATTCCATAGAGTCCAAAACACAACAAGCTGAGTACGAGAAATCGTACAAACATTCCATAGAGTCCAAAACACAACAAGCTGAGTACGAGAAATCGTACAAACATTCCATAGAGTCCAAAACACAACAAGCTGAGTACGAGAAATCGTACCTGGGTAACGTTGTAGCAGTTCTAATCAACTTGCGCAAACAACCAACAGTACTCTGAAGAATATTACAGGTAGTCTATCATCAATCACTTGTAGCCCACGTTAAGCTTAAATAAACTCCTCACTCTTATTTCTAAGTCTCAATTGTCTTTTAAGCCCTCACTTAAATGTTATGTATAACCTTTGACTTGTCTTAGAATGTTGTATAACTCAAGGTTGTAGGATCAAGGAATGTATTTTATTAACACTTGTTAATTATTCCACCCTTATCCACTTTACTCATACTTAACCATAATTCTCACATTAAAGACCTTAATAACATAAGTGCATTATACGTTATTCAATCAAATCTTAGAATTTCAATAACAATTCTTAAGCTCAATACTGTTACTCTTACTTTAGAATAAACATCGTCTTATGACCTATAATAGGTTAATCTTAGAATACTATACTATTAATTCACAATGTAATGATTATGTACTTTATCGATATTACCAAATAAACCAACATGATTAAGTTTCCCCTTAACTTAATTAAGAGCTACATCTTGTTTATTGGAGCCATAGTGTTGTAGACAC
Organism: Limonium bicolor; assembly: GCA_023374045.1. Taxonomy (NCBI): domain Eukaryota; kingdom Viridiplantae; phylum Streptophyta; class Magnoliopsida; order Caryophyllales; family Plumbaginaceae; genus Limonium; species Limonium bicolor. The sequence continues at coordinate 111,905,466 of CM041780.1, forward strand.
ATTTTATTATAACTTAGTTGAGCCACTAAACTCAATTATCACAACCTTAGTTCAGAATGACTTTTTATTACAACCAGCTAATAATTTTGTCATAAGATGTAAAATTACTCTTCATCTTGAAACAACTATATTATAGTTAACTTAGACTTATCAAACCCTTACATTTAGTATTCACAAGCTTCATTATTTGCTTAATTATTACCTATATAACAAGGTGTTTAAATATAACCTTTTATGTATCTTTACTTACCTTTAATCTCCTAAATGTTTTATTTAACACACATTCTCTCTATAGACTATGTACAATCCCTTTTGTACTAAACTTCAATAACCTTAAACCTTAAATACGTTTTAAACTGCTGTACAAAACCTAAGGTTTCAAAGAAATAACTTAATAAATTAATTTCCTTTATTGTATTTAGGATGGACAATATATCTACACAAAGTAGAATTTATCAAAGAATTAAATTCTGGTTCGTAAGTGAAATTGTTAATTATTTAATAAGATGATCTACTATGAAAATTCCCATATTTTATATTCAAATAACCTAACATTATTCCCCTTTACTGTAAAGTATATCAATATAATATCTTATGTAACTTAGTTTTATCTAATAAAAGGTTCAAAGATTTTAAGTATCAAATTCCCATTTATAAACCTTCCTATAAATTCTCACTACTAAATACCTCACTTAATTGTAAACTCACATCCTGAATATAGTAATAAATGTATTTTATATGGCTTATCTAATTCTAAGAAACTTAAGGATAATTATTTAGATAAATTTCCAAATCATCGTTTAATATAGAATATATCATAACCTTTTAATGATTCTATCTTAAAACATTAAGTTATATTTCACTACCATAAATGTTAAGAAATAATTAAATCTAGACTTACTAATCCACCTCACACTTAGATGTAAAAGTATTTTACTTATCCTATTATGGTTTATATATTAAGAACATCTAGATGTAAACTTATTACATTTGTTTATTATTAATTATAGAATAAGATCTATTTGTACAACATTTTATGAAAGCACAATTTTTCCTAAGTTTTAACTTATTATTACTTAATCCCAATTTAAGATTTACATCCTGGTTATTGACAAATAATACTATACATGTATTTCAATATGGTTATATATAAACCTTGGAAACTCAAAGGTAACTCTTAAGCCTAATACATAACTATAATTTAATACCACCTCCTATAATATTCTTTTATTGGTATTATGTAGGGGTTTAGTTTAACTTACTAATTCCTTCGTATTATATTTCTTATAAGGTAACTAATTTTATTTATATATATATTTATATATACTAGGATTTGTTCAAAACATTATTTATGTAATTTATTGTATTTAATTATGTTTAAAAACTTTTAGGCATAACTACAACCGATATACGGTTTATAAAATAAAGTGTTTCCCTTTAATATATATAAGTATACCTGTATTAGAATTTAATTAAGACATTCCCTACGTAACTTATTATATTTAAACTATCTTATTTCTAACTGCATTCCATGTATGTTCTATAAAGTATTTCCTTTAACTATATCTTAGGATACTCTTATAATATTTAGTTATTATAAGTGTTAATTTATTAGTTCATTGCTTCAACCTAAGTTACTATTTTATTCCTTTTATATATATGTATAGAAATATATATATGTATATATTTTCCTCAGTTTAAATTAAAAATATTAACTCCCATACAATATAGTAAATAAAATGTAGGATAATTAAATTCCTTAATTTATATAAGTTTCTACTTAAGTAAGTATATATACATATATGTAAATAATTTCACTTCTGTTAAAAGCTAATACAAAAACATTTATAAACTTACTGTTATAAAATGTTAATTTAGTTTTCTTTATTTTCCCCAGCTTAAAAGTTAATTAAAAAAACCATACTTTAATTTTTGGTTACATTAAAAACCTCATATTATAGGTTATTCTTATGAAAAACTCATAAACACAATTTTTAAAACCTTTTACCATTGCCCAAAAATTCCCAAATTTAATATACAGTAACTATAACATTTTATACATATTATAAAATTTTTATTTCATAAAAATATCTTTTTAATTTAGCCAAATAATTCCAGAAAACCCGTAACTTGTAAAAATCATAACTTATGTTTAAAAATTCCAAAACCATAATAATTTACATCAAAATAAACTAGATTAAATAAGGAATCTATGGTTAAAATTTCAAGTCAAAATACCTTCGGGAAGGCCATTAACTAAAATCAACAAGTTAGAGCCAAATTCTGAAATTTAATAAACTTATAACCATTCTTATTTAACCTGATCTAATCTCGGCCGTCCAAAACTTTTTAAACGAGATCGACGGTCCCTAAACGTCGAGTTCATCACCGATTCCAGAAACCATGTCGAGTACTAAATCTCGATTTTCTCTTAATCCACAGAACGAAATCGAGTGATTCTTGTTTCTATAGTTTCGAAATCAAATTTCGGTTCTAATGATACCGGTTTCCCCAATTATAATGCAGTATACAATAGAATTCGAAGTCAGTTCGAATGTTAGGGTTCAAAGTTCGATTCGATTACAATCTTGCAAAATTCTACACACACAGAGCATAATAACCTCAATTGGTTATTGGGTTAGGTCGGATACATGATTACTAACAACAATAACAGAGCAATTTGACCGGAAACTCACCGGAGTTGCAAAAACGGAGGAATTCGATTTCGGGAAATCTGGAAAAATCCGAACTTGAGCTGTTCGAGTAGTGAACTTTGGAGATCTATAAAATACGTTCTAGATCGAGTTAGGCCATGTTCTTGGGCTCATTAGAAAGAAGAAACATAGCTCTACACAATGATAGCAAGAACTAATCCTAACTCGCATCACACAGAAAGAAATTGAAGCTAGAAGTTGCGAGTTTACCTTACAGTTTCGGTATGATTTTATGTGCTAGCAAAACCGAAACTTTAGACAACTTTCCCTTCCAATCGGTTGAGAATTAGCTTAAACCATAAACATGAAAGTTTTAGAGGAATTAGAGCTCTTCAAAACGAGCTAAAGAACATGGAATTTGGATGAGTAACAAAGAAGTTATAGCTGATCGAAATTACCTGATTTGAAGAGAAAACTGGAATTGCAGTTTCGTTCTTTGCAGGGTGGCTACTTTGACTCGATTTTCCGGTTGATTCAGTATGAGTTAGGGTTTGTATGAGTTATAGTTGTTTAAAGGGAATGTAGGAGAAGACAACAAAGAAGACGGCATTGAAAAATATGGAGAGATGAAAAATTATAGCCGTCTAAAGTTAGGTCAAAACACTGAAATCAGTTACTGAAATTCAGGGAAAGAATCGGCTAAGTGTGGGCGACCCATTACAGAGTGACACGTGGCATCTCTTAAAATTTTGATTTAAAACTTCAATCTAGCATAACTTTGGCTAGGATGATCCGTTTTTGACGTTCTTTTTATCGATCTTCATGGTTTTCCATAACCTATTTATTGGTATAGGTTTCATGGCCTGGTTTGACCATTCTCAAATAGTCAACCCTAGCAAGGCTTAATAAGCTTTAAGGTTTCTAGGATTTTATATTTACTTTTATATTTCAAAACAATGTTCCAACACTTCCTAAAATCTTTATAATATAATTGGAGTGTTTAAAAATTTTCCCAAGATTTACTGACTTATAAATCTTATTATTAAATTCATAATACTATATAATAATTATGGTTAAATAGGAGAAAACCCCTAAATAAATTTCATAATTCCATATAATAATTTAATATTCATAATCCCATAATAATTTAATATTCATAATTCCATATAATAATTTAAATTCATAATTCCATATAATATAATACTTAATAGTATTATTAAAGGTTTAATAAAAGAAATCCCCTAAATTAATTTAAATTAATTTAGGGGTATTTCAGATTAATTTGTAATTATTGGAAAGTTTGGGAGTGAAACCGAATTACATAAGATTTTATGGGTATATTAACGTATTAATTATGAAATTAAGTCTTGGTCAAAGTGTTGACCAAAAACTTTGGGTTAAAATGATTTATGACATAAAATATTAAGTTTATAATAGTTATGGGTGAATATGTAATTTATGGAAATTATTATGTAAAACGAATGGATAATTAATGAATTATAAAAGTTATAAGGTTATTTGGCAATTTATAAAAGTATAAGGGTTGTCTCGGTAATTAAGGAAATTAAATAATAAAACTAAGGTTTATAAGTTAATATGTAACTTATATAAAAGTTTTGGGGTTAAAATGTAATTATGGGAAGTATATATGGAAACCAAAAATTTAAGGGATTGTTTGGTAATTTATAAAAGTTGAAATATTTAAATTAGTAAGGACCAAAAGTATATGGTCATTTGATGATTTACAAAAGTTAATGTGTTCATTATGTAATTACCGAATTTATAAGGTTGGTTTTGTAATTTAATAAAGAAAGGAATTAAAACCATGTATCATGATACATTATGGAGTATAATATAAAGTTTATAAAATAAATGTGGTTATAATAAAAATAACCAAATCATACTGATATATGGAATAAGTGGAAATAATTATGGGTATATGATTAATGAAATAGAAATATGGTATAAGGTAGATATTCATTATCACATGTGAATACTACATAAAATAATGAACTGATAAACTACCTAGAACCACTGTTGAAATAACAGGGGGAAACAAAGAACATACAGAGTTAGTATACGACGAGTATAAACGCTACAGTGACAGTACTGTAATATTTAGTGAATAGTTATATTAATATTACCCGGTATTGCATGTTTATATAACAGCGTACGAGATGGAACTACTGAACAGGAATTTGTCAAGCTAGCAGTTACTTGGTGAACGGTATGTTAATTGTGTGGTCTGAATGTCCTAAGGATTTTCCTAAGGTCCAGACGTATGTGTTTAATTGTTAAGAGCGATATCTGTGATTTTATGTGCATTATTTTGTATATTGTATTGCTCAACACTATTGCGTTTTATTTATACGCGAACGTCTTATGACTAAAAGTTTATACATCTAAACTGGAACAAGACTAACTGACCTTTAGGTATTATTGAACCTAACTGATGGTCAACTGTTATAGTCTTAATTCATGTATTGGTTATTGTACCACTGACAAAAGGGCTAACTTATTAAGAGAGGAATCCAGACTGTTTCAACTTTTTGGTTGCGCATCGTGATCACTACGAGAGACTTCATGGGGAGTCACTCAAGGGAATCCATCAGTCACATTCGAGGATGGCGGAGGGCACTACCATTGGTGCACAGGTTCGACCGGATCGGTCTTATAATTATCCAGGGCCATAAGGTCAGCTGGTAACGGTTCCACTGGAACCCAAGGGACTATCGTCCATTAATAAGTTATTAAGGGTTGTCTTGACATGACGCGTGAGGTGGAATCTAATTGGAAAAGGTTAAGTGATTGGTTAAAAGGATAAGGGCCAGGTGGCCAACTAACAAGTGCAGTTTAATACGCGTATCTTTTTTGGTTATTGTTATGGATTATTGATGTGTGATTATGGGTTATTGCTATGGATTATTGATGTGTGGTTATTGGTGTTGTGTACTATTGTACACTGATGTTGCAGGTGAACTATTATGTGAATGTTTAATGTTTACAGTTATTACTGTTATTATTGTAAACCGGTATTTTATGTAATGAATCTAATATCAAGTTGGCTAAAATGACTTAAGGAATCTAGATGACTTAGGACTACATTTAGCATACCAGCATTTCAATTGCTGAGCCGTTTAATGGGCCAAACATTTCAGGTTTCTGAGGAAGACTCGAGCCGGAGTACGGGGCACAGGGTAGCTGATGGGTTTTAATAAAGACCTCTTTAAGTTTATTATGTATTGTATTAAGGAGATTGTTGTATTCAGTTAGTTGCTCATTTAGTTTGGATTTGGTTTGTAATAAGTATAGTGCTCAGTATCTGTTCATCACAGCGTGAGGAGTTGAGATTGTTGGAAGGAGTAAGGTTGCCTTGTTACTCACAAGGGTGAGTAACGGCGTGTAACACCAAGGTAGATAGTTTTATTTTCCGCTGTGATTTATTATTTATTATGCTATGACTCGCGACATTATTACAGGTTTAGGATTAGGGGTGTTTCAAAAAGTGGTATCAGAGCGGAGTACCGCTCTGATGAAGGATACTGAGTCAAGAACATGAGCATAGGAATATTGGGATACGGGGAAACGTCTGTGAGGATTATGACCTAGAAAAAAATCTAGGAATATCTTTATTGCTAGTGGTTAACTTTCTTATATATTTGTGATTGTGTATGTAAAACGGTGTAGCAACCGAGTAGTAATAACAATATACTATAGATGTCGACAAGAGGAAGACCACGTGGAGGCAGCAGTGGACGCGGTGGCGAGACACCAGCGGAAGTTCCAAAGGTACCAGGCCTAGCAACAACCATGGCGGCCTTCGCGCAGCAACTAGGAGCTCAACTTACGGGAACCATACCCCACCCGCCGCAGCCCAGGGAAACCAACTGGTTGAAGAGCGTTGCAGATGCGAGAGTACCGACTTATTCAGGGGAACCGGACCCCGCTGCACTGGAGAAGTTCATTGTAGAGCACCAGAAGGCGTTCAAGGCTGTCAGAATTCCAGAAGACCAGAGAGTCGACATCGCCGCGTACAACCTGAAGGACGCAGCTGACATTTGGTGGCGGTCTGTGGAGGGCCACCGTAGAGCAACACCGGACTTTGGATGGACAACGTTTGTAGAAGTGTTGCGGGAGAAATTCTACCCCGAACACCTAAAGCAGAGAAAAAGGTAGGAGATCGAGACCTTAATCCAAGGGAGTCAAACAGTTGACTAGTACTACGCGCGGTTCACTAGTTTGTTGGGCTACATACCAGGAGTCAACTACTCCGACACTGTGAAGGTTCAAAGGTTTACGGGAAGAGGTGCAGGAAGAAAGAAGAGAAAGAGTACTGAGGAAGATGATGGTGGAGAAACCTCTGGCGGATACTACCAGATGGGGAAGCAATTCTTTGATAAGAAGAAAGGGCGGAAGGACTTCCATGGTCAGAAGACGAAGGAGCAGGTTCCTCGTCTGACCGGCCCAGCCATTGATGCACAGCCCCTGAGACCAGCACCACCTAGGGACAATAAGCCAACCCAGCGCCACTACTACTGTAAGCACTGTGGAAATGATCACCCAGGCGTAGACTGCGCAGACAGGAAGGTGGAGTGCCGTTATTGAAAAAAGCAAGGCCACCGGGAGTATGAATGCTTTTCCAATCAAGGGAGCCGAGTTTACAAGGGAGCTAGAAGTTCACAGAGAACACCAGCTATTGAGGCGGGCGGACCAAGAGGAGGTCAAGCGCCGCAGGCTAATACCTATACTAGAGGACTGGGAGGACAACCATCCTCATCCGGGAGTCAGAAGGGAAAGGAGATAATTCCAAGAAGAAACCCCCTGTACACAGTGGGAACTTCAGGCGCTGAAGCTAGCGCTCAGCGCGAAACCGGTAAGCCTAGAACCTAAACTAAATGCATGATGCATGAATATGTGTTTATAGTTATTAGTCGATGAGACTTGTATGTGTTTAGTAAGTATCAAAAATTTAGAGAGACCTAACTTAGGTAACCTCTCACCTAATAGGATACTTCGACATTTGCTTTCCTTTATCTATGAGACCGAGGTCACCTGAGCCTATGAGCGAAGGTCGGAAATACCTAGAGGCAGAATGCCAAGTACTTCGACCCGGCATGATCCTACTCAAGAAATGCTTAACTATAGATGAACAAATAGCCACTATAAATGAATGTGGAACTTTGGGAATAAGCCATGGAGAATTTTATATTCCAGGATATGGGAGTGGATCGAAACTTAAATTATATATGATGTATATGGGTAAGGATTGGGATCCATAGGCTAGGTTATATAGTGAAGTAAGAAAGGTAGAAGGAACACGAGTTCTTAGTATACCCGATAGTTTCCAAACTTGGTAACAAAAGCGGTCAAAATTGCACAACAATTAGAAACCAACCACATACCAAACATTGAAGCTAATGCAAAGTGTGAGATAGTACAGTGAGGAATAGTAAGTTAATTTTTGCTTGGACCGCCGAAGGGCGTTATCAACTGTCCAAACTTACAATAACTACAGTTATGACCTGCCTAAATGACGAGCAGATGTCATGAAAAGTGATAAGCGTGAAACATATAGGCTTTTTAGGGTTTAATTACCTTATAATTTGCAACAATTCAGGCAATGTTTCCCACTTATTATGTGTTTTTCCTAAGATTGATGTTTTGATATGAACTGATGCATTTTATATGCTAAATATTGGAAACACCCAGAGAAATGAAGATTTTACATCATAAGGATTGCAACGCAACAAATGGGGAACAAATCTGGAAAAAGAGGCAAAGGTTGGTCACGTCCGGACCAAGCAAGCCGGACGCAAATCCGGACATCACATGTCCGGATCCGGCCGCAAGCCGGACGTGACCCAATTCCAGATCCAAAAGTTATGTGTCTTGTCCGGATCCGGACACAGATCCGGACATATACCGAGTTTCAGATCTAAAAGTTCTGTGTCACGTCCGGATCTGGACACAGATCCGGACGTCACACAGAGATGAAAAATAAAAATGCAATCGAGCTGATAATCAGGCTTTCGGTGCAATTATCAGTCGAGCGGCGGTCTAACCCATACTGCAGCATATATTAATAGACGCCCATGCTCAATTAATCACTCACTCACCAAACTTCCACTAACCTTTGTTTCATTTCTAAGCCTATATAAACCCAGCTTCAGCCTTCATTTCAATTCGTCCCAGACTCTCAGAGTCTAAGCAATACACTCTTCTCCCTCTCTACATATCCTCTAATCCACGACTCGCTCCATCTCCATTCACAAACTTTCCTCCGTAACTCTTCACCCTCACTCACATACAGAACCTTGCTCACAGCACTTCAATTATCCGCGTCTGGATTTGACGTCCGGATCTGGACATAGCCAGAAGAACGCGTCCGGGTCTACGTCCGACCCTAGACAGCCGGACGTGACACAGACGAGTGTGGAAATTGCGGAATCGACCACGGCTCCTAAAATCAATTTTTCTGCTAAATCCCTCTATCCTTATGCTGTTTATATTGAGCATTGTTATTTTGTCCATGGCTGAGTAGTCGCTTTTAATTTCGGTTTACTATGTATCTCTAGAATAATTATTTCTGAACCTTTGTGATTTTCTGCAGTACATAGAATAAAGTTCTTTTCCCTTATGAATTCCTACTTGTTAATCTGATCAATTAAATGAGTTTATCAGTTTGTTAGCTTATAAGTGAGAACTGCGGCTATCAATTGACTAAGGGAAAAACCAGTTAGTATAGAGATGGTAATTCCTCTAAACACTAGCTGACCATTAATCTAGACTACACTTAAAGCAATTAGTAAACAGTGGATTCATAACGAGAGTTAGGATTCGGTCTTTGCTAATTAGAATTCGTGGAGCGGGAGACCGAATACGAGTTATCCTTATTCTAGGGTTTTATTCAGAATTCTGTAGAAATCACTTAGGGGAAGAAATTGCAAACTAGAGAGAAGTAGTAAACCGGAATTTCCTTATCAAACAAAATCAAAACAATTATTTACCTGTTATTTATTGCTTATTGAACTCCTTTACAATATTCACCATCACATACAAAACCCCCAATTTCCTGTTATTTATTATTCTTGTTTTGTAAGTAGAAAAAACTAGCCACTGCCTCCTTGGATTCGATACTCAGGGAATACTCCGAGATTTAAACTTGCTATAATCGACCGGTACACTTGCCGTTAGGTTAAACCCCCAACAACAATTTACCGTTAGGTTTTACCCCAACAAGTTTTTGGCGCCGTTGCCGGGGAGGCACGGTTGCTTAGTTTAATTTTTATATTATATTATCTCATTTAATTTTGTTTTTTTTTGCTTTTTAGTTTATTTTTGTTTTTTTTTATTTTATTTTTTTTGTTCATTTTCTTAGTTTGTGCAATTTGTTCTTAGTTTATTTTTTGGTTTTACCCGATTAGTTTACTTTTACAACTACATTACTGTCAGTTATCTGATTTATGGTTAAAACTCGTTCTGAAGGAAATCCTGAATTTGAGCTGGAACATGAGATAGAACGACTTACAAGAAGAAGTCGTCAGGGATTGGTACTGGAAACTACAGTTGAACCAGAAGTGTTTTCAAAGACTCACCAGGTGATACCTTTGTTCAAGAAGAAGAGTATCTTATGGACGGTATCAGCAGGGAAAGAAGGATGAACGACTACACTCGTCCGAATGTGGAGGGACTCACATCGCCAATAGTAATCCCTGCACTACCGGAAGGGATAGAATGGCAATTCAAGACCCATTGTCATGGTCCTGAATGCTCCACAGTTCAGTGGAGTAGTCACTGAAGACCCAAATGTTCATCTTACATCCTTCCTGCGATTGGTTGGAGCATGTTCAACACCAGCTTCTCAGGAGGTAGCCAGGCTAACTTGTTTCCTTTTTCACTCAGGGACAGAGCTGCAGAGTGGCTGAACTCCCTATCTCCAAACAGTATCACTTCCTGGAGCGAGCTAGCAAATGCGTTCCTAGCAAAGTACTTTCCACCGTCCCGAATGTTGTCAATGAGAGGTGAGATCACAAACTTCAAACAGTATAGCGGTGAAACTCTTTCTGAAGCTTGGGAGCGATTCAAAGGAATTGTAAGAAGAGTGCCACATCATGGTCTGGGATAAGAAGTTGTATTGCAATCATTTTATAAGGATCTAGACCCCCAGAGCCGTCTATTAGTTGATACCTGTGCAGGAGGAAGTCTTATGGAACTTCCAATCACCAGGATAAAGGAGTTGTTGGAAACTCTTTCCAATTCAGCTAACCAATGGGGAGGTGCTAGAGCTGCCACTGAGATCTTCACCAAGAAGAATGCAGGAATTTATGAGGTAGACTCGAACACCCTCTTAGCTGCTAAAATGGATAGCATTTCTAAGCAGTTTGAGAAGATGTGCACACTGATGAACCCAAAATCAAACACATCGGCTATCACTGATTCATTCCCTCAATGTGAGTATTGTGGTAGAAGTTCTAACATGTGCCAGTGTGCTCCACCGCAAGAAGAGGTAGCAAACTATGTTGGTAACAAACCGGGTAATTATTTCGAAATCAAGCAACCCGGGTTACCATTCTCAGCAGCAGAATCGTTACCAAGCTGGCGGTAACAGCAATTACAACCAAAGACCTCCAGCAGTATAATTCCTCTTATCAGAAGCAGCCACTACAGAATCAGCAAGTAGAATACAGGTGCTGGTGCGTCCTCTAGTATGGATGAAGTTCTGGCCAGAATGAATGATTTCATCACGGTTAACACCAAGAAATTTAATGAGCTGGAAGCTTTCAATCAGGAGCAGAGGACCTTCAACAATGATCAAAGGACATTCAATAGGAACATCGAGACTCAGCTATCTCAGATATCACAGCAGTTGGCTCAGCGTCCTTTGGGTTCTTTGCCCAGTCAGTCAGAGCAGAATCCGAGAGAGCATGCCAAGGCAATCACATTGAGGAGTGGTACACAGCTTGATCCGGTGATCCCTGAAGCTGAGCCCCTCTTCCTAATGTTGAGCGAAATGAAGAAACTACACCAGCAGGTTCTCAGGAGGAACCAGTTGAAGAGGAGGTGGCGATTAGCAAGACTCCAAAAATTTCCCCACCCCCGCACGCAGTTGATGAAGCGTCGGTTCCTTTTCCAAACCGGTTAAAGAAGAGAGACCTGGATGAGCAGTTTGGTAAGTTCTTAAGTATTTTTAAGAAGCTAACCATTAACATTCCTTTTTCTGAAGCGTTGAAGCAGATGCCAATATGCTAAGTTCATGAAGGACATCCTGTCCAATAGACGGTCTTTAGTGGAGAAGGATACTGTGCAGCTTACCGAGAGCGTTTCAGCCGTCCTTTCGAAGAAGCTTCCACATAAGCTTGATGATCCAGGTACTCCGGTCATACCTTGCGCGATAGGTAATGTGAACTGTGGTAAGGGTTTATGTGACTTAGGTGCGAGTATTAATCTAATGCCCTTATCAATGTATTTGAAGCTTGGTTTAGGAGAATGTGAACCTACCCGAATTACTCTACAATTAGCTGATAGGTCAATCATCCTACCTAAAGGGGTGGTAAGGGATTTAATTGTTTCGGTTGGTACTTTTGTGTTCTCTGCTGACTTTGTTATTTTAGACATGGAGGAGGACAAGGTAGTACCGCTTATCTTAGGCGACCATTCATGCGTACAGCAAGGACCCTCATTGATGTCGAAGGAGGGAAGATTATACTTCGGTTACATGATGAGCAGCTTGTATTTGATATGACCAAGGCTACTACTCACCCTTCTGATGTTCATGCTTGTTTCAGTTTAGATTGTATTGATACCTTGATGCAGGACTATTCTTACAGCCCCACGGAGCTGGATGCATTGGAGAAGTGCTTGGTAGAATCCATAGAAACAGTTCATGATGATTCTGAGATTTCTGCTGCAGCATTTCAGCTTGCTGCTGGGAGGCCATATAGGAAGAACCACAGAATCGAAGAGGAACCGCTGGACCGAGTTCCAAAGATGCTAACTCCTTCTGTGGACTCACCACCTTCCCTTGAAATTAACCCTCTCCCTAGTCACCTTAAATATGCTTTCTTAGTTCCTCCATCTGATTTGCCTGTCATTATTTCTAATAGTTTAACCAATGAACAGGAGGAAGCCTTGTTGCAGGTTCTAAAGAGGAACAAAGAGGCACTAGGGTGGTCCATTGCTGATATCAAAGGCATTGCCCCTACATTCTGCACTCACCGCATTTACCTTGAGGAGAATGACAAACCAACGAGACAGCCTCAGCGAAGACTGAACCCGCACATGAAAGAGGTGGTTAAGAAGGAGGTTATCAAGCTCTTGGATGCAGGTATCATCTACCCGATTTCTGACAGCGAATGGGTAATCCTACAGCGTACCTAAGAAAGGAGGTTTAACTGTGGTGCCTAATGATAAAGGTGAATTAATCCTCAGCGTACTATTACCGGGCATAGAGTTTGCATTGATTACAGGAAATTAAATGCCGCCACTAGGAAGGACCATTTCCCCCTTCCTTTTATTGACCAGATGCTGGAGAGACTTGCAGGACAAGAATATTACTGTTTCTTAGATGGTTACTCGGTTATTTTCAGATTCCAATTGCTAAGGAAGACCAAGAGAAAACCACTTTTACATGTCCGTATGGTACTTATGCTTATCGACGCATGCCCTTTGGTTTGTGTAATGCACCAGCTACTTTCAAAGATGCATGACCATCTTTGCTGATTTTATTGAAAAGTGCATCGAAATCTTTATGGATGATTTTTCTGTCTTTGGACCGACTTTTGATTCTTGTTTGAGAAACTTGGATTTAATCTTAGCTAGGTGCAAGGAAACTAACTGGTGCTCAATTGGGAGAAGTGCCACTTCATGGTGCAGGAAGGCATCGTGCTCGGACATAAGATTTCTAAGAAAGGGATCGAGGTAGACAAATCAAAGATTGAAGTAATAGAGCAGCTGCCACCACCATCGTCGGTAAAGGATGTTCGGAGTTTTCTCGGTCACGCAGGTTTTTATAGGCGTTTTGTTAAGGATTTTTCTAAGATCTCTAAGCCTCTTTGCGATTTATTACTTAAAGATGCTAAATTTGAGTTTACAAAAGAGTGCTTGGAGGCGTTCAATTTGCTTAAAGCTAAGTTGATTTCTGCACCTATTATTGTTGCTCCTGATTGGTCGTTGCCTTTCGAGATTATGTGTGATGCCAGCGATTATGCATTGGGAGCAGCTTTGGGTCAGAGGCATGACAAGGTATTGAGGATAGTCTACTATGCTAGTAAGACTATGAATGAGGCGCAGAAGAACTACGCCACGACGGAGAAGGAGTTGTTGGCGATTGTCTTTGCTTGTGATAAGTTTCGACCATACATCATTGGCAGCAAAGTCATCGTGCACACCGACCACTCCGCTCTCAGGTATCTCTTTGGAAAAGTTGACGCTAAACCTCGTTTGATCAGATGGATTTTGCTTTTGCAGGAATTTGACATTGAGATTAGAGACAAACCTGGAGCACAGAACGGAGTAGCGGATCACTTATCCCGTATGGAAGTTCCAGATGATGGCAGGCTGATCAATGAGTATTTCCCTGATGAGTATGTCTACATGATTGGTCATTCCACGGACCCTTGGTATGCTGATATTGCAAATTACCTAGCCAAGGGCATTGTTCCTCCAGAGTTGTCATATCAGCAGAAGAAGAAGTTCTTCTCCACGGTCAAGCATTACCTTTGGGACGACCCGTTTCTGTTTAAAGTCTGTGCAGATGGTATGATTCGTCGTTGTGTATCTGAGAATGAAGCTAGAGACATCCTGAAGCATTGCCATTCTAGAGAAGTAGGGGGTCATTTTGGTCCGGCTAGGACAGCTGCGAAAGTTTTGGAGGCTGGCTTCTTTTGGAAAAGTCTGAACAAGGATTGCTATCAATTTGTTTCCACTTGTGATCAATGTCAAAGGCAGGGGAATTTATCCAGACGCCACGAGATGCCATTGAATTCGATCTTGGAGGTTGAGCCGTTTGATCTTTGGGGCATTGATTTCATGGGACCGTTCCCACCATCTCAAGGTAACCTCTACATCTTGGTAGCAGTAGATTATGTCACCAAGTGGGCTGAAGCAATAGCAGCACCTACCAATGATGCAAGAGTGGTGCTTAAGTTTTTGAAAAGGAATATCTTTTCCCGTTTTGGTGTCCCACGAGCAATCATTAGTGATGGGGGTACACACTTCTGCAACAAACAGTTTGAAGCTCTTCTGCAGAAGTATGGTACGGCATAAGGTCTCACTACCATATCATCCACAAACAAACGGACAAGCTGAGATCACCAACAGGGAGCTTAAGTGGATTCGCCAGAAATCTATGACATCCTCGAGGCGAGACTGGTCCCTTAAGTTAGATGAAACCTTGTGGGCATACCGCACTACCTTTAAAACACCTTTAGGTATGTCCCCATACAAGTTGGTTTATGGCAAGGCGTGTCACTTACCTGTGGAGCTGGAGCACAAGTCTTTTTGGGCACTTAAGGCATTGAATTTTGATCTCCAAAAGGCTGGTGAGAAGCGTAAGCTACAGCTATGTGATCTGGAGGAGTTTAGAGAGGCAGCGTATGAAAACGCCAAGATTTATAAGGAAAAGACGAAGAGGTGGCATGATAAGTTGTTGGTCAAGCGTGAGTTTCACGTGGGGGATAAGGTTCTCTATTCAACTCCCACCTGAAACTATTCCCAGGAAAGTTAAAATCTCGTTGGTCCGGCCCATTCACAATGACAGGTGTCTCACTTTATGGAGCCATTGATCTAATCAACACAGAAGGCGAGACATTCAAGGTCAACGGATCCCAGCTAAAGCATTATTTGAGTAGTAACAGTGCCGAAGTTCACTCGGTGATCACTGTTTACAACCCGCCAAACTGATGCACCAAGGTCTAGCCAAAGACCAAAAAGATGGGCAGCTTGGTGGGAGGCAACCCACCAGTAAAAATATCCTCCCTACTTTCTTTTTATACTTTCCTATTACTTGATTTAATTTTCTTTTAATCTATTGAGAATTTTTACTATTTTACTGCAAGAGACCCGACTCCCCCATTTCAATAACTAACTCTGCCTGGATCCACTTGAGTTCTCCTGGTTTTGCATGTTTAATCTTTCAGGTACTTCACTCTAATGCTAAACTAAACTCAAGTGTGGGGAAATATCATGGCAGCATTCACCAAGGATCAGGGAGTCCTTTAACACTCTTGCTATTTTATTTCTGCATTTCTTGTGTTTGTTTTATTTTTGTTTGATTATTTTTGGTAATGTTCCTTCTTAAATTTTTATTTTAAATAAACAATGTGTTTTCGATTAATGGTTTTAATTTAATTTAATATATATATAAAAAAAAGTAAAGAATTTTTCAACGCGTCCGGCTAAACCCAGCCGGACGCAAAGCCGGACATCTGAAAATCCTAACCCGTCCGGATCCGGACACCACTAATGCGGCCCCAATTTTCGTTTCCTCTGTCTTCTTTCTCTTCTCCTTCGTTCTTCTACCCGACGCACTAAAACCAGAACAACTCAACTTCTTCTCCATTAACGCCACCCTCACAAACACCACCACACCAGCACCGCCCATTACCGCCGGCGACACCAGGACCACCCCGACGCCACTGAACCACTGTCTATGCCCGCGTCTCTGTCACCTCTTCCGAATTCGCAGCCAAACAAACCTGACTAAAACAGGTTTTTCGATTTTTTTGCGATTTCACTTCAGTGTCTTCGATTTGAAGTAGGTTGGGTAGTTATTAGGTGATTTTTGCTGTTAATTTGTTCGTGGGGTGTTCAAACGTAGGATTCTGTGTGAGATTTAGGAGTTCTGGTTGAAATCGTGACAATTTTGGGAAATTTCGAAACCGTCTGTTCGCGGCGGAAAATTTTTTAGGGTTCATGTCGTGTCCGGATCTGCGTCCGGCTAAGTTGACCCGGACATGGATCCGGACATGTTAAAATTTTTCAAATTTTCTGAAATTAATTTCTAGGTTAATGTTCTGTTGTTTAATGATATTGTTGTTGTGTTTGGATGTTTTAATGCCTTGTTACTCCTAAATTAACTATGTGCCAAGAATATGTTCAAATAGAACATGTTGTTCGATTGGTTTCAGGTATTTGTATGTCTGTTGCTCTTCCTTTACTGTTTCTTGTTGTTTAGATTTCTTACTGCTTTTTGTTTATCGTTTAGATGGCTCGCACTAGAGGAGGTGCTACACGCACCGGTTCTTCTTCGAGGAACCCACGCCCCAACGACCAGTCTGAGCCAGCCGCTGCCCCACTACGCGATGATGGATTCAGATCTGCTAGAGCCCGGGCTTAGTACGATCAGGGCGGGGCCTTCGTCATTGAGAGGTGCATCAGCGATGAGGCATCAGCTACCGCCGGGATTACAGACTTATTTGAGGGTATTGGCGCCAGCAGTATCTTGCGCATGGGCGTGGGTGTCTTCTCTCCGGAGCTGGTACGAGAGTTCTACGCCAATGCTGTGGCGTTAGACACGACACACAGCATTACCTCCTACCTACGCCAGTTCCAGGTGGAGGTAACCCCTGAGACTTTTGCTCTTTTTTTTACTCCTCTCGGACAACACGGACACACATTTAGATTTTTCAGAGGATTCACTTAGGCAGAGTAAGTCTAGGTGGTTACAAGAGGTCGGGAGTACTACTCGCCGACGGGGTGAGGAAAATAAGACTGTGCTCCGCTATTCTATCCTCCCCTCCCTTCCATAGAGGACCCTGGCAGAGATCCTCAGTCATTAGATCCGGCCTTATGCCGGAAATGATGCTTCTGACGAGGATTGTGTGCTCCTAGACTACCTCCTGGCCTCCCCACATCCACCAGCTCAGCAGCTCTCACTTCCTTTCGTCATGTTTAGGCAGCTGCATAAGGTGGTGACTTATCTGTGGATGAAGAAGAAGAAGATCACCCCTATCTTTCCCATGTTTCTCCACAATCTTCTTGTCTCCACCCTCCCCGAGGAGATCTTCACTGATATTGAGGTGAGGGAGGGGGAGACACCCATCTCCCTTGGGACATTCAGGAGATGGGGCTTCTTACACCTTGATGACGGCAGCTGGGTGAAGGGCAGCTCAGGTCTCGGATCCACAGGCACCTCTGCTAGTTCCAGCTCTACTCCGGCGGCCACTGCTACCATGGCACCTCCTATGCCCCCAGTGATGAGCATCCCACTGGAGATGCAGACCATGATGGACTCCCTACTTAAGCAGAAGCAGAGGATGGAGCAGCGCTTTGGGGGCATGGAGCAGCAGTTTGGGGATGTCCAGCAGCGCCAGGTGCACATGGAGGGACACATAGATGACATCCGCCAGACGCAGGAGCACCTCCAGGCAGAGCAGACTTCTATCCGCGACACACAGACTATGCTCACAGAGCGCTTGGAGCGCAGTGATGCTTTGTAGAGAGAGACAGCCGCTCATCAGACCTAGACTACCCAGATCTTACAGATGCTCATGGCCAGATAAGACCACCGCCACCACCACCGCCTTAGTGACCGCCACCCTATCTTTACTGCTTTCTTTTATTTTGTTTGTTTTTTTGTACTTTTCTTTTTCTTTGACTTATTTTACTTTTGTTTGTTAAAACTAACATTTAAACACGGAACTAACAGGTGAAGTGATGGTGTTATATTTGACAGTACTTAAGTTCTGAATTGCTAAGTTTCTTGTTTCTCTGAGCACTACAGTATTCGTCACTGATTTATTTACATGTCTTATCTACTGCGAAACGAATGGCTTAGGAAACTCACAACTTTTACTCTGCACAACACGCATACGGTCTGTGACTCATGAGGAATATCTCGACCCCTGCAAAACTCCAAGTGTGAGGAAGAACATCTTCCTCAATCTATAACACCAGGGGAGTCTCAGTTCCTAATTTAACTTATTGATGTTCCACCTTTCCTGCGTTGCGGCTTAATTATTGCACATACATCTATTATGAGTATAGCATGTTTTGAAAGCTCTTTTACCTACATTTCTTTTATGATCAATGAGGACATTGCTCCTCTTAAGTGTGAGGAAGGAAAGACCTTTCCCTGAAAACATGCTAGTTGTACTTTAATGCCACACTCTCTTTTTGCTGCTCTAATGCCTGTGCACACCGAGTGAAAATTAAACCAAGTGAAAACCGTAGGAATCTTTTTGCTTGATGAGGTTTGTATAAATATTTTATTTAAAATACTCTCTTTTCACAAAAATCTGGTAAATTGGCTAGTTGTGGAAACCAGATTATTCTAGCTTGGGATTTTGGAAATGAAGTGAATGTTTGGAATGAAAAGGATAAGGCAAGGTACTCCGCTGATCAAAAAAAATTTTCCTAACAATAGCAGGCCTCGTCTATCCGGTTATTAAGTCTTAAGGGTGCTTTAACACCTATGTACCTAAGGTCTCGGGATCTGGGATAGTTGGCCCAACACCATCTCAAGGATAGAGAGAAAAGTCTGGGTTATGGAATAACTCTGCAAAAATTTTCAATAATAGCTTTTTTATACATAATTCTTGAAGAAGAATGCTTTTGCTTACAGAAGAGATAATTGTAGTTAAATTTATGCTTTTGATCATGAGTGCGTGGTGTTGAAAGGTATTGCGGAATAAGGCATTACTTCACACCCCTTGTCATCCAAAGGATAGAGGAATGAAAATTGGTGGAAAGTCCCAAGCTAAGTTAACTTGTTTTCTACAATCTAGTCTCTCTATGCTTTTACAAAATTGTTCTTTTTCCACTGTTTATGAAAACCTACCTCTAAAGAGCAAGATTATTCTTTCATTTATCACTTTGTTTGATTTCGCCCTGCACTTGTTTAATTTTGAGATTATTTGACGGCTTTAGAGATATTCTTATTCCTTATTTTGCTTGAGGACAAGCAAAAGCTTAAGTGTGAGGAAGTTGATAAGCGTGAAACATATAGGCTTTTTAGGGTTTAATTACCTTATAATTTGCAACAATTCAGGCAATGTTTCCCACTTATTATGTGTTTTTCCTAAGATTGATGTTTTGATATGAACTGATGCATTTTATATGCTAAATATAGGAAACGCCCAGAGAAATGAAGATTTTACATCATAAGGATTGCAACGCAACAAACGGTGAACAAATCCGGAAAAAGAGGCAAAGGTTGGTCACGTCCGGACCAAGCAAGCCGGACGCAAATCCGGACAACACATGTCCGGATCCGGACGTGACCCAATTCCAGATCCAAAAGTTTTGTGTCTTGTCCGGATCCGGACACAGATCCGGACATATTCCGAGTTTCAGATCTAAAAGTTCTGTGTCACATCCGGATCCGGACACAGATCCGGACATCACACAAAGATGAAAAATAAAAATTTAATCACGCTGATAATCAGGCTTTCGGCGCAATTATCAGTCGAGCGGCGGTCTAACCCATACTGCAGCATATATTAATAGACGCACATGCTCAATTAATCACTCACTCACCAAACTTCCACTAACCTTTGTTTCATTTCTAAGCCTATATAAACCCAGCTTCAGCCTTCATTTCAATTCGCCCCAGACTCTCAGAGTCTAAGCAATACACTCTTCTCCCTCTCTACATATCCTCTAATCCACGACTCGCTCCATCTCCATTCACAAACTTTCCTCCGTAACTCTTCACCCTCACTCACGGACAGAACCTTGCTCACAGCGCTTCAATTATCCACGTCCGGATTTGACGTCCGGATCCGGACACAGCCAGAAGAACGCGTCCGGATCTACGTCCGACCCTAGACAGCCGGACGTGACACAAACGAGTGTGGAAATTACAGAATCGACCACGGCTTCTAAAATCAGTTTTTCTACTAAATCCCTCTATCTTTATGTTGTTTATATTGAGCATTGTTATTTTGTCTATGGCTGAGTAGTCGCTTTTAATTTCGGTTTACTATGTATCTCTAGAATAATTATTTCTGATCCTTTGTGATTTTCTACAGTACAATAGAATAAAGTTCTTTTCCCTTATGAATTCCTAGACTTGTTAATCTGATCAATTAAATGAGTTTATCAGTTTGTTAGCTTATAAGTGAGAACTGCGGCTATCAATTGACTACAAGGAAAGAACCAGTTAGTATAGAGATGGTAATTCCTCTAAACACTAGCTGACCATTAATCTAGACTACACTTAAAGCAATTAGTAAACAGTGGATTCATAACGAGAGTTAGGATTCGGTCTTTGCTAATTAGAATTCGTGGAGCGGGAGACCGAATACGAGTTATCCTTATTCTAGGGTTTTATTCATAATACTGTAGAAATCACTTAGGGGAAGAAATTGCAATCTAGAGAGAAGTAGTAAACCGGAATTTCCCTTATCAAACAAAATCAAAACTATTATTTACCTGTTATTTATTGCTTATTGAACTCCTTTACAATATTCACCATCACATACAAAAACCCCCAATTTCCTGTTGTTTATATTATTCTTGTTTTATAAGTAGAAATTAAACTAGCCACTGCCTCCTTGGATTCGATACTCAGGGAATACTCCGAGATTTAAACTTTCTATAATCGACCGGTACACTTGTCGTTAGGTTAAACCCCCAACAACAATTTACCGTTAGGTTTTACCCTAACAAAAAGGAATACATTAATTGATATGAAATACTTAAGACTACATAAATTGTCAAAAGGGTTTGTTGAAGACCTGCACGTGAAGAACAAACATTGAATTTCATGGGACACCCAGGCACTAAGCTTACCGCCCAGTACGGGACTAGAAAATCTTACAATCCCTTATTAACTTCGCGAGAAGATAGTGCGAAACCTTGAAATACGACAATAGAGAAACAGAATCTCAAAATATATAACTAAACATCCATCACGGATAAGCACAGGTTTTAAATACCTGAGCAAATATCAAGGGTCCCAGCTAGTATCAATATGGTGACAGTGCTGGACTCTTAATTAATAAAGGGGAGAAAACAAACTTTGAATCTATATTTTTTGTGAAATACCCCTAAATTAATTTAAATTAATTTAGGGGATTTCTTTTATAAAAACCATAAATAATATTATTAAACATCAAATTATTATATGGTATTATTTAAAAATTATTTAGGGGATTTCTTTGATTGAATCCTAAATAATAATACAATTTAAATTAATTTATTATATGGTATTATGAATTTAATAACAAGATTTATAAGTCAATAAATCTTGGAAAAATTTCTAGACACTCTAAATATGTTACAAAGATTTTAGAAATACTTGGACCATTGATTTGAATCATAAAAATCAATATAAAATTCTAGAATCCCTAAAGCTTCTTAAGCCTTGCTAGGGTTGACTTTTTGAGAATGGTCAAACCTTCCCATGAAACCTATACCAATAAATAGGTTATAGAAAACCATGAAGATCGATAAAAAAACGTCGAAAACGGATAATCCTAGCCAAAGTTATGTTAGAATGAAGTTTAGAGCCAAAATTTTGAAAAGTGCCACATGTCAAGACCACACGGGTCGCCGGTACTTAGCACAAAAATCGGCTAAGTATTCTCATTTTCATCAGTATTTTGCCCTAACTTGTGACGGCCGTATCTCACTCATCCTTTCAAATTTTCCAGTTCCGTCTTCTTCATTCTCTTCTCCTTAATCTCCGCTTTCCAACCATAACTCATACATAACCTAACTCATTTTACATCAATGGGAAAATCGATCTAAAGTTGCCTCCTTGCGAATTCGTAACCCAGAATTCTAGATTTTTCTGAAATCAGGTAAACTTCGTCTCCCGTAACTTCTTTGTTTCTCAGCCAATATTCGTGTTCTTTAGCTTGTTTTGAAGATCTCTAATCCCTATACAACTTTCATGTTGATGACCAAAGCCAATTCCCAACCGTGTGGAAGAGAGAGGTGTCTAAATTTTCAGATTTGTCATCACATAAAATCATAGATTTTTTCCAAAAAAATGCAAGGTAAACTCGTAACTTTAGGACTAGATTTTGTTCTGTATATTGCGAATTAGATTAAGTTCTTGCTATAAATCTCTAGAGCTATAATTCCTCTTTCGATTAAGCTCACACACGTAGTCTAATTCGATCTAGAACCGATTTTATAGATCTCCAAAGTTCGCTACTCGAACAGCTCAAAGTTCAACTTTTCCCAGAAAACCCGATTTTGTTTCTCCTCGTTGGCATGATTCCGATGAGTTTTTCTTTCAATTCCTCCGATGTTGCTAATCGGTTTTGCATTTTCGACCAAACCCATGTACCAATTTCATCTATTATGCATTATACTAATAGAATTTGGCAAATCAAAATTCGAACTAACATAAACCCTAACCTTCGTTGCCCTGAATCGTATTTGCTGTATGCTGCATGATAGCTTGTATAATTGGTACCGTTAGAACCGAAATTGAATTTATAATCCAATGAAACAAAAATCATTCGATTTGGTTCTGTGAGTTGAGAGAAATCAAGGAAAACGTAATCGGGTTTCGTTTTGTGTTTGCTGATGAATTCGAGTAGCAGTGGCCGTCCGATCGTAGGGTATAGAAACGGACGACCGAGATTAGAACAGGGAAGTTTAAGTTGGTTAAGATTTATAATAATTCCAGAATTAAACCCTAACTTGTTGAATTTATTTAAATACCTTCCCGAATGTATTTTGACTTGAAATTTTAACCATAGATTCATTATACAATCTATTTTATTTTGATGTAAATTAATATGAGTTTTCAGTTTTTAAACGCAAATTATAATTTTTGTAAGTTCCGAGTATTATGGAATTATTTAGATAATTCTAAAAGATATTTTTATGAAATAAAAATTTTATAATATGTCTAAAATGTTATAGTTAATATATACTTAATTTGGGAATTTTTGGACAAGACGAAATAGGTTTAAAATCTAAGGTTTTTCATAAGTTATCTTATAATATAAGGTTTTTAATGTAACAAAAATTAAAGTGTAGTTTATTAATAAACTTTTTAGGTTGGGAAAATATGAGAAGACTAAATTAACATCTAATAACAGTATGTTTATTTTGGGTATTAACTTTTAAGTGAAGTAACAATTGTTTACTTATATATATATATATACTTATATGAGAGAAATAAAATAGTAAATTAGGTTAAATCAAGGGATTAAATTAATCTTCATTTATATTAATTATATAGAATTGAAGTTAATATACTTAATTGGAACTAAGGAAAATACTTTATTTTATAAACCATATATTAGATGTGGATATGTGTAAAGTTAATAGAGGTAATTAAATACAATAAAACTACATAAAGAATGTTTTAAATAAATCCTAATATATATAGATAACAAAAAAATAATAAAAGAAATAAAATACCTTATAGAGAATAGAATATGAATGAATTAATGAGTTAAACTAAACCTATACATAATACTAACAAAAGAATGTTATAAGGTGTGGCACTAAATTATGGTTATGAAATTAAACTTATGGAGTTACCTTTTAATTTCTAGGATTATATAAACCATATTAAAATACATATATAATATTATTTGTCAATGACGAGGATGTAAATCTATAATTGGGTTAGGTAATTGATAAGTTAAGACTTAGGAGAATTTGTAATTAGATTACATAAAATGTTACGCAAATAGATCTTATTATATAATTAATAATTAAATAAATGAAACACTTTTACATCTAATTTTGAAGTGGATTAATAAGCCTGGATTTAATCATTTCATAACATTTATAGTTTTGAATAATAACTTAATGTTTTAGGATAAAATCATTAAAAGGATTATGATATGAAACTATGATTAGGGAACTAATCTAAATAATAATCCTTAAGTTCTTAAAAATTAGATAAGCCATATAAAATACAATTATTACCAATATTCAAAATGGGAGATTATAATTAAGTGATGTACTTAGTAGTAGAACTTATAAAAGAGTTGTAAATGGAAATTAGATATTTTAAACTTTTGAACCTTAATCGGATGGAACTAAGTTATATAAGATATTATATTGATCTACTTTACGGCACTAGAAATATTAATATGTTATTTGAATATAAAATACGAGAACTTTTCAGAATAGATTATCTTATTAAATAATTGTCAATTTCACTTATGAATGAGGATTTAATTCTGAGGTAACTTTAACCTTATGTTAAGATATAATGTTCATCCTAAAACATAATAGAGGAGATTAATTTATTAAGTTATTCCTTTGTAACCTTAGGTTTTGTAAAAGATATGAAAAATGTATTTAAGACATAAGTTTATTAGAATTTAGTAAAATGATTATACATAGTCTACGGAGGGAAGGTGTGTACAAATAGAACATTTAGGAAATTGAATGAAAGTAAGGATACATAAAAAGTTATCTTAAAACACCTTATTATATAGGTAATAATAAAGCAAATAATATATATCTTGTGAATACTAAATGTAAGAGTTCGATAAGTCTAAGTTAATTATGATATAGTTATTTCAATATGAGAAGTAATTCAACATCTTATGACAAGATTATTAGACGGTTATAATAAAAAGTCATTCTGAACTAAGAATATGATAATTGAGTTTAGTGGCTCAATTAAGTTGTAATAAAATGTATCTACAACACTATGATTCCAATATACAAGATGTAGATCTTAATTAAGTTAAGGGGAAAACTTACTCATAATGGATTATTTAGTAATGTTGATAAAATACATAATCAGCACATTGTGAAATAATAGTATAGTATTCTAAGATAAACCTATCATAGGTCATAATACGATGTTTATTCTAAATAAAGAATAAAAGTATTGAGCTTAAGAATTGTTATTTAAATTCTAAGATTTATTGAATTAAATATAATGCACTTAGGATATAAAGGTCTTAAATGTGAGAATTATGGTTAAGTATGGGTAAAGTGGATAAGAGTGGAACAATTAACAAGTGTTAATAAAATACATTCCTTGGTCTTACAACCTTGAGCTATGCAACATTCTAAGATACGTCAAAGGTTATATATAACATTTGAGTGAGGGCTTAAAAGACAATTGAGACTTAGAAATATAAGTGAGGAGTTTATTTAAGCTTAACGTAGGCTACAAGTGATTGATGATAGACTACCTTTAATATTCTTCAGAGTAATGTTGATTGTTTGCGCAAGTTGACTAGAACTGCTACAACGTTATCCAGGTTCGATTTCTCGTACTCTTATGCTTTGCTAACAAGACTTAAGAGATGTTTTTGACAAACACTAACTGAGCTTGAATGGATTTCAAAAGGAAACTGTTTGTGTGGCAAACTCAGCTTGATGTGACTAACTAAGCCTTGAATGTGAAACTTACATGGTTATTGGTTCCTTCTATTTGGTTGTTTCATTAGACATTAACTGCCTAGGGTTTACGCTTCTGCACTCTGTAGGACTGAGTGTTTTGGTATTGTCTTGGTGCAGTTAGTGATCTAGTGGGAATATGGAAAAGGACAATCTTGGTAATTCTTCTTTGGACTCTGGATATCGTTCCATCCATGAGCTGAGTCTTTTATTGTGACGTGCGTGCATCTTCAATGGTAATAGTGAGGGGCTGTATATCCCCTGTCCCAAAAGGGACGTAGTAAACAGTGAGGGGCTGTATATCCCCTGTCCCAAAAGGGACGTAGTAAACAGTGAGGGGCTGTATATCCCCTGTCCTAAAAGGACGTACTTGGCGGTGGGGGCCATCTCTCCCAATTGGTTTTATTCCACTCTTGAGTTGTTGGTTCTTGGATATCTTCTTTCATTCCTAGTCCTTGTGACTACTTGGGTCTCTCTACTCCTAACTGGAATTGGTTCTAACTTGAGCATTGGATGTTCACTAACTCATGGTATGGTTTCTGGATTGACTAACTTTACCTTTCTATTATTTATCTCTATCCTTAACTTGTTATCTTTGACTTGGTGATTTTAAAGTGTCTTGTTTCCCTGTTTTACTTTCAACAGTTTGATTTCAAGTTACTGTTTATTTTGATGAGTTATGTTTTAAATATTGTTTTGGAGAATTGTACCAGTTCCATTCCAGGGAACTGACTCACCCCTCCCGGGGTGGGCTGTTTGGTTTCATCTTCAAGGTACGAATTGTTTATACAGGTGGCCACGAAGAGCATGAGTGATTGGGATGGGAATTAGAAATTGTGGAGAGTTATTCTGTTTTACATTCAGTTTTGTTTACGTTGTTTTCTTGAGTTCAGACCGTAACTTAGGTAATAGTAATGGTTGTAATTGGCGAGGTTGGTACCGAGTGTTTGGAACCCGATGGTCTATAATCGCCTTAGTATTTTAATTCCGTTGTAAATACGTTAAATAGGGGCGTTACATTCTGAAGTAAGGAGAACTACCTAATTAGCAATATCAAATGCTATACATACATATAATTTGGAGGTTGTGAACCTAAAACGTTGAGGAGTATTGATTAATTTCAGAGGGCTAAGTATCATTTAATATACCTACCCTATTTTCAGGTTCACGTCCTACACTATCCTTATGGTTCTATACAAGCATATGTCTTCTATGACAGCTCGATTTATGAATGCGAATAAAGAGCACAAGAAATCAAATAAGGTTAACCCCCTATGTAATATAAATTTTAATATAAACATGGTAACGAATACCTCTCATTGACACTTACAATGAAGGTAGTATAAGTTATATAAAGAGTTTGAATTAATATATACACTAAAAGTGAGTGGAAGTTAAACTTAAAAGTAGGAAAACATACCCCTTGGCTTGTAACAAGTATTCTATACGTGAACATTCCTAACGTTATATACAATCTCTAAGAATTTTAGATCCTCTATTTATTACACCTAATGGTCCTATTTTTGGAAGCCATGGAGTTTGTGGATTAACCACGTTTCTAAGAGGAAGAAACAAACAATAAGCTTTGACTATCCTGTTACCAAACCGTAGGATTCAAACTGGAAACCCTTAGTTGAGATGGTACTAATATTAAGAGATACTTAACCTAGGCTGAACATATGGTTCACCTTATTCATGGAGTTTAAATGGAGTAGGAAAAAACCAAGCTTTAAGGCGGAGGAAATAATACTTGATGGAACTGTAATTATTGATCGACTTATGAAAACTTTTCCTTGGAGTCTTATCCCAAATTTAGTAATAACTAGGACTGTCTTTGCTCCAAGTGATGATAATCAAAGTATAGGCAATAATCAAGCCTTGATAAGTGAAATATTAGATAAGCCTTTTAAAGAGAAGAGTTGATAAGTGTCTAAATGAGCATGTTATTTAGGTGTATTTCATGTATAATATTAGCACTTTTCTTGCTCATTTCTCCACTTCGGTTAGTTTTCCTCTAGTTTATGTTTTATAGTTTATCTCACAAAATTATTGGTTTAACATGAGGAAAACCAAGCCGGGAGTGAAGTAGTCGAAGAGACGAACGCATAGACGCAAACGGCTCAGAAAACAGAGTACAAACGAAGAATGTAGAGCCAAAGGAAAATGGGCCACGTCAAGATTGCAACCGCCTACTAAGTGGCGGACTCCTCCACCACGCTACCGCCCATTAACGGGCGGTCTCCTCACGAACAACCGCCTGGCGGACTACTCCATCACAACCGCCCCCCTGTCCGCCACTTAACTCGCGGACACCACATGCTCAACCGCCCAATAGGGAGGCGGACGCCTCACTCTTGTCCGCCACTTATCAGGCGGACACCACTAACCTGACCGCTAGCGGACGCTTCAGTCTTGTCCGCCCCGTTACCACGCGGACACCACTACCAGTACCGCCACTTATCAGGCGGACACCACACACCAAACCGCGAGGCGGTCTTCGGCGGTCAAGACTAAATAACGCCGGACTAGTTTTCTTCTTCGCGCGACTCGCACCTTATCTATCTCCCCGCCTACCTTATTTCGCTCCGCATCTCCAGCTCCTGTCCCCTGCAATAAATGAAGCAATCAATGCTTCAATCAGTGAAGAAATCACAGAGGCAATCAACTGCAATCTTCTACGTACTCTTCTTCCTTCTATAAATACCATTCCCTACAGCCTTGTATGAGTGCACGGAGAAAACCAGAAAATCACTCATTCTCACCTCATTCATTCTCTTCCATTAACACTCACGTACATCTCATACCCCAGTTCTCTAAATTCTCAAATTCACCCACTTCACTTATAATAACCTACGTACATGTTTCACTCTTCGACCTCTCCATTTCTCCATTCACTAATCACGTCTCCGTGCTGTTATTACGTCCAACCTCTGTCAGATTTATTACCAGTTAATATGTCTGGCTAAGGAGGATTTGCTCCGGGCAAGGTTTTTAATTATGGTTTGTTTAATTATGTAATCAATATTTTACCGGTTTTAATAAATACAGTTTGTTACGCTTAAAGGATTTCTCTCACCATTTTAATAAATTACATGAATTTATTAAAATGTTTTCCTAAGTCTATTTTGATCAGACCAGGTGATAAATAGACAGGTTATTTAAGCCGTAAATCTGGAGAAAACTTATTATGATTTAATAAGTTAGTATTTACAGATGCAATTATAATTCCTCGAATTTAACGTCCGTTTACATAGTACTGCTCGAACCTTGATTAGACCGAGCATTTTCTGGTAAACGAGTTCTTAAGGGTCTATGACTTAGTCCTTAGGATAAAAACAGGAATTTTGCCAAACTAATTTATTAAACCGGAAGAGATAGCATAATTAATCAGATTATATAAAACCTGAACCCGGAGTTCCATTTAATTCATCTGCACTCAGTAATTTAATCTGCTCTTTTAATTCTCTAAAAACAAGTCAATTAACTTCCCCCCTTTTGTGACAAGCTTAGGAACTACTTTAGCTCGCTATAAGTCCCACGGTTTGACCCCGGCCGCTTCTGTCTTCTACACTACTACGACCGGGTTTTAATTTGCAGCCCGACGGATATTTTGAGTATTAATTTCTTTCTTTTAACAACTACACCTCTTCTAAATCACTCACGATAAATCCATTCTGCAAAATGGCGCCGTTGCCGGGGACTTGATTTAATCTAGTCCCTAAGCCCCGGTTAATTCACCTGTTTATTACAATAATCTGAATCTACTAAAAATTAAATAATAAAATTAAAAAAAAAAACTGTTAATCCAATTTCGGACATATAACCTGGACATCTGATTTGGACATCGGACTTCGGACTTCTGATCTGACTTGGACATCTAATTTTGGACATCGGACTTCTGACATTTGTTAATATTATTGTTATTTATTTCTGTCATTTCGTTCCATTGTCATTTCGTTCCCTTGTCATTTCGTTCCATTGTCTCTAACTACTAACTTTAAATTTCTGTCATTTCGTTCCATTGTCATTTCGTTCCCTTGTATACTAACTACTAACTTTAAATTTCTGTCTACTAATTCCTAACATTTTATTATTCTAACGTATAACCAGTTCTTTTCTCTGTTTTGAGTGGTGTATGCCTTTCACCAGGTCACAGAGCCTCCCAGAGAATATTAATCACACGGTTGGTTACATCCCAGAAATCGAGAGAACCTTTCTGCGCAATCTCAGGCAGAGACGAACTCAACAGAACATTACCAACACAGTGATAGATTCTGACCCGGAAGCTAACATGGCAGCTACACCAGCAACGGTTCGAAATATCAACAGGCCGTCTAACCAAGGACAACAGCCTGCTATCGTCCTTCCTCACCTCAGCCCATCCGAATACGAGAGTGGCAAAAGCTGAAGCCATATCATCAGATTCGATGTGTGAAGGAGTTGGGCATGTTTGATGGCACCAGTCCAGACGAAGCCCTGTTACATGTTACAAAATTCTTACAACATGCCAATAGCCTTACTGCAACCGACGCAGTACTTCAATATGCAAGATTGTCATTATTCCCACACAGCCTGACGGGAAACGCGAGCAAGTGGTATCATAGCTTAACACCGGTACCATTGTTACCTGGGACGACATGGCCACCAAGTTCTATGACAAATTCCTACCTCCGAGCCGAACTTTGGAGATGATTGCTGAAATTTATAATTTTAAGCAACCAGGGTCGGAGAATATTTGTGAAACTTGGGACCGTTTCAAAGGTCTACTACTCACTTGTCCTCACCACGGTCTGACGAAGGAACAATTATCACAATTGTTCTACAAGGGCTTGATCGGTCCGTGCAGAACAATGGTGTTATCTTCGTTAGGGGCTGACATTCTGAAAAAGCCGGGAGCACAATTTCTGAACAGCATGGAGTCTCTCTGTGAGGAAATTAGAGACTGGGCCTCCGGTGGATCAAGGAGCGGTACTCCAGGATTATATCATGTTGGGGAGAGTGATAACAAATTCGACCAGCTCATGAGAAGCCATGAGCAACTCATGGAAAGCAACGCTCAGCAAGCAACAAAAGTGAGCACTCTACAGAAAGTGGTCGAACAGATGGCTATGAATTCCTTCCCTCAGCAAGCTAATCGATGATTTCCCGACCACCTACTACCCCTCCAGGCTATGCTCCTCAATCTCAACGTCACCAACAATTTCTTGTACGCAATGTTGCGGGCCTCATGATATGAACAATGCCCCCAACTACAAGAAATGAAAGCAGGAGGAAGCAAACTACATCACCAACAATTCAGGATACAGACAACCATGGCAACGTAACATGCAATCCAACCTTAGCTACTCAAACACCGGAAATATCCAAAACCCACATACCCTACAAACATCCCAAAATTACAGACCTCAGTCCAATTTCCAAGGAGGCCCAAGGCAATATCAACAACAGCCTTATGGCAATGAAGCTTCATCGAGCCGACCAGCTCCACCTCCTTCGAATCCTGAGTCTGATATGTCTCAGATGCAGGAATGTTTAAGGCGATGATGGGTAAATCACGAGATACGCAAGAAGAGGTCGCAGCTCTGCGCAAAGACCAAACAGCCTTGCAGTCTCAGATTCAACAACTCCTAACTCAACAAAGACCTCCTGGCCGACTCCCCTCACAAACCAATCCAAATCCAAAGAGTATGCAAAAGCAATTACGTAGTGGACCAACCCATCACATTAGCTCAAAGGGAGCAACAACCCGAGAGTGAAATGGTCCCTGAAGTGGAGCAGCAGGCCGAGGAAGAGTACCTCGACGAACCAAATGAAGCTCTATGCCAAATTAGTTGCGATAAACGAAATGATGGAAGGTCCACTAGACCTTACATCACAGCAACCTGAGAGCAAACTGGTTCATGTAGTGGACGATTTACCTGAGGATTTGAGTTACTCAATACCACCACCCCCGTTCGAAAATGAGCAAACGGTATCAAACCTTCTTTGAGCTTGAAGACAAGCCATCAGAGGACAACTTCTACCTCAACTTCATGGAGTCTCCTCCCTCTGAAGTCAATTACCGTTATTTTCCCTCCTTCTCTGTGCTATACCCAGACAATGAGGATTGTTACATCCTCGAGAATGAAGAGGAGGAAATGCTCGCTCCCGCCAAACATCCAAACAAAATACCAATATCACCTTCGAGGAACCACCTCCCTCTGAAGTTGAATTCAACCAAGGCTCTTCCTTGAGCCTCTCAAAGAAGACGAGGATTATTACATCCTCAAATTCGAAGAGGAAAAGCCATCCAACTTTGATCTTCATCTGGAGGATCACAGCCTTCCCCTCTTGTGCAACAAAGAAGTAGGGTGGAAACTCGCAGTCGGCTCGCTGAGTGAGAAGGCCATCTTTCCATTTGATCCAGGGTCAGAATTTGAAGATACAAATTTCCCAGAAGTTCTCCCTGAACCACTCAACGCAGTTAAGGATGTCTTCATCCTTAAATTTGAAGAGATGATACTCACACTAAGGATCATCCATTGGAAAATTTGGGCCCTTCGACAAAGAAAAATAATGCCCACCCCACCCACCCGTTGAAGCTCACTTCCACCTTCATTTCGTTCCAGAGGAGGAAATTTACATCCTCGACTTTGAGCAAGCACCACCACTACCTTCTTGCACCCATACGGCTAAACAACAAAAGGAGAATGTTTACATTCTCCAGTTTGAGGAAGCACTACCACCACCACCCGGATTTCAATACAATATTAATGGCAAACACCTCCTTCAAAACCAGGTTTTGTGGAGTTTGTCTTTTCCTACTATAATTGTTGCTGTAATTCTGTGTTTTGATCCAGGTGGTTCGGTCCTACATATTGCCAATTTCCTGTTCCCGGTACTACCATTGTCAACATTCATTTATGATCCGGGATAATAAAAAAAAAAAACGTCTAGCTAGAGACGTTAAACCCGGGCAGCTCGGAGGCAACCCACTATCTATCTTTTATTTTCCTTTAATTTAATATGTTTTTCCTTTTTGTACTATATTTCCCTTTTATTTGCTAAATAAAATGCAGGCTTCACTTGAGTTCTTCTCGCTGTGTAGAATATTCTTTACAGGTTCAATTCATGACATTCCACAGCAACACTCAAGTGTGGGGGAGCTCTACACACTCTACGAAATCTGGGGAGTACACTCTTTCCTTTACTTTGCTTGCCCTATTAATTTTATTTCATCTACGCAATGAGGGCATTGCTTAAGCTAAAGTGTGGGGGAAGAACCATTTCAGGTCATCTAAATGCTTAAATTTGTTAAGTCTCTCTGCTTATTTTTCTGCTTACCTCACATTTGTTCTAATTGAATTATGTACCTTGCTAATGTAGGTTGTTCTCTTTAAAAACTAATACTATTATGAATTGTAGGATAAAGGGTACAAAATTTTTCAAAATTTTTACATTTGATTACTTTTGAGGAGCATTTTTATATGCGGTGTGACCAAATAATCTGCAAATTGGTTGGATTTTATTGCTCAGGGTTTCTTTCTGTCTTCTCTCTTAGGGATTGCTAAGGGGTATTTCTCTGTTAAAAAAAAGAGAAGAAATATACAAAAAATAAGGGACTTTCGAGACACCATTGGTAACCAACAAAAGAGAGTTGAGTGTTCTTAATTACAAAGGCATTATGCCTACATTTTCTCATCCCTCATGCAAAAGTGAAGCAAATGCATAAATCTTTTCTTCCTTTTATTTTCTCCTCAATGCCCATTCTTGAGAAAGTTGGCCATGGTAAAAGTTCTCGGATCACCAAAACAAAAGAAACATTGAAGTACCTTAGATCATACCCCGAAATTCTATTTTGTTTTCACCTTGAGCACACCTATGCCACCAGCAGATAATTTTTCACACTCCTCAATAAGTTTTAGAGATCATAAACTATTGACTTTTTTATCCTACCCTTCATAATAATATTTGTTAGTATTGAGCATTTCCTACTTGCTTAGGTACATGGTTTTACTTGAGGACAAGCAAAAAGATAAGTGTGGGGGTGTGATAAGTGTCTAAATGAGCATGTTATTTAGGTGTATTTCATGTATAATATTAGCACTTTTCTTGCTCATTTCTCCACTTCGGTTAGTTTTCCTCTAGTTTATGTTTTATTGTTTATCTCACAAAATTATTGGTTTAACATGAGGAAAACCAAGCCGGGAGTGAAGTAGTCGAAGAGACGAACGCATAGACGCAAACGGCTCAGAAAACAGAGTACAAACGAAGAATGTAGAGCCAAAGGAAAATGGGCCACTCAAGATTGCAACCGCCTACTAAGTGGCGACTCCTCCCCACGCTACGCCCATTAACGGGCGGTCTCCTCACGAACAACCGCCTGGCGGACTACTCCATCACAACCGCCCCCCTGTCCGCCACTTAACTCGCGCGACACCACATGCTCAACCGCCCAATAGGGAGGCGGACGCCTCACTCTTGTCCGCTACTTATCAGGCGGACACCACTAACCTGACCGCTAGCGGACGCTTCAGTCTTGTCCGCCCCGTTACCACGCGGACACCACTACCAGTACCGCCACTTATCAGGCGGACACCACACACCAAACCGCGAGGCGGTCTTCGAGGCTGTCACGACTTAAATCAACACCGGACTAGTTTTCTTCTTCGCGCGACTCTGCAACTGGCCTTATCTATCTACCCCGCCGTCCTTATTTCGCTCGCGCATCTCCAGCTCCTGTCCCCTGCAATAAATGAAGCAATCAATGCTTCAATCAGTGAAGAAATCAACAGAGGCAATCAACTGCAATCTTCTACGTACTCTTCCTTCCTTCTATAAATAACCATTCCCTACAGCCTTGTATGAGTGCACGGAGAAAACCAGAAAATCACTCATTCTCACCTCATTCATTCTCTTCCATTAACACTCACGTACATCTCTTACCCCAGTTCTCTAAATTCTCAAATTCACCCACTTCACTTATAATAACCTACGTACATGTTTCACTCTTCGACCTCTCCATTTCTCCATTCACTAATCACGTCTCCGTGCTGTTATTACGTCCAACCTCTGTCAGATTTATTACCAGTTAATATGTCTGGCTAAGGAGGATTTACTCCGGGCAAGGTTTTTAATTATGGTTTGTTTAATTATGTAATCAATATTTTTACCGGTTTTAATAAATACAGTTTGTTACGCTTAAAGGATTTCTCTCACCATTTTAATAAATTACATGAATTTATTAAAATGTTTTCCTAAGTCTATTTTGATCAGACCAGGTGATAAATAGACAGGTTATTTAAGCCGTAAATCTGGAGAAAACTTATTATGATTTAATAAGTTAGTATTTACAGATGCAATTATAATTCCTCGATTTTAACGTCCGTTTACATAGTATTGCTCGAACCTTGATTAGACCGAGCATTTTCTGGTAAACGAGTTCTTAAGGGTCTATGACTTAGTCCTTAGGATAAAAACAGGAATTTTGCCAAACTAATTTATTAAACCGGAAGAGATAGCATAATTAATCAGATTATATAAAACCTGAACCCGGAGTTCCATTTAATTCATCTGCACTCAGTAATTTAATCTGCTCTTTTAATTCTCTAAAAACAAGTCAATTAACTTCCCCCCTTTTGTGACAAGCTTAGGTACTATTTTAGCTCGCTATAAGTCCCACGGTTTGACCCCGGCCGCTTCAGTCTTCTACACTACTACGACCGGGTTTTAAATTTGCAGCCCGACGGATATTTTGAGTATTAATTTCTTTCTTTTAACAACCACACCTCTTCTAGATCACTCACGATAAATCCATTCTGCAAGAGTGTACTCTAAATTTATTGGTTGTATGATGGGTTTAAGAGCCAAATGATTGTTGAGTATAATTATTAGACAGTATGTGCCTAAATGTTTTAGAAGGAAGTTATATTTTATGCCAAGAGGAAAAACTGGCTTCCCCGCTTGATGATTTGATCAAAGGAACTTAGTTCCGGGGATTAAGGAATACACTAGATTCAAGTATAGGTTATATCAGTTATTGGAATAGTTGTTTAACAATCAAGGAAAAATGTACATGAAATAATCACCACGTCACAAAGTTCGATAAGATAAATCTGGAAAATGATAATTATGTGGTTGTTTGATATTTGACGTGGGAGGTCGAACTTGATCCTGGTCAGATCAAGGGAAAACCAAACCCAAAATGGTGTGGAAGGATAGTTCAACACTGATGCTGACCCCGTCAGGGTTGGATGATTCCTGAGACTCCTTACAAGTGGTCACAAATATTTTTGTGATACGTAAGTAATTATTCTTAAATCTAATATAAAATTTGACTAATAAGTATATGAGATGTAGAAGGTGTAAATTAAGAGTTAAGTTGTCCAGGCTACCCTGAGGAGATTAAATAGCTGAAACAACTCCGCGCATGTCGGAAAAATAGTCAATTGTGAGGGAAATACTAACTATTACTATTCCATGAACCTTGTTAATAAATTAAATATGAGATCAAGAGACAATTACCTATAATAAGAGTATTCTCAAGCTAGCTTCTAAGTTATGGCCATATTGCCATCTGAAGGGGAAGATCGACTTTAAAGTCTCCCTTTATGAATTCAAACCCAATATATTAAATGGGAACCTACCTATAAACATGGTAGAATATAAAGAGTAGAAACATTATACTAATACTCACATGAGTTGATTCACAACCGCAAGAATACGTTCACTTAATAGGAAACTGTACCTTGTTAGAAACCTTAGCGGGAACCCTACTGTGGTATAACAGATGAACATACGATAATAATCATGTATGTACTACCGACAATTGGTGAATCAATAATATCAAGAAATCTTTCTATAATATACATAAGATGCACGGCTCAACCATAGCCCGTACTTTACATTGAAAATAAAAACCGAATATGGTGACAGTAAACTCAAATACCAGAATCACAAGATGATGACCTGAAGATCAAAGAGAGGGATTCAAAGTATGCCCCAATATTAATACAAACCCGAGCGCCGACGATTACAACTACAAGAGGCGATTAATGGAAGTGTCTTACACGAGATAGTTTAAACAAGCCATAAGATAATATTGACAACGTACAGGATGGTAGATCACCTTCACCCATACATACGGGATTCAAATATAAAAGCATACTAATGCACTATGGAACATATCCGAGAATGCATAGATTCTTGAGGGCTATACCCCGTAAACAGACAGAAGTCATATACTGATGTCCGTAGGAGAGACCTCGAGTTCGCAGTAGACGATCGAGTCTTCCTTAGAGTTTCACCTATGAAGGGAATTTTTAGATTTGGGCAGAAGGGCAAGCTTAGCCCGAAGTTTGTAGGACCGTACCTTATTACGGAGCGAGTGGGCCCATTAGATTACAGGTTAGATTTACCTATTGAGCTTGGGAGAGTGCACAATGTGTTTCACATTTCTCAGCTAAAGCAGTATGTGCCTCACCCGTCACATATCTTAGAGCCCGAGACACTCGAGCTAGATCCTACACTTAGATATGAGGAGACCCCAGTTCACATTTTAAAAATCTAAGACTAGGGAGACCAGGAACAAGACCATTAGAATGGTCAAGGTTCTGTGGTCAAACCACGACATTGAGGAGGCGACATGGGAGTTAGAAGACTTCATGCGAGACAAATATCCAGCACTTTTCTCTTAAGTTTTGTGTATACTTGTGGGGGTACGTGGGCGTAACCCTTTTTAAGGGGGGTAGAGCACCACATGCGACTTGCATATCTGCAGTCTATACTGGTTTTGTGTATGGTTATTTTTGGATTGATTGTTGCGCATGTGTGCAATTGGTTGGATGGTTATGGTTATTGATATGTCCTATATGACACTTGGTTAGTTATTGATATGTCCTATGTGACACCTGATTGGTTGTTGATATGTCCTATGTGACACTTGGACGGTTATTGTTGTGTCCTATGTGACACTTGAATAGGTTATGGTTGTGTTCTATGTAACACTTGGTTGATTAATAAAAGTACACTTATTTACTTGACAGTATATTCATTCCTAATGCAATCACACAAGAGATTTACTGCCAAGAGTTTACGCCTCTGCACTCTGTAGGACTGAGTGTTTTGGTATTGCACTTGTGCAGTGATGACCTAGTGGGATAGCTAGGAAGTTGGGACACTTATTTGCTTTACATTATTTACCAAGTTATTTGTGCTACGATTACATTGAATATCATGAGTAAGGTTATGTGTATGTACGAATTGCATACACTTTGATTACAGATGGAATGTAGAGGTGTCAATATAGTATTGACACCCAAGAATGATAAGTATACAGGAATAGATATGAGGAACTTGATTCCTTAGGATGAATAAGTATAAGTTATGACTTCGGGACGAAGTCCTTTTAAGGGGGGTAGACTGAAATACCCCTAACCTTTAAATAATTAAATAATGATAAATAAGTATTATTTAGGGGATTATTAAACCCTAAGAAAGTATATAAACACTTGGGCGTTAAAACGCACCTAAACTTCTTAAGGTCAAAAACGACCGTTAAAGCCCGGCCTTAAGCTAAACAAGTTATATAAGTTACAAACTTCATATGAAGTTAATCAAGGATCATTATATGACCCTTAGAACACAGGACCTCATCTAAAACTGAGTAAAAATACAAAATGCTCAGGAGTTCCCTTAAAGGCCCTTAAGGCGCAAAAGTCCCGGAAATACTCTATAGGATGAAGTAAAGCATTACACTTCATTCCAAATGCACCATAACACTTTATTAAACCTATAAGATGAAGTCCTCACGGTAGAATTTCAATTAAATGCAAAGTGCTAGGAGATGCTCGATAAGGACCCCATAAACACCCGGGAATGCCCTGGAGGAGTGCCGAGGTGGCACAAAGTCCTCTATAAATTATTATTAGAGTTACTATCATCATTATTCAACATTATAAAGAGAATGCTCGAGCTACTTTCTCAAAAATAAACAAAGTAATCGCACGAATTTCTTAACGTTCCTTTTTGCCCCAGTTAGCCCGGGAGTTGTGTTTTGAGTTGATATAACCCCATATAACTCAATGTAACACATTAACATATTATTATTGACTATAAAAAATGTCAATAAACACTTGGAACTCATAGCGACTAATTATTTTTCAGAAAATCCTTAAAGCACATAAACGCACCTTCGGGTGTCACAAAAATGCGTTCTACGCAATTACCTTGAAGTTTTTGAGGAGCCACGAGTTGATAATATTAAAAGGGGATAAATTGAACATATAAATCAATTAATTCCAGTACTAAATTCATAGTACAAATGGGGGCGATTTTTGGGTCAAAAAGGTACCTAAAATCAGCATTTTTACCTTAGAACTTTCATCTTTTACCTTAGTATAAATGTACCAATTAAATGTTGTGAATTATAACATGTTATAATATGGTCTTAGTACAATATAATGCGACAGGAATCAAATCAAAAATCAGTCCCATACAGCCTCCATGTTAGGCGCCATTTTTGGTCTATTTGGACTAGTTTCGGCTTAGAAAATTGCCTTATGGATAATGACTCATCCTATCATGTATTATATGATAATGTATCAAACCATCTCAGTCAATTAAGGCTACCAGTACCGTATGACCTGCAAGAAACAACAAAGAAATAAGTTAGGAAAAGTCATGGAAATTTAAATACACAAAACAACAAACATAGATCTAGCTTTAAACTTTACAATTAAACAAAGAAAACAAGTTGCCACCTACAAGCATGTGCAGCCGATTTCACATGGAGAAAAGCTAGTATAATTGCCTTACAATAACCAAAAGAAGACACCACCTAATTAAGCTAGTTTCCTATGTCTAAAATGACAAAATCAAGTGTGCCCATACAGCACCTAGTGGCCGGTTTTAAGCAAAGAAGAAGAGGTCTAGTTGCTGTACAAAGATTAAACTATAACACCTACTAAATTAGCCATGTTCTCTTGTCTTAAATCAACTAAAATCAGTGGCCTATCTACATGTACCATTACCGATTTTATGCAAGGAAAGAAGACTTGATTTTCCTTATTAAAATCAAACTAGAACATGTACCTAACTAGCATGTGCCTATGTTTTAAGTTGTCAAAAATCAATTGTCATCTATAGCCATATGCAGCCGAGAATACATAGGAAAAAGAAGCCAAGATTGACATGATATTCAACTTATAAAATTCAAAGGAAACATGTACCAACTTTAGTCTTTGTCTTCTAGTTTCAATTGTCAAACAAAGACTTCAATTTCCTTATCAATCAGCTGATGGTCTACAATTATGAGAGCATCTTCTTGAGCCAAACAATCAAATAATTAACAAAGAAAAGACTAAACAATTTGACAATAATTGTGTCAAATAATTCCATTTGATTCCTTCTCATTCCTTACATTATCTCCTACGTGAGGTTTCATTCTCTCCTTGCCCACTCCATTGCCGATTGAGTAAGTCTCTTCTGCTCTCTCTTTTCTCCTTCATTTGCTAAGTTATTCCTTAGAGCTTCCAAGCTCCATTAATGGTGAATTAAGTTCTAACACCATTTCTATGTAATTTCCTAGTTAAAACTACTAAGTCTTGAAGCAAGAAATCATCCTAGCAAGCTTGCTATTTTTGCCAAGGTTAGATGTTCCAAGGAGGTTCCTAAATTCAACAACAATACAAGGAACAGCAAGATCAAGTTAAGGTATATTTTCATGTTGAAAATCTTGGTAAAATACCCTAAAGTTATTACCGAAAATTATGAACTTCTAAGCTAAGGTTTTCTTCATTATTTTATGAAGGAAATTTAGATCTACAACCATCTCAAGGTCTACCAAAAATTCCTTGAAAAATTCCTATGGTAAACTCTTGTAAAACTACTCCAAATCTTATTTATAAATCCTTGTGAAATACCCCCGTAATTAAAAATAGTGATTAACTAGGCTAATAAATAATTTAGAGGCTTAATTAAGTATAAATAATCATGAGGGAACAAATCCCGTAGAAAACGGATCCGTAAAACGGATTAAAATCACTAACGAACCTTAAAGCGCATTTTTCGAGGTAACCGGGAAAACGTGTCTTTAAGCGGGTCAAATAGACTCGTAACAATTTTGGTCAACTAAATAATCATTAATAAATATTAGTGAAGCTTTAGAACCAATAAAATCAATAAAACGAGAAATTAGTAAAAACTGTCAAAAACGGGAAGTTGGGGGGTAGAAACATAAATAGACCAAACTTATGTGTCCAATATTGTAAAAAGAATTTTTAAAACCCTTATGGGTGCTGTATATGTCCGATTGCACATCCCCACTCACACCCTCTCTTTATTCCTTTTTACTCACAAAAGACAAAAGCAATTACAATTCAAAAAGTAACATATTTTACTCTCACACTCTCCTCTCCATTCTCATTTCTTCCTCACGTGTAGAAGCCCTCCTCCCTCACTCTCTTTTCTTTCTTCTTCTACCTCCAGCCGATTCCATGGAGAAAAGAGAAGCCACACAAAAATACTAACTTCTCTCCTCTTGTTACTCCCTCAAAACTCCTCCAAAAATTGTAAAAATTACACCATTGTCATCCTCTCCTCAAGAGCAACATTTCCCTCTTTTCAAAAATCAAAAAGGAGAACTTTCATTTTTATGGGTATGTCCCATTTGGAGCTTCAACACCATCATTAGAAGGCCCTCCTTCTCCTTGTTCTTGTGAGGTAAAAATCTTCTTGAAACTCCACCTTTTTCTAGCCTTTGTGGGCAAAACGAAAATTTGACTAAACCCCTCTTTGGTTCCTTGTGTTCTAGCCGATTTTGGCTTTGTTGGAGGAGAGGAAATATTGTTCTTGAGCTAACCCAAACAGCTCCTACACTCTTGGAAGGTAATATAAATTCTAAACCCTAGAAACCTACATTGAAAACTTAAATAATGTTAAGGGTAGTTTTAGTATTGAATGTGTGTGTATGTATGGGTGATAATATTAGATTTGTTGAATACCAAAACCGGTAGAGAGAGAGAAGGAAGGAGAAAGAAGAAGAAAGAAAATCTAGAAGAAAAGCAAGGTAAGAATGCTCTTTTGTGTAACTTGGTATATATATGTATGTAACAGTTTTTGGTAGTTTGAAATGAGTAATGGAAATGGTAATGTATTAGTAGTGTAATGTGTAGGAAGATATAAGTATTTTGAAGCCTTAAAAGACATTTTAAAACGTACTAAAACAGATTGGGAATGGATTGTGGAGTGCAGGAATTTTTATGTTGTTTTAGTGTGGTATTGGTGTATGAGAATTGGGTATATATGTATTGGCTATAAACAGGTGGTGTAGATCATTTAAATGACTGAAACAATGTGGTGAGAGTGTAAAAATATAGGGGAGACTATGGCAAAATTTATATAGGATTAGAACACTTAGTGAATTTTAAACTAGGTGAATAAGGTAGGTTGTAACAGATTTTGTTAGAGAAAGATAGAGGGTATATTAGGAGAGATAGCTAATGTAGTTGTAATGTATTAGAGGTGCTAGAAATGCCAATAGAAGAGGGAGATGTAGGAGAGGAGTGTAAGTGTTAAAATCTGTAGCATAATGCAACTAGAGAAGAAGCTAGGTGAGTGTTGAAAAGAAACTTGGAAAATTATGTGAGTGA
Organism: Limonium bicolor; assembly: GCA_023374045.1. NCBI lineage: Eukaryota > Viridiplantae > Streptophyta > Magnoliopsida > Caryophyllales > Plumbaginaceae > Limonium > Limonium bicolor. Next base: position 111,948,028 of record CM041780.1, read on the forward strand.
ATTAGTATAGAATTGTGTAAGGAGTTAATGAGTGAACTAGGGTGTATTAGGAGGTTTAATTGGTGTTATAACATGTGGGAATAAGTGTAGGAACAATGGGGAAGTAATGGGTAAAAGAGAGGACTGAAAACAGAAATAAAAATGCAAATACTAGGTCGGACCGAACTTGCGACCGAACTTGCAAGTTCGGTCGAGCCCAGGTTTACAAAGATGGGAAAACTTCTGGAATCGACCGGACTTGCAAGTTCGGTCGGACCAGAAAATTTTCCCCGTCTGTAACCTACTGGAATCGACCGGACTTGCGACCGGACATGCAAGTTCGGTCGGACCAGAAAATTTTCCCCGTCTGTAACCTACTGGAATCGACCGGACTTGTGACCAGACATGCAAGTTCGGTCGGACCAGAAAATTTTCCCCGTCTGTAACCTACTGGAATCGACCGGACTTGCGACCGGACATGCAAGTTCGGTCGAGCCAGAAAAAAACCGATAACCTACTGGAATCGACGGACGGACCGGACATGCAAGTTCGGTCGAGCCAGAAAAATTCACCGATGAAACCTTCTGGAATGGACCGAACTTGCGACCGGACTTGCAAGTTCGGTCGGCCAGAAGAGTTTCGGTAATGTGAGCTACTGGAATGGACCGGACTTGCAAGGTCGGTCGCAAGTCCGGTCCGGTCAAAAAATATATATATATATTATTTAAATCAAATAATATATCTATATATATGTATATACCTACATATATATATATATGTACATGTATGAAAGCATGCCAAAGTTAAGTAAGAAAGTGAACTTAAGTAATGAAAAATAAGTAAGTAAAGTGTAAGTGTGAGAAGTATAAGGACATAGTAAGTAGAAGTTAAGTTGATGATAGGTATATTAATCATTCAATTGTATGTATATAATAGGACTTGATTTGTGACACCGAAGGACGTTTGGAAACACGTACAACGGTGAACGGTATGGATTCCTCATGCCTCGTATGCTATCTTGGTTACTCTGATTTGTGTGTTGTGTGCTAATTGATCACCAAATAAGATAAATGCACGAATCGGAGTTATCATGTTTACTTGTGAATATGTAGTGTTGTATATGATTGTATATTGTCTTCAAATTTAGTTTGTATAATTCATGAAATGTTTGGATGAATATGAATGTGTGTATGTATGATGAATTGTATTGTGACCGATTGTGATGTGTTTGGACTTCTAACTTATTCCTAACAAGCTAACCATCCTAACTTAAATTGGTAATTAAATTGGAATGAGTAGAAGTCCGATATAGTTTCGGCCACGCGTGAGGTTGCGGAGTCACGAGAGGTTGGCTCCAATTCCTGACTCTTAAACTGGTCCGCGGCCCAAATCCCTTAAGTGGGTAGCATCCCGGATTGGTGAGTCAAGTAAATCCCGGAGGTGGGACGGTGTAGTCCCCAGGGCCGAAGGTCCCGACGACTTAACTTGAGTATAAGTAAGTAAGTAAGAATGAGTAAGTAAAGTAAATGGAAGTAAGTAAGTGTAAGTAAGAGAAAGTAAGAAATGAGTAAAAGAGTAAAAGCATTCCGATTAACCCGGATGCATAATTTGGCTAACCTTGTGAAGGTAAGTATTGTGAGCATTATTGTATTGTTGCCTTGGAATGAATAATGTATTGTGAATGAATGTATGTCGTATGCAAAGCATGTATGTATGAAAATAAATGAACAGCATGTTTAGTGGACGTCAAATAGTCGGCGTGCCCTAGCTAGCACGCGGTATATGCGGAGTTTATACGCAGCGTTTGCTGAGCCCCTTGGGGCACCATTTTTACTACACACAGGTACCCACGAAGGATGAAGATGTGAAGACTTAGTTCTAGTTCTTTGTCTTCTTTTTGGATTGTAAACATTGAATGATGATTGGTGTACTGAGTAGTACATGGCTGTAGTTTTGATTAGCCGGTGTACCATGGGGTACACCTTTTTGGATAATGGAAGTATTGGATTGGGGTATAGATGAGTAGCTTGTAGGAAACTCATTCTTTTGGGAAGTTTGAATTGGGATGTAAACGAATGCACTTAAATACTCGGTGATCCAGGAATGTAATATTGCTATCTTTTGTAATCAGTAAGTAATGCCTTAGTAGCTCGGTATACTATGTTCATCAGACCGTCACTGTAAGTAGGAATAGCCTTGCTAGCCGTATGGGCGGTTAGCGGCATTGTATCACCCGCCGTAGTAAGTAGTATTTCCGTTGCGAGTAACTCTGGATTATGGGATGATTGGACGGTAAGCATAGGATTAGCGGTTGGGGTGTTACACCTTGTTAGAAGTCTAACAAATGGATCTCCTAAATATATTCAAGGAGGCCGAATTCTCTTCATCCAAATAGCATTTGGAGATCTTGGAATTCAAGGAGAAATCAAGTACAAGAATTGCCTTGATTTAAGGAGTAAGTTTATATAATTAAGGTTTATTAAGTTTGAGTTTGATTTAAGCCTCAAACTTTGGTATAAAATTATGTATAACCTCTAGATAAATTAAGGCCGAAAACATGGGGGTTATATTGTCAAGAAAATAAATTATAACATATAAGGTAAGATTATTACCTTAAGGTATAAATATGTGTCACAAAAATTAATTAGGATACATATATGTTCAAACCGAATTGTCTAAGAATAAAGTGTTCTATTTTGAGTTTATAATCATTCTAAGTCATTAGCATAATTTTTAGAAGTGTTATATGGCTTTTATACATTTATATATACATATTATAAAGTTTAAATCAAGTTTTGAAACCATATGACAAATATAAATTAAAGCCGAGAGTGAAAAGAGTTGTTTGTTGATTTTCGAAAAATATAAGTATATTAACTTATATTATAAATTTTGGGAGCATTAAAAATAGCTACAAGTATTTAAATGGCTAATTTATAAAGTTATGTGGCTAAAATGTAAATTTTGATGAGTTTGGTGTACAAATAATATTTGCCGAGGACTAAAGGGTTAATTTGGTATATTTATGTTATAAGATAAGGTATGAATTAATATTATGAATTTTGGTGAATTTAAATAAGTAGTTAAGTGTTAAAATAACATTTTATAAAGTTTTGGGACTAATTTGTAATTATTGGAAAGTTTGGGAGTGAAACCGAATTACATAAGATTTTATGGGTATATTAACTTATTAATTATGAAATTAAGTCTTGGTCAAAGTGTTGACCAAAAACTTTGGCTTAAAATGATTTATGACTACTATATTAAGTTTATAAAAGTTATGGGGTGAATATGTAATTTATGGAAATTATTATGTAAAACCGAATTGGACAAGGGGTGGAAATGTAATTTATAAAAGTATATGGGCCATTTCGGTTATTTAAGAAAATTAAATATTAAAACTATTGTTTATAAGTTAATATGTAACTTATATAAAGTTTTGAGGTTAAATTATGAAAATAAAAGAATTACATATTAAGACCGAAAATAAATGTGGTCATTTGGTAATTTATAAAAACTAATATATTTGTTTTGCAATTTCCAAAAATTAATGTGGATAATTAATGAATTATAAAGTTATAAGGTTCTTTGGCAATTTATAAAAGTATAAGGGTTGTCTTGGTAATTAAGGAAATTAAATAATAAAACTAAGGTTTATTAGTTAATATGTAACTTATATAAAAGTTTTGGGGTTAAAATGTAATTATGGGAAGTATATATGGAAACCGAAAATTTAAGGGATTGTTTGGTAATTTATGAAAGTTGAAATATTTAAATTAGTAAGGACCAAAAGTATATGGTCATTTGATGATTTACAAAAGTTAATGTGCTCATTATGTAATTACCGAATTTATAAGGTTGGTCTTGTAATTTAATAAAGAAAGGAATTAAAACCATGTATCATGATACATTATGGAGTATAATATAAAGTTCATAAAATAAATGTGGTTATATTAAAAATAACCAAATCATATTGATATATGGAATAAGTGGAAATAATTATGGGTATATGATTAATGAAATAGAAATATGGTATAAGGTAGAAATTCATTATCACATGTGAATACTACATAAAATAATGAACTGATAAACTACCTAGAACCACTGTTGAAATAACAGGGGGAAATAAAGAACATACATAGTTAGTATACGACGAGTATAAACGCTACAGTGACAGTACTGTAATATTTAGTGAATAGTTATATTAATATTACCCGGTATTGCATGTTTATATAACAGCGTACGGGAAGGAACTACTGAACAGGAATTTGTCAAGCTAGCAGTTACTTGGTGAACGGTATGTTAATTGTGTGGCCTGAATGTCCTAAGGATTTTCCTAAGGTCCAGACGTATGTGTTTAATTGTTAAAGAGCGATATCTGTGATTTTATGTGCATTATTTTGTATACTGTAGTGCTCAACACTATTGCGTTTTATTTATACGCGAACGTCTTATAACTAAAAGTTTATACATCTAAATTGGAACAAGACTAACTGACCTTTAGGTATTATTGAACCTAATTGATGGTCAACTGTTATAGTCTTAATTCATGTATTGGTTATTGTACCACTGACAAAAGGGCTAACTTATAAAGAGAGAAATCCAGACTGTTTCGACTTTCTGGTTGCGCATCGTGATCACTACGAGAGACTTCAATGGGGAGTCACTCAAGGGAATCCATCAGTCACATTTGAGGATGGCGGAGGGCACTACCATTGGTGCACAGGTTCGACCGGATCGGTCTTATAATTATCCAGGGCCATAAGGTCAGCTGGTAACGGTTCCACTGGAACCCAGGGGACTATCGTCCATTAATAAGTTATTATGGGTTGTCTTGACATGACGCCTCAGGTGGAATCTAATTAGAAAAGGTTAAGTGATTGGTTTAAAGGATAAGGGCCGGGTGGCCGACTAACAAGTGCAGTTTAATACGCGTATCTTGTTTTGTTATTGTTATGGATTATTGATATGTGATTATGGGTTATTGCTATGGATTATTGATGTGTGGTTATTGGTGTTGTGTACTATTGTACACTGATGTTGCAGGTGAACTGTTATGTGATTGTTTAATGTTTACAGTTATTACTGTTATTATTGTAAACCGGTAATTTATGTAATGAATCTAATATCAAATTGGCTAAAACGAATCTAGATGACTTAGGACTACATTTAGCATACCAGCATTTCGATTGCTGAGCCCTTCAATGGGCCAAACATTTCAGGTTTCTGAGGAAGACTCGAGCCGGAGTGCGGGGCACAGGGTAGCTGATGGGTTTTAATAAAGACCTCTTTAAGTTTATTATGTATTGTATTAAGGAGATTGATGTATTTAGTTAGTTGCTCATTTAGTTTGGATTTGGTTTGTAATAAGTGGAGTGCTCAGTATCTGTTCATCACAGCGTGAGGAGTTGAGATTGTTGGAAGGAGTAAGGTTGCCTTGTTACTTACAAGGGTGAGTAACGGCGTGTAACACCAAGGTAGATAGTTTTATTTTCCGCTGCAATTTATTATTTATTATGCTACGACTCGCGACGTTATTACAGGTTTAGGATTAGGGGTGTTACACCAGCAGCAAAAACTTAAAAGCAATTCAAAACACAAAGGAGGTGCCCGTACACCAGACGGGATTCACCGCTTCCCCCTTTTGCTTTCATCAGAGGGAAGTCGTATCAGTCACACCAAGTCAGTCACATAATTCATGAACAATCCATAAACAGTGTTTAGAACTTAAAAAACGACCTAAGTTCTAGCACCACACACACACACTGGGTAATCTATGAGTCGGGGATGGGGTTGATGGAGGCTTGAAAGTCAAAGAGTCCGTCCTGTATCAAAGCCACAGCCGTCTCGAGCCCAGTTAGTCTCTCCAACATCTTTGAGTTGTTCTGAGCCAACTCACCCGCTTGAGTAATGAGTCGGCCGATCTTCTCCATGAGTTGAAGGAGTATGTTTGGATCGGCTGTCTCTTGTTGAGTGGAGGGCATAGGCGTGACTGGAGTGCTCGGTGGAGGCAGCAGCTAGGATTTGTCGATCGAGGTGAGCCTGTTGAGATATCAGAGGTTGATGGTGTCGATCTCTTCGATGGACTCCGTCGTCGATTGCTCCAACGGTACCTGAAAGTATTTAAACACCATAGAGAGCCAAAAGACATATCCTAGGGAGTGCTTAGGAGTATCGACGGAGTGGGCCATATGATTAAGAATTAAATAGGCCAGATCAAGAGGGTGACAGTTCAGGATACAATACATGATTGACAAATCAAGGGAGTTGACTAGTTGGTTACCTTCCTTTCGGGGAACAATATTTTTAATGACTAGAATGTGAAGGAGTTGGTGGAGAATTGAAAGATCGCCCCTTGGTATTGGAGATCCCACTTTTCTTTTGGAGGAGAAAAAGCGATAGATTTTTTAGTGTGGGACTCCAAGGATTTCAGGATGGAATCCTTTGTCATAAACTTTTAAACCAGTATGAGGGACACCCAGGATTTCAGACAATTTTGAAAGATCAAAGAAAATGACAGTGGATTTTACGAAATACTGGGCCACACCATTTCTAATGACAAGATTTTGATAAAAGTCAATAGACTCTTGCAAGAACCACTCCGAAACCTCCGAAAATAGATGTGTCCAACCCTATGCCCCTAGCATTTTAACCAGGTCGCCAAGATGAGTAGAGAGTGCTCAGGTGAAGTCAAGAAATTTACCATTGACAAGATTACGGTCCTCGGCACGACCGGAGAGCATGTAGCTTTGCGTGAATGGGTCAATCTTGGAACTGCAACGTTGTGGCTTTGGAGGTTTTTGAGTCTATGTCGAAGTCGCGCCGGTGGAGGTGTCGTGACTTACAGTAGGCGCTGTCTGCAACTCTTGAACTGGGGAGGACTCACCAGTGGCAGAAGAGACTGTGGGGGACGACGCGGGTGGAGGTTTTGTACTGGAACGGAGGACACGTTTGGCTGTGGGACGTTGGATTGTGGATTTGCGTTTGCGGGGTTTTGGCTTTAGGGATGGCGGCGGAGTTGGGGTTGCGGATTTGTCGGGAGATGGTTGCGGGAGTGGATGGGTTGTTCTGAGTTGGCAGGTTTAGGGTTTTGCCGTGGTGGTGGTGAAGGAGATGACTGTGGTTTGGCTAGTGGTGGATTGGTTTGGAGTGGGGTGATTTCCTCAGCATCGGTCTTAATGACCTCTGTCGGGATGGCGGATGGAGGTGTTGGTTGTGGGGAGGTAGTGTGGGTGGAGTTGAAATACCCCAAACCTTGATATGTGGTTTAAATATCAAACTATGGTATGTAAAGGCTAAAAAGTGGCTTAGAAACATCAGTGAACAATTTAAACCATAGTAAAATGCAATAAAGCACTAAGATACAGTTTGAGCAAAAACATGCTTTAAGCTTGGAGTGAACTTGGTTAGGACCCAAAGAACCTACCAAGACTAAATAATAGTCAATTATGATTTAACAAGGCAAATTAAGTCCTTAGGAAACTTTGGTAGACAGTTAAACCAAATAAAACACAAGAAAATACCTTAAAGTCAATAAGAGCAAAATGTGCTCTAAGCTTGGGATAAATTTGTATAAGACCTAATGGTCATACCTATACCTTATAAATATGTTAATGAACATATTAAATAAATTACCAAAGAAAACCAAGCTTGAAAACAGGTTAAAACACAAAATGTGCTTTAAGGAGTCTTAAAGCACGTTTTTGAAAAATTGTCTTGTAAATGAGTTTTGTATGGCTAAATGCCCATCATTACTCTTTAGTTAACATGTGTACTATATAGTATCACATTTGGAAGTCTATATCATTGGGAAATCAAAAATTTCACATCTATGTGCCTTGTTTTAGTGAATAGTAACTTTAATAAGCTAGTTTGTAACATATGTTATTATAAGTAAGTTAATTGGTCAACAAAGACCAAAACACCCCTAGAATACTAATGGGGGCCGGTTTTTATGAGGTGAGTCATCACCTTGTAAGTTAACAAAACAAATAACTAATGATAAAGCAAGTTACTATTTGCTTTATTACATAATATCTCTTAAAGAGGCAAACTTATCTTCATTCTCTCTTTCCTTCTTGCATTCCCACGGTTCCAACTCCATCTTCTTCCTCTCTTTCACGGTAATACTACACCACCACCATTAAACTCCATCTTTGATCTCTTGTAACTCCTAGCTCCATGGTCCAAATTCAATTTCAAGACCACCATTCTTCTAGTTGGAGCAAGCTCTACACTTCTATCTTTTCAAATCTTCAAAATCCTCATTTCGGTGCCAAGGAGATTCACCATTGATGGAGCTTGAGCTCACCTTTTCACATGTTATTGTTCTCCTTTGCTTCAAGGTAAGGAAACTCAAAGAAAAATGATGTTTCCTCCATGTTTTGTGTTGTCCGAAAATTCACCTCACAATGGTGTTTTTACCTTGCTTGTTTTAGCTTCATTTGAATCTTCCAAGGGCTAGGAGGAGTCCTCTCTTGATACTCATTCAAGTTCTTTTTCCATTCAAAGGTAAAACAATTACCTTAATATGTTAAGATAATATATGTAACTAGGGTTTGCAATGAGATGAAGCATAATGCTTGAATACTCATTCTATTATTTGTACAATGTTTAGAAGTTGACAAGCAACCAAAAGCCTTGCCAATTTAGTCAAGGAAACAAGAAAGAAGTTTGTGGGCAAAAGAGGTAAATGTGCTAACCTAATATGGTTTAAAGTCTTAGGAGAAATGAGCTTATATTGCTTATGAAAATGATTTAAGGAGCCAAAGGAAATGACTTAGAAGAATGCTCTCAAGGCTTAGTAAAAGGCATATGTATTGTTGAGTGTATTTGCAGGTCAAAGGCAAATACAATGTGGGAAATTCAGTGTTTATGATTTATGCATCTTAAGGGCCTAAGAGCCATGTTATTTAAGGGCCTAAGTGCCAAGCAATTAAGTTTATGCACTATATTGTGATGTAGTGTAAATTGGGTGAAGTTATGTGTGTGAGAATACTCTTGATGGATTAGGGTGTTCTTGAATGAAATAAGGTAAAAACCTAAGTGTTTGGATGTGAGTATATACAAGAGAGCTATGGCAAAATTTGGAGAATGTGTAAGAAGTTCTAAGTGATTTAAACAAGTTTTGGTGAACTAGGAAGTGTTAAAGGTGATTTAGAGTGATACAAGGACTTTGGTATTATCTTGGAAGTTCTAGGAATTCAATGAGTGTTTTGGGATGTAATAAAGTCTTGGAGAAGTTTGTTTAAGGTTTAGGAATGTTGGTGTACAAGGAAGAAATGATGTTTAGGTAAGATGTGAAAAAGGAGATTTAGTTAGTAAGAAAAGAAGTTTGAGAGATGATGCTAAGGTGTAGAGGAAACATCTTTGTATAGTGGTCATTATAGGTGAAATACCACTTAGAAAACCAAATGAAAAATGTACAAGTATTAAGAGATTTTGTAAGGAGTTTGTGGAATGATAAAGATAGTTTAAGGAATTTAGTACATGGCTAAAGATGTGTTTGAAGTGCCCAAATGAGGTTAGGACATATTAGGATATATGAGGTGAAGTTTGGAGTTAAATTTTAACACCCCATCCAAAGCCTATCGTGGTTATCGCAAACTGAACACTTAATCGAATACGTCGCAGCGGAAATAAATAACACCTGGACCTTGCCACGGTCTGATCATTAGAATATACCGGCCTTAACGTTTACAATACTTATCCAAAACACTTATCCAACTCAAAACATCACCATACACAATACCACAACCAACCGAGTACAAATATCTTAACATCACCTCAGCCTTACATCAGTTTAAATATAAACAGTCGGGTGCACAGGCGCAACCCGAACTCAAAATAAACATCCCACCCTAAGACTAACCGCTCCTACTCTCGTAGTGCGTCCTCATGGGTCTCTTACCTGCAAGTGTAAAAATAGCCCCCGAGGGGGTCAGCACGAATGCTGGTACACCCTCTCATGGCCCCCAAGCTAACGGGGCTACGACGACTAATTGTCGATAGCATGGAAATTGATTACATACACAAGCATAACATGAAGTGCAATAACAATAACCACAGATGAACATATATAGTTCACAAACAATGAACGACTCAAGCGTTCCCTTAACAAGTGGGTTAGTAACCCCCTCCTTAGTCCTCATTTTCTTAACCTCAGTTCCTTACCTTACCTTAATCTCAATCTTAATCTTAATCTCAGTATACAAACCTTTCCTGGAAGGGATTGGTTGTAGCTTAATTCGAGCCTGGGATTTAGGTGATCCCACCGCACCATCTTAATGCCACCTACTCTGGACGGGAGTCCAGCGTAGCTGAGCCGGCAACCGGCCCTAGGCTACAAGTCCGAAGACAAGTCCTTAAGCGGAGGGCGGATCTGATTCAGATACCGTCCCCCTTTTTCCTTAGCATGCATGACCGGAGATCGGTCCCGGGTTTCCTCACTCAAGTTCCAGATAGTAGAAATCTTAATCACCATGTGCTAGCTAAGCCTTAACGGGCATTAACCAACAACCACCAAACTTAACTCTTATTCTTAACTCAATAAGTACTAAACTTGGTTAGTAACAATCTCAAGTCTCGCGGGTTAGTGTAAATATAACACAATCACAACGAGAACAATATAACCGGTTGCATGCTTTATCTTGTTTTAGTCATAGCAATTAAACAGATAGCACACAAGCCGAGGGACACCTCGTTAGCAAGCAGGTCACAAGAAGGATTGTACCGTTCATTGTCGATCGTTGTTTGTTTAACCTTCTTCGGGGTCCCAATTCACAAACCTAAAACATTCATTCATTTTTAGGTCATTAGTTATTTGCACCTTACTTAACTCACTTAGTCCCTAGGGATTCCCATTCAATAACCTCTCAAGTCTTTGCCACTTAGCTTACCACTTAATTTTTAAACATTAAAACTTATACTTAATCTTAACTTAATTCCTTAAGTTCTTAGGGTCCTAGTCATTACCACCCTACCAAAGGTATACCTCCTTACCTATTACCATTCTTAGAATTCAAAATTTCTTTTTTTTTTTTAAGTGTCAAGGGTCGACCGACCCACCGACCGACCCAACCCTTGGTCGTCCATTACAGAAACTCTTCCGTCTTTTGAAACCCATCCGACCGACCTAGAGCTAGACCGACCGACCCAAACCCTCTGGGTCGGTCCCTTACAGAACCCATTTTCCTACGTTAAACCTTTGCCCGACTGACCCAAAGCTAAGCCGACCGACCTAAACCCCCTGGGTCGGTCCAGTCCAGAGGCATTCCGGCTGGCTCAACATGGCCCGACCGACCCAAAACTGGGTCGGACCCTGGGTCGGTCCTCTACAGATCTTTCTCTTAAATTGCCTATTTCAATTCCAAACTCTTCCACAAGTGTTCTAATAGGTCCAACACCATCTTGGCACCTTAAACCCACCTTATACCCTCCACGAAACTCATTAAAACAACTTCCAAAGATCTTCTCAAACATTTACTCAATTCTTACAAAGCTCCCAACACTTAGCACTTATTTTCTTACATTTCTCACATGCATTCCACCAAGAATTTCAATTAACCAAATGCTCCCTCCTTAAGAACTTGACCACACCATGTACACCACTTTCCAGCCTTATTGCATTTACCAAACCTTCCTTAGATTCTATACTCTAGTTCTCACCTAACCATTTCAAGGTTTCACCCTCACTTACATCTAACTTACCTAGGTTTTCTAGCTTCTTTTATCAACATTTACCTAAGTCCTAAATACCCAAGTACACTCTTTTGTTTCCTAAATCCTTCATAGTAATGTCTAAGTCATTATAACTCATTAAACACCTTAAACTCACCCCTTTTCATCGAGACAACCTCTAAAACTTCCTAGTACTTCCTTAGTCATGAAATCTCCTTAGAATATCTTAAACACTTAAGTTCTCCTTTAAATTTTGCCATGGGTTCTCTAGTACATAGCACATCCTAACACTTGGTTTTCTCCATCAAACAACCAATACCACTCAAATTCTTATCACAACACCTTAACAAACAATTTACACCAAAACTACACCACATCATCTTATAGTGCATAAACTTAAATGCTTGGCACTTAGGCCCTTAAATGGCAATAATCTTAACCACTGAATTTCCTCATATATTTGCCTTCAACCTGCGAATACACACAACAAGGCTCCCATTGAAATAAAATGCTTCTTGTACTTCACCTTGATATTCCTAAACTATCTCTTTTTCTCATTTGCTCCTTAGTCACAAGTTCACAAATATGCTCATTGTTTCTCCTAGGTTTTATATAACCCTTTTCCTAATGTAAACTCTACACTAAACTCATCACATATCTAAATTCCATTCCCTTAAACAATAAAACACCTTAAGGTAAGTAATTTACCTTGTTCTCTGACAAGCTTCACAAGCTTTTCTCCTTAGACTTCTCTTACCAAATCTCGGTCACCAATATAGTTCTCCTTGCCAATGTTCTAAACAATTTCCAATAACTCTAATGAGCACTAAACAACACACTTACCTTAAGGAATAAAACCTAGGTTAAAATGTGTTTTAAGGTTTTGAATTGGTTGCTTTACCTTAGTTCCTCAAGACAAGATTGGATATGAAGCAAGAAGGACCTCCTCTCTCCTTTGAAGAGTAGAAACAAGCTAGAACAAGGCATTCAAATGGAGTCCCATGATCCTATTTTCGGACATGTGAAGAAAATGGTGGAAACCTAGATTTTCGTACACTTTCTTTACCTTAGAGAATGGAGAAGCCAATGGAGTCTCCAAGTTTGAATTTCCTCCTCCAATGGTGGTTTGGCTTGGCACCAAATGAAGCTCTTGAAGTTTTTGAAAAAGTAGAAGAGAGCTTGAGCTAACTAGAAGAATTGTATTTTGTTTGGATTTGGAGCTAAAATGAGCAAGTTGTGTGCAAGAGAATGTGGGGCTAGCATGGAGTTGTTCTTCACGTTATAGAGAAGGGAGAGAGCTTGAAGAAACGTGGAACAAGAAGAAATGAGGAGATGAAGAGAGGTAAGTAAAATGTGATATTTTATGTTAAAGGTAAATAGTACTTTTGCTTTATAAGTCTTATTTGCTTTCTTATTGCTTAATACTCATGAAGGTGATGACTCACTCAAAGAAACCGGCCCCCTTTTAATAATGAGGGTACTTAAGTTCTTTGTGACCAAATGTCTCACTTATATAGACTTATTTATAAACTAGCTTAATTAATTCACTATTCACCAAACAAGGCGCATTGTTGTGGAAATTTTTGATTTCCCATTGATATAGACTCCAAATGTGATACTATATAGTACACATGTTAATTAAAGAGTAATGATGGACATTTAGCCATTCAAAACTCATTTACAAAACAATTTTTCAAAAACGTGCTTAAGACTCCTAAAGCACATTTTGTGTTTTAAACTTGTTTTCAAGCTTGGTTTTCTTTGTATGATTTAAAATGACCATTAGAATATTACTAAGGTCTTAGAACAATATTTGGGTACTCTCCCAAGTCTCTCCAAGCTTAAGCACGTTTTTGCCTAAACTGCTCTTTTTGGTGTTTCCTTTATATATCTTGATTAGAATTATTTCTTAATGTTTCTAAGCATTATTTAGCCTCCTTATCTTAGTTTATCATTTAAACACCATATCTAAGTTTGGGGTATTTCAATCTACCCCCCTTAAAAGAACTTGTCCTCAAAGTTCACACATGTGCTTAACCATTCACGGTACACAATTCTCTTAATCTTAATACCACATCTATATTCACATTCATACATCTCAAGACTCAAAGGTCATCTCAATACAATACATATAGTATTATACATAACTCAAACTTACACCGAAGTGTACGCAACTTACACAAATTCACATCTTAAACAACCAAACAAACGACAAACATGATCGCTTCCTAACTCAAAAGCGAGGAAGCTCTCCCCCTAAAAAAGGGGTACGCCCCGTACCCTATACAGATGATCTAGTCAGTAAAACAAAAGGGTACTTCGCCCTCATTATCCTCTAATTCCCACGTGGCCTCTTCGACATCCTGGTTAGACCAGAGAACCTTCACCAGTCGCACTGACTTTGGCGAGTGTCCCTAGTCTTACAGTCCAAGATTCTCTGAGGAGTCTCCACGGATCTCATATTCGGTTCTAAAGTCAACCTCTCAGGTTCTAACACATGGGAGGGGTGGTGCATGTATTTCTTTAGCTGTGAACATGAAACACATGCACTTTACCCAGCTCAGCAGGTAAGTTCAACCTGTAAGCAACCGGGCCACCCGCTCCGCAATCTCATAAGGACCAACAATTTCGGGCTTAATTTGCCCTTCTGCCCAAACCTGAATACACCCTTCATCGGTGAAACTCGCAGAATACCTGGTCGCCCACTGCGAACTCCAGGTCCCGTCGTCGACATCAGCATACGACTTCTGCCTATCTTGAGCAGCTTTCATGTTCTCCCTGATTTTGCTGAACTTCAGCCTTAACTTGTTCTAAGTTACCTGTCCTATAATGACCTCTCACTCGACTCATCCCAGCAGAGCGTTGTATGACATGGTTCTACCGTACAACGCTTGAAAAGGTGCCATCTTGATCGAAGCGTGATAGCTGTTGTTGTATGAAAATCAATCAGATGCAATCTGTCAATCCAACTGCCCTGAAGTCTAAGGCACATGCTCTCAGCATGTCCTCGAGTGTCTGAATAGTACGCTCAGTCTGACCATCTGTCTGAGGAGGAACGCGGTACTCAGCTTGAGTTCTGTACCCACCAACGCTTCTCTGGTAGCTCTCCAGTACCTCGAAAGGAATCTGGTATCTCTATCTGACACTATGTCTTTGGTATGCCGTGATGTCTCATGATTTCTTTTCAAATAACTCAGCTAATTTGGTCACCTTCCAAGTATCCTTCATCGATGAATCGGGCTACTTTGGTAAGGCGATCCACCACCACCCATATCATGTTGAGACCTCCCCTAGCAGGTGGAAGCCCAACTACGAAGTCCATGGAGATATCATGGAACTTCCACTCCGGAACTGGCATCGACTGTACCATTCCGCCCGGTCGTCGGCTCGAATTTCACCTTCTGGCATGTTGAACACCTCAAGACAACTCGTACATCTGTCTTCATCCCCGACCACCAGAAGTATCTCTTCATGTCTTTATACATTTTAGAGGCTCCCGGATGGATGGAACCTGAAGAACGTGTGGATCCTCTAAGTATACGGTCTTTCAGATCCGTGTTGCCTCGTGGTATGCATAACCGGCCCTTAAGTCTGATCAGATCATCATCATAAGTCTGAGTCGTATTTCTGACTCTCAAAGGTACCATCTGTCAGCTTCTGTCTGACCTCTCTCATGTACTCATCTGTCCTCTGAGCCCTCTCGCACCTCATCACCAAGCTGGAGAAAGAACTAGCGAATGGAGTGAGTGTGGCTCGACGGCTCAGGGCAATCTGCTACAACATTGGCCTTCCCTCTTTGTATTGGAGGTCAATGTCATAGTCTTTCAGAAACTCTAACCATCTCCTCTGTCGAAGATTTAATTCCTTCTGAGTGAATATGTATTTCAAACTCTTGTGATCGGTGTAGATCGTGACACTAACCCATATAAGTAGTGGCGCCATATCTTCAAAGCGAAGAATACAGCTCCTAGCTCTAAATCATGTGTGGGGTTCTCCTCATGTTTCTTCACTGGCGTGAGGCATATGCCACCACCTTGCCATGTTGCATGAGCACGCAACCCAGCCCTCGCCGGATGCATCACAATAAACCTCAAAGCCCTCTGTACCGTCTGGAATGGTCATAACCGGTGCAGTGGTCTGAGTCCTTCAAGCGCTGAATGATCTCTCACAATCAACTATCCACAAGAATGGTGCATCCTTCTTCATAGACTGGTCACCGCTTCGCGACCTTGATGAAATCTCTAACAAACCTCCGGTAATAACCTGCCAGACCGAGAAAGCTCCGATTCGGTAACAGTCTTCGGCCTTGGCCAAGTACGTACGGCATCAATCTTTGCTGGATCCACTACGATCCCAGCTCTAGATGAAATGACCTAGGAAAGAGACCTGGTCAAGCCAAAACTCACACTTGGAGAACTTAGCATATAGCTGGTTCTCCCTCAATATTTCCATACCCTCCTCAGATGTTCCTCATGCTCAACCTTAGACTTTCGAATATATCAAAATGTCATCAATAAACACCACAACCGACTTGTCCAGCTGCTCCCGAACAAGCGGTTCATCAGATCCATAAACTTCACCGGTGCGTTCGACAAACCGAACGGCATCACAGTAAACTCATAGTGGCCGTATCGTTCTGGAATGCCGTCTTCTCAATGTCTCCCTCTTAATGGCTATCTGATGATACCCCGATCTGAGATCAATCTTGGAAACACAGATGCTCCCTTCAACTGATCGAACAGATCGTCAATGCGGGGTATGGGTACTTATTCTTCACTGTCACTGCATTCAGCTCTCTGTAGTCGATGTAGAGGCGGAGACTACCATCCTTCTTCTTCACGAAGAGGACTGGCGCTCCCCACGGTGACACACTTGGTCTATGAATCCCTTATCTAACAAAATCTTTCAATGTTCCTTTAACTCAGTCATTTCTGCCGGAGCATACGGTATGGTGCTTTGGCTATCGGTCCAGTACCAGGTAGCAGCTCGATGGTGAACTCTACCTCCCGAGGTGGTGGCATGCCGGGTTCCCGTGGAAATAAGTCGGGGAACTCCGACACTACCGGTAAGTCGGGTCGAACTTAGGGTCTCTCTCTATGTCCTGTTGAATCCCCGTAATTAAAAATAGTGATTAATTAGGCTAATAAGTAATTTAGGAGCTTAATTAAGTGTAAATAATCATAAGGGAACAAATCCCGAAGAAAATGGACCTTTAAAACGGTTTAAAAAACATTACCGAACCTTAAAGCATGTTTTTCGAGGTAACCGGGAAAACGTGTCTTTAAGCGAGTCAAATAGACTGGTAACAATTTTAGTCAACTAAATACATAATAAATATTAGTGAAGCTTTAGGACCAATAAAATCAATAAAACGAGAGATTAGTAAAAACTGTCAAAACGGGAAGTTGTGGGGTTAGAAGTATAAATAGCACAAACTTATGTGTCCAATATTGTAAATAAAATTTTAAAATCCCCATGGGTGCTGTGTGTGTCCGATTTTTACATATATACACACACACACTCTACTCTCTTATTAACTAAAGACAAAAACAATTAAAACACAAAAGTAACCCCCACCCTCACTTCTACTCTCTCTCCTACTCTCTATTCTCTCACTCACGTACCCATCTTCTTCCTCCTCTCTATTTCTCCTTCTCCATGCGATTTCCATGGTGGAAATAGAAACACCCACAACCACTACTTCTCTCCTTTGTAACTCTCTCCAAACTCTTCCAAAAATTATAAAAATACCACCATTGTAATCCTCTCACCAAGAGCTACACTTCCATCTTTCCAAAATTCAAAAACAAGCACTTTCGATTTTATGGGTATACCCCATTTGGAGCTTCAACACCACCATTAAAAGGCCCTCCTTCTCCTTGTTCTTCTAAGGTAAAAATATTTGAAAACTCCATCTTTTTCTAGCTCTTGTGGGCAAAACAAAATTCATAAACTAAACCCTTGTTGTTCCTCTTGTTCTAGCCGATTTTGGCTTGTTGGTGGAGTTGGAAATATCATTCTTGAACCACTCCAAGCTTCATTTGCACTCTTGGAAGGTAATAAATTTTCTAAACCCTAAAACCTAGATTGAAACTTGATTAATGGTTAGGGTTAGTTCTTAGTATTGAATGGTGTATATGATGGTTGTAGCTGAGAGGATTGAGATTTCAAAACCAGTAGAGAAAAAGGAAGGAAGGAGAAATAAAAAGAAAGAAACTAGAAGAAGAAAACAAGGTAAATAAGCTCACCTTTGTGTAGTCTTGAATATGTATGTGTAACAGATTTTAGAAATAAAAATGTGTATCGTAAAATGATGATGCATTAGTAGTATAATTGTAAGAGAATGCAAGTATTTGAACCTTTGAAACAATTTAAAAACTGTTACAAACAGATTGGGATTTAGTTGTTGAGTGCAGGAAATTTTTGTAGTGTTTTAGTATTGAGTTTGGTATATGGAGCTTGTATAGTTTTGGTTGTTGAAACAGATGAAAAGGGTGACAAAATGTGAACTAGAATATGTGGTGAGAGTGTAAAAATATAGGGGAGGTTATGTCAAAATTTATATAGGATTAGAACACTTAGAGAATTAAAACTAGGTGACTAATGTGAGTGTGTAACAGATTTTGATGAAGGAAAATAGAGGGTAAGTTGAGAGAGCTAGATAATGTATTCTAAGGCATTGAGAGTGCTAGCAATGACATTAGAAGAGGGAGTTGTAGATGAGAGAGTTAGAATAAAATCTGTAGCATAACACAACTAGGAAACAACTAGTGAGAGTGTGAGTTGAAACTTAGAAAATTAGGTGAGTGAATGAGTATAAAATTGTGTAAGGAGTTAGGAAAGAACTAGGGTTGTATTAGGAGGGTTAATAGTGTTAAAACATGTTAGGATGCATGTAGGAAGATTGGGGAAGCAATGGGTGGAATTGGGAAGGAAAAACAAAATCTGTAACAAGGTTCTGGAACCGTCCGACCCAGAGCCTGGATCGGACGTGGGTCGGACAGGCCTTAAGAAACGAAAACAAAACTTTCTGTAATGGTCCGACCCAGAGCCGTGAGTCGGACGTGGGTCGACATGGCTTATAAACAAACGTAAACCTTCTGTAATGGTCCGACCCAGGGCCGTGGATCGGATGTGGGTCGGACAGGCAAAAAATATGGTCGAAGTTTCTGACTTCATCCGACCCAGACGGTGAGTCGGACGTGGGTCGGACGAGCTTAGACTCGAGACCCAAAACCTTCTGGAATGGTCCGACCCAGAGAGTATGGTCGGACGGAATAGTGCTGGGTCGACAGGGTAATTTTCTGGGAACGAATCTTACTGGAATGGTCCGACCCAGGGCTTGGGTCGGACGGTGGGTCGGACGGCCCTATCCTGCACAAAAAAAATTATTTTAATTTAATAATATTGTATATATATATATAATGTATACCCATACATATATGTATATGTACATGAATGTAAGCATGCAAACCCTAGGTAAGAAATAAAAACTTAAGTAATGAAATGAGTGAGTAATGTGTAAGTGTAAGAAGTATAAGGACATAGTAAGTATGAGTTAAGTAATGATAGTTAGATTAATCATTTAATTGTATGTGTATAATAGGATTTGATTTGTGACACCGAAGGACGTTTGGAATCACGTACAATGGTGAACGGTATGGATTCCTCATGCCCCGTATGCTATCTTGGTTACCCTGATTTGTGTGTTGTTTGCTAATTGATCACCAAATAAGATAAATGCACGAATCGGAGTTAATATGCATACTTGTGAATATGTAGTGTTGTATGATGTTGTATATCTTCCTTAATTCTTAGTTTGTATAATTCATGAAATGTTTGGATGAATATGAATGTGTGTATGTATGATGTATTGGACTGTGACCGATTGTGATGTGTTTGGACTTCTAACTTATTCCTAACAAGCTAACCATCCTAACTTAAAATGGTAATTAAATTGGAATGAGTAGAAGTCCGATATAGTTTCGGCCACGCGTGAGGATGCGGAGTCACGAGAGGTTGGCTCCAATTCCTGACTCTTAAACTGGTCCGCGGCCCAAATCCCTTAAGTGGGTAGCATCCCGGATTGGTGAGTCAAGTAAATCCCAGGTGGGACGTAGTCCCCAGGCCGGAGGTCCCGACGACTTAACTTGAGTATAAGTAAGTAAGTAAGAATGAGTAAGTAAAGTAATTGAAAGGAAGTAATTGTAATAAAAAAGTAAGTAATGAGTAAAAGAGTAAAGCATTCTGATTAACCCGGATGCATAATTTGGCTAACCTTGTGAAGGTAAGTGAGATGTATGCTATGATATTGTTGCCTTGAATTGTGTAATGAATTGTATAGCATGTATGATGTATGAAAAGCATGTATGTATGAAATAAATGAACCATGTTTAGTGGACGTCAAATAGTCGGCGTGCCCTAGCTAGCACGCGGTATATGCGGAGTCCATATGCAGCGTTTGCTGAGCCCCTTGGGGCACCATTTTTACTACACGCAGGTACCCGCGAGGGATGAAGATGTGAAGACTTAGCTCATTTCTTGATCTTCTTTTTGGATTGTAAATGATGATTGTGATGGGTGTACTAAGTAGTACATGGCTGTAACTTTTGAATAGCCGGTGTACCATGGGGTACACCTTTTTGGATTTGATAGAATGGGAATTGGTATAGATGAGTAGCCTTAGAAACTCATTATCTTGGGAAGCTTGAATTGGGATGTAAGTATGCACTTTAAATACTCGGTGATCCAAGAATTGTATATGTTATGTTTCGGTAATGTAAGTAATTTTAGTAGCTCGGTATATTATGTTCATCAGACCGTTACTGTAAGTAGCATAGCCTAGCTAGCCGTATGGGCGGTTAGCGGCGTTGTATCACCCGCCGTAGTAAGTAGTAATATTCCGCTGCGAACTCGTAGGATTAACAGAATGATTAGACGGTAAGCATAGGATTAGCGTTGGGGTGTTACAAAAATGGTATCAGAGCGTAGTAACGCTCTGATGTCCCTAGTACCGAGCATAGGGGATTACCGAGTTAGGATTTCAACCGTCTTAAGACGGATACTTAGAAACCTAACTAGGGACTACCGTTATTAACAACGGATACCCTTAACGTTCTTATGAACGATACCTTGCTTAAATTCCAAGACCTTTGAGTCATATCTTGCAAAGCCTAACGTAACTGTTAAATATTCAGATGTCAGGCAGGTCCAGGTCGCCCCAGAGGAGGGGCAATGACGGACCCGGCGCGCAGACGATAGCTGAGATCGTCGCCGCCACGGTAGCGCAGATGCTACCACAAATAATCCAAGCTGTACAACAATCCCAACAAAACCAACAAACTCAAACGGGGCCAATCCCTCCCCCGCCACCCAGAGAAGCAAACTGGGTAAAAGCTGTAGCGGAGCTCCGCCCTCCCTGCTTTAGGGGCGAGAGTGATCCGGCTAAGCTCGAGGCCTACATCTCCGAGATGGAGACGGCTTTCGAAACCCTCGAAGCTCCTGCTGGAGTTCGAGTCAGAGTTGCTGCTTACTACCTCAAGGATGCTGCAATGGATTGGTGGAAGCTGGTCAAGCATGAGCACGTCAGTGACCCCACATTCGATTGGGATTCTTTCGCCTCACTCCTCCGTTCAAAATACTACCCTGAGCACGTGAAAACCAAGAAAAGGCTAGAACTGGACGCCTTAAAGATGACCGACAAGATGACTGTCGATGAGTACTACCGCACCTTCACCTCCATTCTCCGTCTTCTCCCTGATCTAGGATACACCGGCCAGGTGTTGGTCGATCGCTTCTATGGCGGTCTGAGCCATCGCCTTCGGTACGGTATGGGCTATACCAGATTTACCTCCCTTCAGGTAAATAACGGTTAACCCTTAGTATCATTTCAATTCCTTAAATTCCTTGAATTCTTTGAATCTTTCTTTATTCCTCCTTAAATGAGAATCCCGGCTAATACCTGAGCTTTCAGGAGTGTTATCACGCGGCTTCTCGCGTTGAGATCACTTGCCAGTTAAGGGATGAAGAGACCGCGCTGAAGCGCAAAGCTAACAACAAAAACACCAGCACTGAGGAGCAGAATCAGGGGAAGAGCTGGAAAAAGAAGAAAAGGAATTTCTTTCAGCAATCCCAAAAGAAATCTCAGGGTGAGAGCAGTGCCCATGCTGAGCAGGGAAAACCATCTGAGTTACTTCAGCTTGGTTATTCTGCACCGGTGGCAGCTAAGCCACTGAGATCGCACCCACCTAAGGGTAAATTCTTAATCCAATTTGTATTCGTATAAGTATCAAATCTAGTATATCCACGCACGCATGTGCTAACCCTCTAACCTCAGGTTCTAGCTCCGGAGCCGCCAAAACCTTCTCAGATGGCCGCACCTATGTGTGCAGAAAGTGCAACCAGGACCATCCTGGTAAAGACTGTTATGGAAGAGAAATCAAATGCTATAACTGCCAGAAGCTGGGACACAGCTAACAAGTGCCCAGAGAATGGAAAGCCGAGGGGTACCTTCCAGAACTACAAGCAGAGAGAGGGCAAGGAGGTGGCATCTGGCGATGCACCGGCCCAGCAGGCACCTCAGGGACAGGGATCCCGGGGCCCTCAGAGGGGCGCACCTCAGAGGCAGCCTGTTCTCCATGTTATTGACCGTGATGGGCCCGGTTCGAAATCCGGCCAAGGTAATCATCTAAACCTTTAATCCTTGAAATAGCATGCCTAGTAGTAGAGTAACTGTATGAGTGAATGCATGAGTAAATAAATGAAGTGTATATTAAGCATGAAATGAAGTAGTTGAAACTAGTACTCACCGTAGATGAAATTTGTAACCTTAGGGAACTTTAGTATCTGTTACCCGATACCGGTAACCTTGAATCAAGAAGAGATCGACATCACCAACCACGACTACACCAACAAACAGTGTCAGGTCATCCGACCAGGTATGATCTTATTAAAGGGATACCTGACACCCGAAGCGCAAATCTCAATCATTCGACGATGCAACGAGCTAGGAACGGGTCAAGGTGGATTTTACACACCCGAATTCCCCGGTGGAGCGAAGATGAAGCTGAAGATGATGTGCTTGGGAAAGGACTGGAATCCTTATACCAAGACATACCAGGAGACACGAACACAAGACGGAGCGACGCCACCGACAATACCACCAGAGTTTCAGACCCTCATCACACAAGCAGTAGAACTTGCACAACAATGTGAACCTGAACCGATCCCCGCACTTGAAGCGGATCTCTGTATCGTCAACTTCTACGAGAAAGAAGGACGACTTGGGTTACACCAAGACAAGGACGAGACAGCGGAATCTCTTGAACAAGGAGTGCCCGTAGTGTCTTGGTCCATTGGTGATGACGCCGTATTCCTGTATAGCGAGCAGAAGCGTGTGGACCTCGCACAGAAACTGGTATTGAGATCAGGAGATGTCCTAATCATGGGTGGAAACTCTAGGATGCTGTATCACGGGATCAACAAGATCAAGTTGAATACGGCACCGCCGGCAATAATCAATGCCACACACATGAAACCAGGACGCCTGAACCTTACCTTTAGAAAGTATTAAATTCCTAGTATCATGTAATCTATTAGTAACGTGTATTAGAGACACGGTATGTATGATGGTTGGTTTATCAATAAAGAGCAGTGTTGATTTAATTCCACTTGTGTCCACCATCAATACTTATCCAATTGTGAATCCAATAGGTTGTGGACTCGGTACCGAAGGTAACCTGAGCATCCTCACCGAAGCACAAGCCGGCAGAGCGGCACCATTCTAACGGGAACCTTCCCAGTAAATGGCATTGATGCCAATGTGTTATTCGACTCCGGCGCCTCTCACACTTTCGTATCACCATCCTTTGTGAAGAGGTTGAAGCTAGATGCGGATGAGCTACCGAACTTCATGGTTACTCTCCCATCGAAGGAGCGAGTAAAGTGCACCAAGTATTATCAATCAGCCACAATCCAAATCAAAGGCGAATCGTTTCCCATTTCCTTCATCGAATTCAATGGATTGGGATTCGACGTAATCATTGGGATGAATTGGTTGGAGCGGCACAAGGGTAGAATCCTCTGCGCCGAGCATCGTTTGCTGCTCAAGAGTCCTTCTGGGGTTACAGTATCTTACCGCCAGAGACCGAGAGAGCCTTCGACCACACTATATCTGCCATGGCATGTACCGGGAGCTCAGAAAGGGCCAAGAGGTGTATCTTTGTTATGTACAAGACCTGGAGCGAGATCCAGAGTTCAGTGATGAAGTACCCATTGTATCCGAGTATCCCGATGTATTCCCTAAGGAGCTACCCGGCATGCCACCACCGAGAGCAGTGGAATTCGAAATTGATCTATTGCCAGGTACCGGTCCCATTGATTAGGCACCGTTACGCATGGCACCAGCAGAGATGACCGAATTGAAAGAACAGTTGAGAGACCTTCTAGACAAAGGGTTTATACGCCCGAGCGTATCACCCTGGGGAGCACCGGTCCTCTTCGTGAAGAAGAAGGATGGTAGCCTCCGACTTTGCATTGACTACCGCGAGCTGAATGCGGTCAGAGTCAAAAATAAATACCCACTACCACGTATCGACGACCTATTCGACCAGTTGAAAGGAGCCTCAGTCTTCTCCAAGATCGACATCCGTTCAGCGTATCATCAGATTGCAATCAAAGAGCAAGACATTGAGAAAACAGCATTCCGTACCAGATATGGCCACTACGAATTCACAGTGATGCCATTCGGTTTGTCAAAAGCACCGGCAAAATTCATGGACCTCATGAATCGACTATTCAGTGAGCAGTTGGACACTTCAATGGTTGTCTTCATCGACGACATCCTTGTATATTCCAAATCACCAGAGGAACATGAAATCCACTTGAGGAAAGTGCTTGAGACACTGCGCGAGAACCAGCTGTATGCGAAGTTCTCCAAATGCGAGTTTTGGCTTGATCAGGTATCATTCCTTGGACATGTCATCTCGAGCGCAGGTATCTCGGTGACCTTCTAAGGTAGAAGCTGTACGATCATGGCCTAGACCCAAGACTGTTACCGACATTAGGAGCTTTCTTGGTCTAGCCGGTTAACCGGAGATTTGTAAGGGACTTCTCAAAAGTCGCCAAGCCCATGACTACACTGATGAAGAAAGATGCACCGTTTGTATGGACACACGAGTGCGAGCTATCATTTCAGAAACTGAAAGACCATTGACCTCAGCGCCCGTCCTTACTCTTCCAGAGGGCACAGAGGGATTTGAGGTGTACTGTGATGCATCAGGCAAAGGAATGGGATGCGTACTCATGCAGCATGGCAAGGTGGTTGCTTATGCCTCCCGCCAGCTGAAGAAACATGAGGAGAATTACCCGACTCACGACTTAGAGTTAGGAGCCATTGTCTTCGCCTTGAAGATATGGCGACACTATCTCTATGGGGTAAGCATCACCATCTACTCCGACCATAAGAGCTTACAGTATGTATTCACTCAGAAAGAACTCAACTTGAGACAGAGAAGATGGATGGAATTTCTTTCAGACTATGACATCAATCTGCAGTATAAGGAAGGGAAGGCAAACATCGTAGCCGACGCCCTGAGCCGTCGAGCACACTCGCTCCATTCGCTACTCGCTTCTTCTAGCTTGGTTGACGAGGTGCGAGACGCTCAGTTGAGCGACCCTTACCTAACCGAAATCAGACACAAGATCGAGAATGGTACATTTGAGAAGAAAAAGTATGATTTTAAGCTACACGAAGATGGTTTGATTCGGTTGAATGGCAGGCTATGCGTCCCCCGAAGCAATGCTGAGCTAAGGGATCGCATCCTGCGAGAGTCACATAGTTCTACATTGTCAGTCCATCCGGGAGCCTCCAAGATGTACAAAGACATGAAGAGGTACTTCTGGTGGTCTGGAATGAAGTCAGATGTGACAGAATTCGTATTGAGATGCTTGACATGCCAGAAGGTAAAATTTGAACACCGTAGACCGGGCGGAATGGAATCGAGCGATGCAGTTCCGGAGTGGAAATTTCATGATATCTCCATGGATTTTGTTGTAGGACTCCCACCTGCCAGGGGAGGACTCAACATGATCTGGGTTGTAGTAGATCGCCTTACCAAGGTTGCCAGATTCATACCGATGAAGGACACCTGGAAGGTAGTAAAGCTAGCTGAGCTTTTTGATAAGGAGATTATCAGACACCACGGAGTCCCTAAGACTATAGTATCTGACCGCGACACCAGATTTCTTTCGAGATACTGGAGAGCTACAAGGGAAGCGTTGGGTACAGAATTGAAGTTGAGTACCGCCTTCCATCCTCAGACCGACGGTCAGACAGAAAGGACCATCCAGACACTGGAGGACATGCTTCGGGCATGCCTTGGACTTTCAAGCGAGTTGGTAAGATAAGCTTCATCTTATCGAGTTCTCGTATAATAACAGTTATCACGCCTCGATTAAGATGTCGCCTTTCCAAGCTCTATACGGTAGACCTTGCCGTACACCCTTGTGTTGGGATGAGTCAAGTGAAGCGGTCATAATAGGACCGAGAGTATCTTGAGCAAGTGCAAGCCGAAGTGCAACAAATCTAAGCTAACATGAAGGCAGCCCAAGATAGACAGAAATCCTATGGGATGTGAGACGACGCGACCTTGAGTTCGCCGTGGGCGACCAAGTGTTCTTGCGAGTTTCACCTATGAAGGGTGTCTTCCGTTTTGGTCAGAAGGGCAAGCTAAGCCCAAAGTTTGTAGGGCCGTACACTATCACCGAAAGAGTTGGATCCGTAGCCTACAGGTTAGCACTACCTGAGGACTTGGGGCGTGTCCATGATGTATTTCATGTGTCACAACTCAAGAAGTACATTGCTGATCCTTCTCATGTGTTAGAGCCCGAGCATCTATCCATTGAGCCAAACATGAGATATGTGGAAACCCCAGTGAAAATCCTTGATAGGAAGACCAGAGACACTCGCCATAAGTCTATACGAATGGTGAAGGTCCTATGGTCTAACCATGATGTCGAAGAAGCGACATGGGAGTTGGAAGATGCCATGAAGGCTAAGTACCCACAGTTATTCATAGACTAGTTAGTCTAGTATGTAGTATACGGGTACGGGTCGTACCCCTTTTAAGGGGGGTAGAGCCCTTTTGCTCTAGCATTGCTTCGGGGTAAGCATTGCATTTTGTATGGCACATGTAGTGCAAGTGAATTTAGTATGGATGTGTATGTATGTGTAATGTGTAATGAATGATGTGTATGTGCAATGTATGGTGTATTGGTGTAATGTGTATTGTGGATGGTAATGGTGTATTGTGTATTGTGGAATGGTATGTATGGAAATGTTGAATTGTGTATGATGTGGAACTGTGTATGTTTGCAATGTGAATGAAGTAAACACCTCATAGGTGTAGTAAGACACATTATGACAATGGGTGTGCATAATGAGTAGAATTATAAAACTATTAACCTTGAGCAACTTTGAGGGCAAAGTTTCTTAAGGGGGGTAGATTGAAATACCCCGTAATTAAAAATAGTGATTAATTAGGCTAATAAGTAATTTAGGAGCTTAATTAAGTGTAAATAATCATAAGGGAACAAATCCCGAAGAAAACGGACCTTTAAAACGGTTTAAAAACATTACCGAACCTTAAAGCATGTTTTTCGAGGTAACCGGGAAAACGTGTCTTTAAGCGGGTCAAATAGACTCGTAACAATTTTAGTCAACTAAATAATCATTAATAAATATTAGTGAAGCTTTAGGACCAATAAAATCAATAAAACGAGAGATTAGTAAAAACTGTCAAAAACGGGAAGTTGTGGGGTAGAAGTATAAATAGCACAAACTTATGTGTCCAATATTGTAAATAAAATTTTAAAATCCCCATGGGTGCTGTGTGTTGTCCGATTTTACATATATACACACACACACTCTACTCTCTTATTAACTAAAGACAAAAACAATTAAAAACACAAAAGTAACCCCCACCCTCACTTTCTACTCTCTCTCCTACTCTCTATTCTCTCACTCACGTACCCATCTTCTTCCTCCTCTCTATTTCTCCTTCTCCATGCGATTTCCATGGTGGAAATAGAAACACCCACAAACCACTACTTCTCTCCTTTGTAACTCTCTCCAAACTCTTCCAAAAATTATAAAAATACCACCATTGTAATCCTCTCACCAAGAGCTACACTTCCATCTTTCCAAAATTCAAAAACAAGCACTTTCGATTTTATGGGTATACCCCATTTGGAGCTTCAACACCACCATTAGAAGGCCCTCCTTCTCCTTGTTCTTCTAAGGTAAAAATATTTTGAAAACTCCATCTTTTTCTAGCTCTTGTGGGCAAAATAAATTCATAAACTAAACCCTTGTTGTTCCTCTTGTTCTAGCCGATTTTGGCTTGTTGGTGGAGTTGGAAATCATTCTTGAACCACTCCAAGCTTCATTTGCACTCTTGGAAGGTAATAAATTTTCTAAACCCTAAAACCTAGATTGAAACTTGATTAATGGTTAGGGTTAGTTCTTAGTATTGAATGGTGTATATGAATGGTTTAGCGTGAGAGGATTGAGATTTCAAAACCAGTAGAGAAGAAGGAAGGGAGAAAGAAAGAAGAAAGAAACTAGAAGAAGAAAACAAGGTAATAAGCTCACCTTTGTGTAGTCTTGAATATGTATGTGTAACAGATTTTTAGAAATAAAATGTGTATCGTAAATGATGCATTAGTATATAATGTGTAAGAGAATGCAAGTATTTTGAACCTTTGAAAACAATTTAAAAACTGTTACAAACAGATTGGGATTTAGTTGTTGAGTGCAGGAAATTTTTGTAGTGTTTTAGTATTGAGTTTGGTATATGAGAGCTTGTATAGTTTTGGTTGTTGAAACAGATGAAAAGGGTGACAAAATGTGAACTAGAATATGTGGTGAGAGTGTAAAAATATAGGGGAGGTTATGTCAAAATTTATATAGGATTAGAACACTTAGAGAATTAAAACTAGGTGACTAATGTGAGTGTGTAACAGATTTTGATGAAGGAAAATAGAGGGTAAGTTGAGAGAGCTAGATAATGTATTCTAAGGCATTGAGAGTGCTAGCAATGACATTAGAAGAGGGAGTTGTAGATGGAGAGAGTTAGAATAAAATCTGTAGCATAACACAACTAGGAAACAACTAGTGAGAGTGTGAGTTGAAACTTAGAAAATTAGGTGAGTGAATGAGTATAAAATAGTGTAAGGAGTTAGGAAATGAACTAGGGTGTATTAGGAGGGTTAAATAGTTTTAAAACATGTTAGGATGCATGTAGGAAGATTGGGGAAGCAATGGGTGGAATTGGGAAGGAAAAACAAAATCTGTAACAAGGTTCTGGAACCGTCCGACCCAGAGCCTGGATCAGACGTGGGTCGGACAGGCCTTAAGAAATGAAACCAAAACTTTCTGTAATGGTCCGACCCAGAGCGGTGAGTCGGACGTGGGTCGGACATGGCTTAAATAAACAAACGTAAACCTTCTGTAATGGTCCGACCCAGGGCCGTGGATCGGACGTGGGTTGGACAGGCAAAAAATATGGTGGTCGAAGTTTCTGACTTCGTCCGACCCAGACGGTGAGTCGGACGTGGGTCGGACGGAGCTTAGACTCGAGACCCAAAACCTTCTGGAATGGTCCGACCCAGAGAGTATGGGTCGGGCGGAATAGTGCTGGGTCGGACAGGGTAATTTTCTGGGAACGAATCTTACTGGAATGGTCCGACCCAGGGCTTGGGTCGGACGGTGGGTCGGACGGCCCTATCCTGACACAAAAAAAAATTATTTTAATTTAAATAATAATTGTATATATATATATATGTATACCCATACATATATGTATATGTACATGAATGTAAGCATGCAAACCCTAGGTAAGAAAATAAAAACTTAAGTAATGTGTAAGTGTAAGAAGTATAAGGACATAGTAAGTATGAGTTAAGTAATGATAGTTAGATTAATCATTTAATTGTATGTGTATAATAGGATTTGATTTGTGACACCGAAGGACGTTTGGAATCACGTACAACGGTGAACGGTATGGATTCCTCATGCCCCGTATGCTATGTTGGTTACCCTGATTTGTGTGTTGTGTGCTAATTGATCACCAAATAAGATAAATGCACGAATCGGAGTTAATATGCATACTTGTGAATATGTAGTGTTGTATGATGTTGTATATCTTCCTTAATTCTTAGTTTGTATAATTCATGAAATATTTGGATGAATATGAATGTGTGTATGTATGATGTATTGGACTGTGACCGATTGTGATGTGTTTGGACTTCTAACTTATTCCTAACAAGCTAACCATCCTAACTTAAAATGGTAATTAAATTGGAATGAGTAGAAGTCCGATATAGTTTCGGCCACGCGTGAGGATGCGGAGTCACGAGAGGTTGGCTCCAATTCCTGACTCTTAAACTGGTTCGCGGCCCAAATCCCTTAAGTGGGTAGCATCCCGGATTGGTGAGTCAAGTAAATCCCAGAGGTGGGACGGAGTAGTCCCCAGGGCCGGAGGTCCCGACGACTTAACTTGAGTATAAGTAAGTAAGTAAGAATGAGTAAGTAAAGTAATTGAAAGGAAGTAATTGTAAGTAAGAAAAAGTAAGTAATGAGTAAAAGAGTAAAGCATTCCGATTAACCCGGATGCATAATTTGGCTAACCTTGTGAAGGTAAGTGAGATGTATGCTATGATATTGTTGCCTTGAATTGTGTAATGAATTGTATAGCATGTATGATGTATGAAAAGCATGTATGTATGAAATAAATGAACAGCATGTTTAGTGGACGTCAAATAGTCGGCGTGCCCTAGCTAGCACGCGGTATATGCGGAGTCCATATGCAGCGTTTGCTGAGCCCCTTGGGGCACCATTTTTACTACACGCAGGTACCCGCGAGGGATGAAGATGTGAAGACTTAGCTCTATTTCTTGATCTTCTTTTTGGATTGTAAATGATGAATTGTGATGGGTGTACTAAGTAGTACATGGCTGTAACTTTTGAATAGCCAGTGTACCATGGGGTACACCTTTTTGGATTTAATAGAATGGGAATTGGTATAGATGAGTAGCCTTAGAAACTCATTATTTTGGGAAGCTTGAATTGGGATGTAAGTATGCACTTTAAATACTCGGTGATCCAAGAATTGTAAGTATGTTATGTTTCGGTAATGTAAGTAATGTTTTAGTAGCTCGGTATATTATGTTCATCAAACCGTTACTGTAAGTAGCATAGCCTAGCTAGCCGTATGGGCGGTTAGCGGCGTTGTATCACCCGCCGTAGTAAGTAGTAATATTCCGTTGCGAACTCGTAGGATTAACAGAAGGATTAGACGGTAAGCATAGGATTAGCGGTTGGGGTGTTACACCTGTACATAGCAGAGGTACACTTCTTCCTTTCTCCTTAATTCTTTATACATTGCCATGGCGGTGATGATCTTAGTCGAAGGCTCTCTGGGTCTCTGGCGGTATGATATTGTTACCCCAGACGGACTCCTGAGCAGCAATCTATGCTCGGCGCAGAGTATACGTCCCTTGTGCCGCTCCAACCAGTTCATCCCGAAGATAACATCAAATCCTAGCTTACTGAACTCTATGAAACTGACTGGAAAGTCTTCTCCCTTAATTCTGACAGTGGCTCCTCGGTAGTAACGAGTGCAACGAACCTTCTCCTTAGACGGGAGCGTAACCGTGAAGTCGGGTAGCTCATCAGCGCCTAGCCCCAACCTGCTCGCGAATGATGCCGAGACAAAGGTATGCGAGGCCCCTGAGTCGAAGAGAACTGATGCCTCAATCCCATTAATCGGAAAGGTGCCAGTGAGGATAGTACCGCTAGCGTCGGCCTGTGCCTCTGTAAGTATGCTTAACGCACCTTCCGTACCGAGTCCATAACCTAATTGTGTTCACAAGCTTCATGAGTATTGATGGTATAACAAGAGTCGTAACAATTTATATGAACAACACTGTTATTTTATTCATGACCATCCTGTTTACAACATGTGCTTCAATCTTACATCTCATTCCTCATCTCATTCTAACATTACATGGCTAATATTGTCTAAAGGTTAGGTTCAATCTTCCTGGTCTCATATGTGTCGCATTGATTACTGCTGATGGTGCTGTATTCAGCTTGATCCTCTTAATCCCATGGTATAACATCCTTGATTCTCCTCCCAAAATTAATACATCACCTGACTTAAGTACCAACTTATCTGCACGGTCCGCACGCTTCTGCTCGCCGTATAAAAAGTCCGCATCATCCCCAATGGACCAAGACACTACGGGTATCCCTCTTTCGAGAGACTCTGTTGTCTCGTCCTTATCCTGGTGTAGTCCCAGTTTCTCATCTTTCTCGTAGAAGTTTACAATGCAAATGTCTGCCTGGATGTCTGGAATCGGTTCAGCTTCCAACTTCTGAGCGATTTCCACGACTTGTGTAATAACTGGATGGAACTCTTTGGGTATTCCCGGTGGTGAGACTCCATCTTGCACCCTCATGGTTTGGTAATTCTTGGCATACGGATTCCAATCCTTGCCCAAGCTCATCATCTTTAATTTCATCCTTGCTCCCCCTGGGTACTCCGGTGTGTAAAAACCTCCCGGTCCCATTCCTAGTTGATTGCATCTCCTAATGATGGCTATTTGTGCTTCGGGTGTCAGGTATCCCCTTAATAAAATCATACCTGGGCGGATAACCTGACATTGTTCGGTTGGAAAGTCTATGGTTTCGATGTCGGTGTGCTCCGGGTTAGGTGTAGACGGTATTGGGTAGCAAATGTTGAATCTCCCTAAAGTGGTAGTAGGTTACATCTTACTTAAGTTCTAATCTCATCTTATTCTTACTTAACTCATTTATTCACCAAACATGCATGATAATGCGGTAAGCAGGTAGTTTTTATTACTAAATGGTTATAGTGGTACCTGGTCTCGATGAGGGTTCAGGCTCATCGTCCCGGTCCACCATGTGTAAAGTGGGTCCCGTCTTCTGGGTCACCCGTGGGTTCTTGTCCGCCGGCTGCTGCACCTTCCTCTGACCGTCAGATCCAGCTCCCTGATCGGTCTTGCCCTTACCCCTGGTATCGGGCCTATAGGCTCTGCTAGCAGGGTTCCGGTAACACTCATATGCTCGATGCCCGTAGACTCCACAAAAGTTGCACTCCACCTTATTCCCCTTACAGTCGAGCCCGGGGTGGTCCTTGTGACACCATCTACAGATGAAGCGTCACTGGTAGCCACCACCAGCTCCCTTCTCAGTCTCAGATCCTGAGGATTCATACTGTCAATTCTCATATCTCAAATGGTTACTAATTTGTTTCTTAACTCATGTAATATCAATTCCTTACCCTTTGGCGCCCTAGAGCGCAGGGGTGTAGCTGCATAAGCATACGTCAACTTCAGTGGCTCTTCCGGAGCCTTCTCCTTTTCCTCCTTCCCCTTTGGGTTCTGATTTTTCTGGGCCTGAGGCTGGTACTTTTGTTTCTTGTACCCTCCTTGCCCTTGGTGTTCCGAACTCTTCCCAGCACTCTTTCTCTTGGCATTGTCCTCGTCCCTCAGCTGGACGGTTATCTCAACCTTAGCAGCGGCATGATAGCACTCCTGCTTCCAAGGTATTAGTTCCTCTTATTTCTCATAATCTAAATCTTACTCATTACTTACTCAAATCTCAATCATTCCTATTACCTGCAAGGTAGTGTAACTCGTCGGCCCCATGCCGTAGCGGAGTTGATGGCTAAGCCCGCCATAGAAGCGGTCCACCAGAATCTGGTCAGAATACCCCAGACCTGGTAGAAGACGGAGCAAGGCAGTGAACTCCGAGTAATACTCGTCCACTGTCATCTTGTCCGTCTGCTTAAGCGCATCCAACTGTAAGCGCTTCTTCGTCTGGACATGGGCGGGGTAGTACTTTGCTCGTAGCAAGGCGGTGTACTGCTCCCAGCCGAACTCTGGATTGGCCACATGCTCGGCCCTCACCAGCTTCCACCAATCGCCTGCCGCCCCCTTCAGGTAGAAAGCAACTAGACGAACCTTGATCCCAGCAGGGACATCAAGGGTCTCGAAGGCGGTCTCCAGCTCGGAGATGTACGCCTCAAGCTTGGCGGGATCGGTCTCCCCCTTAAAGTGCGCGGGTCGAAGATCTGCTAGACTCTTCACCCAGTTTGGTTCTCTAGGTTATGGCGGTGGAGGTGGTGCACCCGCACCAGGCTGATAGCCCATATGCCCTAATGCGGCAGCTACGATCTCTGCGATCGTCTGCCCTCCAGGTATTCCTGAAGCATCATGACTCTGGCCGCGACCTCGGCTTCCCCTAGGGCGTCCTGCCATCTGAATAAGCATAACTCACATTTGATTTGTATTCTCCACTGTTTCGGTTAACGAATTTATAACGTCAGTAGACGATAAAGACGATCCACACTTATTAGTGGTCATCTGACTCTACTCACTCTAACTTCTCACACCCTTAAACCCATCACTTATTCCTTAACTTATATCCTAACTCGGTGGTTACCCATGTCCGGTTATTTCTTGATCGAGCGTAACTACGCTCTGAACCACTTTTTGTAACACCCCATCCAAAGCCTATCGTGGTTATCGCAAACTGAACACTTAATCGAATACGTCACAGCGGAATAAATAACACCTGGACCTTGCCACGGTCTAATCGTTAGAATATACCGGCCTTAGTTTACAATACTTATCCAAAACACTTATCCAACTCAAAAACATCACCATACAATACCACAACCAACCGAGTACAAATAGATAACATCACCTCAGCCTTACATCAGTTTAATATAAACAGTCGGGTGCACAGGCGCAACCCGAACTCAAAATAAACATCCCCCCTAGACTAACCGCTCCTACTCTCGTAGTGCGTCCTCATGGGTCTCTTACCTGCAAGTGTAAAAATAGCCCCCGAGGGGTCAGCACGAATGCTGGTACACCCTCATGGCCCCCAAGCTAACGGGGCTACGAACTAATTGTCGATAGCATGGAAATTGATTACATACACAAGCATAACATGAGTGCAATAACAATAACCACAGATGAACATATATAGTTCACAACAATGAACGCTCAAGCGTTCCCTTAACAAGTGGGTTAGTAACCCCCTCCTTAGTCCTCATTTTCTTAACCTCAGTTCCTTACCTTACCTTATCTTATCTTAATCTTAATCTCAGTATACAACCTTTCCTGGAAGGGATTGGTTGTAGCTTATTCGAGCCTGGGATTTAGGTGATCCCACCACACCATCTTAATGCCACCTACTCTGGAACGGGAGTCCAGCGTAGCTGAGCCGGCAACCGGCCCTAGGCTACAAGTCCGAAGACAAGTCCTTAAGCGGAGGGCGCGATCTGATTCAGATACCGTCCCCTTTTTTCCTTAGCATGCATGACCGGAGATCGGTCCCGGGTTTCCTCACTCAAGTTTCCAGTTAGTAGAAATCTTAATCACCATGTGCTAGCTAAGCCTTAACGGCATTAACCAACAACCACCAAACTTAACTCTTATTCTTAACTCAGTAAGTACTAAACTTGGTTAGAACAATCTCAAGTCTTGCGGGTTAGTGTAAATATAACACAATCACAACGAGAACAATATAACCGGTTGCATGCTTTATCTTGTTTTAGTCATAGCAATTAAACAGATAGCACACAAGCTGAGGGACACCTCGTTAGCAAGCAGGTCACAAGAAGGATTGTACCGTTCACCGTCGATCGTTGTTTGTTTAACCTTCTTCGGGGTCCCAATTCACAAACCTAAAACATTCATTCATTTTTAGGTCATTAGTTATTTGCACCTTACTGTAGACACCAAAAATTCTCACCCCATAAAGCAAATTCCGAAATAATAAGAGGGGTCGTCGCCTTTCTTTTTCAAAAACATATTAGCGTGCGTGCTAAAACGAAACCATCATTTTTTAATCTTCTTCAAAGCATTGCATAGAAACACGATTTTTTTGAAAATGAATTTCCAAATGCCAATCCGGTTTTAAACCCATCCCTTTTTAGAGTTTATGCCGTTTGAGTTAGAGCTCTTGTATTATTTTCTCTCATTTGTATATTGAATTATGCATTAGTATGACTGGTCACTGTGTTTATTGAGAGAGCTATTGGTCTTGAGTTCAAATCTTGATGGAAGCAAAGAGTATTCTCTTATTTTATTTCAGCTCGTATCACAGTTTCATATCTATTTTCTCCACTCAAATACTGAGTGATGCGGTAGCACAGCTGGTTTGTATTTGTGGGAGGTATACAAGAGCCCTCGGTTCGATACTCAGGAGTAGCATAACTCCGTTTTTTTCCTTTTCTCGACCAAATATATGTGGCCCATCCTCCTTGGGTCCGATTTTTGCAACCCAAACTGCCTCAAATAAAGCTCACTTTGTTCAAGTTAGCCCACTAAAAAATCTGCTGAACCTTCCCTTAATAGAACCCTACTCATTATTATAAATAAGTCTCAAAACAAAACCTACGGTAAGCCATTCGAATCAGCAGCCGACACCCACATTTTTTCTCTGTCGATTGGAACATTCCCCTTGATATTCCTCCTCAGTTCGAAACTCGAGAGAGAAGGAACCAGATCGCTCATCTTCGTCTTTCCTCGAAATTTTCCATTTTCTTCTTCGAGTCTTCATCCCCAGTCACCCATCGAACTCGCCCGTCTTCCTCACTGTTTCATTTTCTTTTAGTTTCAGAGTAAGTAACTCCCTACTATCTGTTGTACGAGTCGATTTTGAGTTTGCTGCTTCTACTCTTGCACGTCTTTACGTTCTGTACAAATCCTCCTGTTCTCCTTCTCGATTTGCTCTATCTTTGATTTCACGTTGTCAAGCAAACCGAATCGGGAATGGCTCTAATAAGCGTGAGGGATATAGCCTTTTCCGGAATTAGTTTCCGATGGTGGTGCTAAGTCCCCCGTTTCGAGCCTCCCTCTTTTCTCGTCTTCTTCAAACCATCAAAGTTTTTATAATTTCTGTTCTAGCTTCGATTTCGACTGTAAATGAACACCAAACTCAGTATGGGTTCTGGTTCAAGAGGTTACACGGAAGGGTTTGTATCAATCTCTGTTATATTAGTCTCCTTAATCTGTAAATATTGCAGACTGGTCATCTCCAGTCATAAGGTATGACAAATTAGTTCTAATGCTTGTTCATTTCTTCGTTCTCGTTTGTCGGCTCTACCCATGATGGGTCTGAAGCCCTTTGATGACTCAATCTTGGGTTGAATGCACGATTATTCTTGTGATGGTTTACTTGGATTTTGGTACCCATTCCGCTCTGTCGGTTGTCATGCTTCAAGTTCTGGCCACGAGTTCTTTTTTCCCATATTCGCGGTGGATATTGAGTTGATTCTGGTCTGTTTCATCTCTGAAGATGATGTTCTTCATTCACTGAAGAAATACCCGTATTATCTTCATATCTGTCCCGCCTGTTCAACATTTCCAGTAACACTCATATCCTTACTGCTAGAACTCACCTGTTCATTTTGTCTTTAAATCGTGCAAGAAGCTTGTCTTACCTATCTTCTCTTTTGCAGGATATTAGCTTAACCCCTTACCGAGATAAACCCACTACTACCCACACTTCATTCTCCCCTTACTTCTGTATTTATTCCTTCCCTGTTAATCTTGTTCATCTTGTCTGATAGATTTCTGAGCCAGTTTATTTGTTCTTGTGTGTTAACCTTGCAGAGAATTCTCACCGGTTTCCTGGTACACCAACTCTTGACTCAAATGTCTCTGTCTGATTCATTTATTTCGAATGGAATGCCCCTCTGTATGAACATAATAACCTGCTACATTGATGAGAGGTCGTCTAAATGTTTCTGGGTATTTTGCAAGTATCTGATTCAAGTGTGTTACTCATCTGCTCAAACCTTTTCTGTCTTTACGTTTGATTAGTCTGTTCGGCTTCAAGAGAAAAATTGAAATGGGATTTGAGTGAGTCCTTTGCGTTTTGTTTGGTAAAAAAAACAGAAAAAGGAAATGATAGAAATGAACGTGTAGATGTTTCGGTAATTTAGTTTAGGGTTGATTGATGTTTGAGCTTCTGACTTTATACCTTAAAATTTTGGATTAGACAGAACACCCACCGGTTTCTTCAATAACAACGAGCATATGTGATTCTTTAAATGGCTGCTGTTACCAGTTTTGACCTGTTGTTCATGTGGGCTTTGCTTCTGTACATATTATACGTGCTTTATTCTAGCTTCATTGCACTCTTCAATTCAATTCCTTGTACATCTGACTATTATTAAGCCCTAGCTATTAGTCCTTAGGGCCCAGCCATTAGGATAGAGGGGTCCCCCTGGACTGATAGACCATTGGCCTATCGTGGTGTTGATACCCTAAACCCTAAAATACACCTAACGTATGTATATATATGTATATAGATTAACATTCTCATTTCGGTTTTAGACCATCAGATTTTCCAAGTTCAAAATCTCTCACTCACATTCTAGCCCAAATCATAACCCGGCCCAAACCAGAATTTGACCCGAATCACTTAACCAGGCCCAAAGTTTCAATTTGGCCCAAAAAGCTTCAACTTGGCTCATAACCAACTTTGGCCCAAGTTTGGTCCAAAACACAATCAGCCCACTTCCAAAGAGAAAATCAGTCCACTTCAAAAAAGAAAATCAGCCCATCCAAAATCGGCCCAAATCCGTGACCCAAACTCCAAAATCAGCCCAAAGCGGCCCAAAGCCCAAGTCCATGACCCCAGCTCCAAAATCAGCCCGAGTCAACAAGGCCCAAACCCGGACCAATAACGCCCAAACCTGAAGCCTAAAGCCGGCCCATCTCATAACCTGGCCCGTCGCACAACCCGGCCCACTGTATAACCCGACCCAATATCTCCAAACCCAGGCCCACTGTATAACCCGACCCAATATCTACAAACCCAGGCCCACTGTATAACCCGACCCAATTCCACCAAGCCCAAAGACCACAATAGACTCAAGGCCCACAAGAAAGCCCAAGACCATAAAAGATTCAAGGCCCATTGCCCATGCTCGACCCGTTACCCATGCTCGGCCCAAAATCCATGACCCAAACACAATCTTGGCCCATCAGCCCAACTCGGCCCAAATGCCCACACTTGACCCAAAACAAATCTCGGCCCAAATACCCACACATGGCCCAAAGCCCATGACCCAAACCCTATCTCGGCCCATCAGCCCAATTCGGCCCATTGACCCAATCCAGCCCAAGTCCATAAATCCGGCCCAAATCCATAAACCCGACCCATTACCCAAGTCCATGAACCAAAGTTGACCCAAGTCCACACAAGTCAAAATAGACCCAACCCCAAAGTTGGCCCAGGTCTACAAATGTCAAACCTTGACCAAAAACGTTGAGCTTGACCAAAAACGTTGACCTTGACCCGAACGTTGACCTTGACCAAAAACGTTGACCTTGACCCAAACATTGACCTTGACCCGAACATTGACCTTGACTTGAACTTTGACCTTGACCCGAACTTTGACCTTGACCCGAACTTTGACCTTGGCCCGAACTTTGACCTTGACCCAAACCTTGACCCGGCCTAGCTTTGACCAATCCAAATGCTGATCTTGATCAAACTTTGACCCCTCATGACCTTGACCCAGATCAAACTTCAATCCAAATCAAACTTCAATCCAATTCAAACTCGACCCAATCCAATTCAAACTCGACTTCAATTCAATTCAAGCCTGATTCATTCGGCCAAATCCTATCCATAATACATCCACTCTCAATTTGTAAATTTCATTCAATTTCAAACCATCTTTTTATTCAAGTTTCACCAAGTTTTCAAAAGAAACTATTTTGTGGAATTTAAAAGGAAAAACTCTTCTCACATCACAGAAAACTCTTCTCAAATGCAGAAAGTTCTTCTCACATATACAGAAAGTTTTCTCCTAAAACATTTCTCAAAATCAGTGTTTCTTCATCGAGAATTCCGAACAACTTCAAAAGTTTTCAAACTTAGTTTTCAACTCAAATAAACCGTTTTCGGGGAACATGAGATGTCTAACACCTTCAAAGAACGTTTTCTTCCTAGTTAGATATCACTTGTCTCTCTTCCTAAAATAAAAATCCGAGGCGGGGCACTGGGGTCATAACCTCCCTTGTCGCAGTCTGGATCTCTTTAGGCGGGGCATTAGGGTGACAAACCTCCCCTAATTGCAGCCTAGATTTCTACTAGGCAGGGCGCTAGGGAGGTAACGGCCTTCCTAGTTGCAGCCGGGATTTTAGAATCATCTAACTCCCTTCCACTCGATTTCAATGTTTTTGGCTTTTAACGTTTTAAAACCCGAGAGTTAGAGACGTTATTAGGGTTCGACTGAGAACACTTCATTCATGGTGTTTCTCACTGAATCCTATTTTTCGACATAAATTCATTGCCCCATCTTTCGAGCCTCGGCACTTACCATTAATTAAGTGTCGTGTTCGAGGGGGTACATAGGGTAATCCCTCGGGATTATCCGCCCTTTTATAACAAAAAATGATTTCTCGATTTTAGAAATTTTAAGAGACAATTTTGACAATCATTCCTTCAAACAACTCAACTCATTTCAAATCCCGAAACATCCCAAAACCTCAACTCTATTGGAATCTCGAACCTAAAAAAAAAACTCAGGATCTCTCCCAAATTCCAATTGCTTCACATACTCAAGTCATCATTCAAACTCCAACTCACCTTAAACTCAAATCCTCTTGCAAATTCTAGTTTCTCTCAAGCTTCCAAAGTCTCATAGGCCCGAGCGCCTCACAGACTCGAACACTTCAATCTCTCCACCATCTTAAGATTCAAACGTCTCACAGACCCGAGCGTCTCATAGACCTTGATATCCCATACCTCTCATTACATGAACACCTCAAATGTCTCATAGACCCGAGCGTCTCACAGACTAACCTCTCAAACACCTCAAAACCCTAAAAACCCCAAAATCTTCAAAATCTCGTGAACTACGTAAGGTTTGATCTCAACAGGGAGTTGAGTACGTAGGCAGCCCATCTAGGGTGCGACCCCATTCCAATCAAAAAACCCTTTTCCCCCTCTAAAGATGGCTCTTATATCTCTCAGAACACTCAAATCTTCTTCGGCTCCCACAAACTTCAAACCATCAGACTCCAAGTCTTGTCTATTCATTCAGTCCTACTTTCCCAAATCTTCATTCTATACTCATCCAAATTCCCCAATTCCCTCTTCTAGGCGCTGGTTTGGCAGAAAAGCTCGCCTCATCCACTCTCTCTCTTATCATCCTAATCCTATCCTTGGCTTTTAATTGAATCTCTCTAGAAAGGTTTTGAAAGAAGGTAATCCCGACAATTGGAGACCGAGATTTCCTCGGGCACCAATCCGAAGTCGTGGTCGTTGCCACTTCTAAGGGGTGTAACCCAGTGCGAACCCACAATAGAATCTCTGATCTGACCAGATAAGTCCTTTCCATAAGCAGCAAATTCAGAGTCAATCAACGGTTCTTAGAACCCTTCTCTTCCCTTCCTAGTTCCTTAGGTCAAACTAGGTGGCGACTCTAGTCAATTTCCGCCCTTAGGGCATAAGTCCGCGTGGAGCCCATTGAGAGCGGGTGTGGTGCTCACTAGCATTCCCCATAAGCTTTCTGGGAAAGACGGATGATGTAGTAGGTATTTGAGGGATGCCAGAATAACGGGTTTTCACCCTCCACAGAATGGCATTTTCTAGGATCTAGGCTAATCAGTCAGACCATATTTAGATAGACCCCCCTCATACCAAAAAATCACCCTCCACAGAATGGCGACTCTGCTGGGGAAAACTTGAGTAAGTTTTTCTCAAACTCAAGGAAGACTGAACTCCATTCAAAATTGTCGGGACTTCCCCACTTCTTTCAAAACCTTCAAGAGATTCTTTTCAAAGCCTTTAGGATTATTCTACTCCACACTTAGAGTGTGTAGCTGATGAGGACAGCTAGGATTTGTTAGATCCTCAACAAACATTGCAACAATTGGGTTAATCATTAGCTCACGATTAGAAAGAGACACTTAGGATTGAATGAAGCTAACTTCCCTTCAGGTTAATAACAACCAATTGGAATTACCGCCTTCAAGACAAAACAGTTAGTAAATAGGGTTGCTTGTTCTTCTATGGTTTATTTACCGCATTCATATTATTGTTGTTTGTTGCGGGGTGAGACGGTCACTGACCTACACCATTACCGCTTTTACATTTACAAGTTGTGAGTGCATGGGTAGCTTAGGACATGCATTCCTCTGTGTCACCCCCATTTCCACGAGTCACGGCATCCCAATCGGTCCACGATTGATTTCCCATGAGTCGGGTCACTCATTGAGTGGTTAAGCCCGCGAGGCGAGACGGTCACCGACCTACGCCCTGAAGACTCATGATCCAAAATTATCCTCCATATCCGAGTCAGAGCCGGCATATAGTGAACCATGAGCCTTCAGTGTCCAGCTGCCTAATCCGGTGTCTAGGACGGGTTTTATGGGTAGTCACCTCCTTGTATACCGCCTGTCTGACCACCCTTCTGTCTTACCCTGAAGATTGCATGGGCTCAGCTCTCCATGATTCCTCTGCACCACGGGTGTCTTTAAAGCCCAATGTCGCGCTACAAATTCATAGAGGATCCCGTATTTACGGATACCCATACATGACATAGCGTAGTCAGCGAATAATTTGGACTTTAGACACACCTTATCGTGCAGACGAGGGGAGACCGGACCCCATGCAGTGCTTCCCCAAGTTTCCCAAAAGTGAGTATGTTGTGATAATCCCCGGCCGTGGCTCGTGTGACTGTATCACTTCGGGTATCCTGACCTTTCGAACTTAAGCACTCCGGACTTTCTTAATGACGTGCCCCATAAGGCATACCAGAGATAAATCCCGAGAGATGAACAGTGAAGGGACGACGGTTCCCCCGGTGGTATGGAAACATTGATTGACCTGGAAGGTGTTGAATCCCAATCATTCACTCATCTCCACATAAAAACTAGCCACGATTTTACTTCTTGCTATACATGTGTGCAAAACACTTTCTTCAAACCAAATTGTTTTAAATTTTGCAAAATGTTCGGAATTCTCTTTTGCATGTCTCTTAAAGCTGTTTTACGAGCTCGTCTAATTTAGAATCCCACTTATATTTTACTCAAAAACATTTGGGTTTTAAAACCTGTCACTTACTTCATTTCACAAAAATGTTATTTCCAAAACAATTTTCAAAAAATAGATTTCGAAAAACCTACTTTCTACAAACGAATTTCAGACAACATCCTTCACCAACTTTATTTCTTAGTAGTTTTCGAAAACAGTTTTCAAAGTTGATTTTCACAAACGTATTCCAAAATAAATGATTTAGTCCCCATGTTGCGACCCGCTATTTTTGAAGCTCAACCCACCTTCAAGAGCAGCGGTCATTACTGTGGAGCGTACTAATCATTTCGTGTTTTCACAACAGTGGTGGATTTTCACATATGATTTTGTGCTCGATCACTCACTTTTCCTTTCTCAAAAATAT
This sequence comes from Limonium bicolor, assembly GCA_023374045.1. NCBI lineage: Eukaryota > Viridiplantae > Streptophyta > Magnoliopsida > Caryophyllales > Plumbaginaceae > Limonium > Limonium bicolor. The sequence goes on from CM041780.1 coordinate 111,991,206, forward strand.
CCTTCATTCCCCTCGTCGAAGTAAATGAAGCAGCATGAAAATCGAGTACGCGGTGTGAGCCAAAAGCCAGAAGCACACCAACCCGTGCAGCTAGCCGAGCGACATGAAGATTAGCAACACCTATTCGAGTTCGAACTGTTGAAAATCAGAGGAACACCAGACCCGTTTTGTTGGGTCATGGTACTGCTTCACCGCAAGCGCCCAAAGACGAGTAAGCTGCCAACCGGGAGCCCGAAGGCGAGTGAGCAGCCAACCAGGAATCCGAGCGTGTGCAGTCAATTAGAAGCCTGAAGACAGACCAGCAAAAGTTCAGAAGAGGTTTAGCTCAAAATTCCCCTTTTAATGACTTTTTAGAATTGATGATGTATAGGTTTTCCCTATGATTCTTTTCTCTCTTGTCCATTTCTGAATAGATTACATGTATAGGTTTATACATTCCCTTTGAATTTATTTAGATCAATATGTATAGGGTTCCACACTCCCTATTTTATTTGCGAATGACCGAGCGTCAATATTCATATTGTTCAAATCCACCACTTCGAAAACACGTGTTTTCAAAACCGTCTTTAAAAAACTCGGTTTCTTTTGGCATGCACGTCCTGTTTAAAGAAAGGACATACGAGACGACCCTTCACGTTTTATCTATCACTCTTAAAACTTTGCTTTATGGGGTGAAATTTGCGGTGTCTACGGATACATCCCCTTTTTTAAAAAAAAATTGATGAGATAAAGTGACGCTTATCATACGAATACTTCATGAATCTCACAACTTTTTCAAGATAAATAAAAATCATTTTTGCACCAACGATCATTCACATTCATCGCAGTAAATTTTTGTTTAAAACATGCTGATATTACCTCTTCTCTTTCATTCTAATCCTTGTGCGTGCAGGTGTTCGTGACTGTTGGCAACTGGAAAGAAAGAAGACCAGTCTGCCTATAGCAACGGCAGAAAAGATGGAGCGAGCCCCTCGGCATGATCAAGCAGTCGAAGGCCAATTTGTTCATGAAAGATTGATCCATGACCTTGCTGATGACTTGGAGAAAAACCTGAAGATAGAAGAATTTGTCCAAAGAAGAATAACTAGGGTATACGCGGGGTCGGATAGCAGTTACAAGGAGTCTCCAACTTACTCTGCATATGATGCCTATGAGTTTCAAGCAATGGACCCTCACGCTCCCTCTGTCCAAGTTCGAACAACACCAAACATGCCTTCTTCACCTATGTACAGTTCAACTCTGAGAACCCCACCCGCCACCAGAGAGAATTGGCAACCACAAATGGTCTGTGATAAGGGAAAGGCACAAGCCCCACCTTCCCCCATGGTGTATTCTGGCTTAAACCTCTCCTTGCCCACACAAGAATATGTGCTTCCTTGGCAAGTACCTCCTCACCTGTCGAGTTCTAGCCAACATCCTCACCCAGGAACAACACTGCCCTCTCAACCTCTTGACACCGGCTACCCTGAGACAACGTATATTTCAATCCAAAACCTTGATCTCAAAGCGAGTCCAATGAAAGAATTAGTGAAAGAACTTAAAGCGGAACTAGAGCTAGCCCGACGCTTTAAGTCTGCAGGTTGGGAGCCAACTAACCCGTATCCGGATGCTCGTCTACAAAAGGGCATGAGTCTGCCTGAGATGGAGAAGTATGAGGGAATCGGAGACCCGAGACATCATGTCGACAAATATGATAAACTCATGAATCTCCATGGCCTCTCCGACGAGCTGAAAGCCGCATGCTTTAGATTCTATCTACAAGGACCTGCTTACTCATGGATTATGAGCATAGATCTAAACGGAAAGTCAAGCCAGGACCTGTATTTAGATTTCCTCTCTCAATACGGCGACAACTTTCATCATGAAGTTACACGTAGAGATTTAGAGGTGACATGCCAAAATTCTAACGAACCCGTGAGGGAATTCATAAAACGATGGAGGGTGAAGGCCGGACAAATGAATAACCGACCCAATGAGGAAGAGCAAGTGCGAATGGTAATTTCCGGGCTGAAAGATGTGTACCGACATCAGCTGAAATATTTAGGGATATGCGACTTCAGACGACTGATGGCGGTTGTGACTGCTTTGGAAGATGCTGAAATCAAAGATCCAAAGCCAACAATCATGCAAAGAGAATACCACCAACCCGGGCAGGACTCTCAAAGACAGAATTCGGGTCTAGGAATGTCACTCGGTGAAGCCTGGAGAATTTTAACCGAGGGAGGCTACCTAGTACCTTACAACACCAGTTCAAGGGTGAAGAAGCTTGGGCCACAATTACATGAGTATTGTGACTATCATCGGATTCGCGGGCACGCCACCGACGAGTGCACCACACTGAGAAACGCAATCCAAGAGCTGATAGACAGAGGAGACGTCTCTTCTTTAGAGATAAGACGTCATCCTAAGCCACGAAGGCGCATTTTCCTAAGGCATCACCGAGCTAGGCATGATCATGTGCTAATCTGTGGCGATAGTGGCAGGAAGTTGTTGAGTTATGTTTTTATTTACAACTGTCATGAAAGCGTATGAAGGGTTGCATCCCATCCCTCTCCCCTTTCTATTCGACCTATCCAAGAATCATGGGAAGAACAAGATGATTTTATCATGTTGACTGATTGCAATGTAGGAATTACCACTCCTTAAGCGGTCAAGGTTCGAATAACAGCTAAAACATGTGGGATCACGTTTCTTCCGGGACCCACTCAGTAACTGACCGCTTAAAGGGTCATTAGTGGCAAGATGAGCTTCATGGATCCTCAACTAAAACCGACGCAAGCGAGACTAGGTGTAATCTTACCATTCATGCATTGCATCCAAAACAAAAACATTCAACCAAAATCCAAAATTCAATACGTTTTCATTGTCAATATTTCATGCATCCTATACGTAGTTATTCCATATTACCACAACATATTGCATTGTAGATAGTTGCATTTGCATACTTCCGTATCGAAACGACATCTTTGGGAAAAATCTTGAGAGATTGATTGAACAGAGTGCATGAATCACTAAAACTCTCGACCCGTCAATGAACATAAGGGTCTAATCAAAATCAGCACCACAATCAAGTGAGTAGTGTGCAAAGAGCGGTATTTTCTCTTGAATTTCAAATGAGTGTTTTGGACAATCCAATGAGTGATGAGGAAAGATAGAGCGAGTCCACAGAGGTAAAACCACGAGCGACTTGTGTTTTCCTTCAACACATGGAGAGGCACAATTCATAGCGAGATCAATGTCGATAAACAGGATACGAACTGTGATTCATGCAAAGATCCGAGAATAGTAAGAAAACAATTATCGACTAATAAGGATGACGAGGCACTTAGGAATAAAAATCCCCTCAAAACCAAAAAGCTTTGACTGCCCTTTACATAACCCCTTAGTGAGCCCCGCTGAGCCTTTCATGAAAAACTCTTTCTTCAGAAACTCCACAACATGCCAACCCACGTACATATACTTACCTGCCCTTGCAATAGAGGATCTCAAAGGAGCCGGAGCCATGGTCCCTCCCCACCATCTTCCACAAAAACAATGAAATGTTCAAAGAAATCAGTGAGTCAATGCAACTCCAAGGCCAAACACCTAAAAGAAAGCTGAAAATGTTCAAGTAGATCGATAAGTCAATGCAACTTTGAAGCTGAAAGCCAAAATGCAAAGCAAAAAATGCTTGAGGAAGTTGATGAGCCAAATGCAATTTCAAAAACACAAAATTGAGAAGAAAGTTCAAATCGTACGCCAGAAGAGGCAAGAAGGAGAAATCCAAACCAAAAGGACCAATGATGTCCTGAAGAAACCGATAAGGGGTTATCAAAGCCCGTCTAATCATTCCACCCATGGCGAAGGTGAAACATATCTCTATTGCACAAAAGCTCCACAACTCCTAAATAAATCCTCCAGTCCCATATGACACACATCACACCCCTCATCCCCGTTATAACCCAATAAAAGACCTCTGACTCGTTAGTTGATGAGCGTTAACTGAAAAGTATCGGATCTAAAACATGAATTATAAGCTTCGTACTTGTTATCAACATGTCCCGTCATACCAAAGGGACCATGAGCGAATGAGCGCAACCTTACCTTACAAGGTTTTTCGAGTGCGAGTGACTCTTTGATCGAAGCACCAAATCATAAACAGCTAACCCCATTGCAAGTGAGGAATTGGTGAGGATCGGAAAGTCCAGAACCTCGAAAAGAAATTCTCAGGAAAATATTGCTCTGAGCATCGAGAGTGTCATCACACCGCTTCGCACACAGCCAAACTCACGAGAGATTAACCCGCATCCCTCCATGAGAGGAAAGTGATTTACACATTCCAATTCAACAATCACTCAAGATCGAACGAAGATGTCTTATATTCGTAAACCCTAATAATAGAGATAGAATCGTACCTTCTCTTCAAAAACTGCATATGCATTTTGCATCTCTTCTAGCATTTAGTATTTGCATGCATCATAACCACTTCATTTTCAACATCCGACCGGTAAGAACTCCACCTAGTCTCGCTGAAAGTCAGCTTCAGTTGCAGTTGTTGAAGCATAACTTTTGATCAAGAGATGTCAACTGGAGCCATCCCACGGCCATATCCAAACCAAGTTGGAGCCATCAAGAAGCCGTCCTCAAATACTGAGACCATCTTCAGAGCTACACGGGAGCCATCCCAACAATTCGAGAACAATACAGAAGCCACTTCAAATCCCTGTCGGAGCCATTTCGTCACCAAGACCTGGCTCACAGAGGATCGAACTACGTATGGTCTGATCTCAATATGGAATTGAGTACGTAGGCAGCCCGTCCAGGGTGTGCGACCACCTCAAAGAAAAAAAAAACTACCCCTTCTTCCCCTCGGAGTCACATTGAAGCTATTCCGGAGCCACACCAAAGCCGTTCATCACCACAAAAAAACATCAATCACATCAAAATCACTAATCACATCAACCCAACATTCGACTCAAAATCCAATCCAAATGGAAACCCACCAACCATCCCGATAATCTTCACTCAAATTGAAACCCACCAACCATCCCAGAGCCGTTACTCACAATGGGGTCACGAATCATGACGGAGCCATCCCGGAGCCATGATGAGAACTATACCGAAGACATCCAACCAAGTTTGGCAATTCAGAATGATAACAAGTTCACCCACAGCAAATCCATCATATAGAGCCGACCGATCAGTCACCTCGAACTTCAACAACCACATCAAGACCATCGACCATTCTCAAGGTCACGGTCATATCAAAACCCACCAACCACCCCGGACCGTCGGCCACACCGGAGCCATCAGTGCCTACCAGAGCCATCAATGCATACTGGAGCCATCAACGCATGCTGGAGCCATCTCAGATCCTTAAAGCCATGCCGGAGCCATCCCGAGAGTTTGACGTTACTATAGAAGCCATCTGCTCACGCAAAAACCTACATCCACAAAAAGGGAGTTTAATTCAATTAATACATTGGTTAATCACCTCACATCACATATCATCTGCATATACCCACAAAATTTGCTCACTATCTGACGCATCTTTACACCCGCTAGACAGCTATTGCGCTACTAGTGCGGTCAACTTTTCATTTTACACCTGCTAGACAGCTATTGCGCTACTAGTACGGTCGCCTTTCGTTTTACACCCGCTAGACAGCTATTGCGCTACTAGTACGGTCGCCTTTCGTTTTACACCCGCTAGGCAGCTATTGCGCTACTAGTACGGTCGCCTTTTCGTTTTACACCCGCTAGACAGCTATTGCGCTACTAGTGCGGTCGACTTTTCATTTTACACCTGCTAGACAGCTATTGCGCTACTAGTGCGGTCGACTTTTCATTTTACACCTGCTAGACAGCTATTGCGCTACTAGTGCGGTCGACTTTTCGTTTTACACCCGCTAGACAGCTATTGCGCTACTAGTACGGTCGCCTTTTCGTTTTACACCCGCTAGACAGCTATTGCGCTACTAGTGCGGTCGACTTTTCATTTTACACCTGCTAGACAGCTATTGCGCTACTAGTGCGGTCGACTTTTCGTTTTACACCCGCTAGACAGCTATTGCGCTACTAGTGCGGTCGACTTTTCATTTTACACCTGCTAGACAGCTATTGCGCTACTAGTGCGGTCGACTTTTCATTTTACACCTGCTAGACAGCTATTGCGCTACTAGTGCGGTCGACTTCTCATTTTACACCTGCTAGACAGCTATTGCGCTACTAGTACGGTCGCCTTTCGTTTTACACCTGCTAGACAGCTATTGCGCTACTAGTATGGTACCGAACTTGCATTCTAGGCTCGTCATAAGCCCTAGGGCTGGATATCAAGAGGTCCAGTTGAGGCACTCCTAAGTCCTCGTGCACTCTAATCAAAACATTGTTAGTATCATAGCTCGTCATAGTCTAGGCTAGATATCAAGAGGTAGTTGAGGCTCGTCAAAGTCCTCGTACTTTCAATCGCATTATAGGCTTGTCATGAGTCTAATGGTTAGATGTCAAGAGGTCTAACTGAGGCTCGTCACAAGTCCTCGTACTTTCATCACATTCATACACTCACAATCGCATCCCATCAAATCACAAAACGTTAGTGAGAATTTTTGGCGCCCACGTCAACCTGGATACCAATTATGCAAAGGTTGCGGAATTGAATCAAGGGGAGCCATCTGTAGACACCAAAAATTCTCACCCCATAAAGCAAATTCCGAAATAATAAGAGGGGTCGTCGCCTTTCTTTTTCAAAAACATATTAGCGTGCGTGCTAAAACGAAACCATCATTTTTTTAATCTTCTTCAAAGCATTGCATAGAAACACGATTTTTTTGAAAATGAATTTCCAAATGCCAATCCGGTTTTAAACCCATCCCTTTTTAGAGTTTATGCCGTTTGAGTTAGAGCTCTTGTATTATTTTCTCTCATTTGTATATTGAATTATGCATTAGTATGACTGGTCACTGTGTTTATTGAGAGAGCTATTGGTCTTGAGTTCAAATCTTGATGGAAGCAAAGAGTATTCTCTTATTTTATTTCAGCTCGTATCACAGTTTCATATCTATTTTCTCCACTCAATACTGAGTGATGCGGTAGCACAGCTGGTTTGTATTTGTGGGAGGTATACAAGAGCCCTCGGTTCGATACTCAGGAGTAGCATAACTCCGTTTTTTTCCTTTTCTCGACCAAATATATGTGGCCCATCCTCCTTGGGTCCGATTTTTGCAACCCAAACTGCCTCAAATAAAGCTCACTTTTGTTCAAGTTAGCCCACTAAAAAATCTGCTGACCTCCCTTAATAGAACCTACTCATTTATTATAATAAGTCTCAAAACAAAACCTACGGTAAGCCATTCGAATCAGCAGCCGACACCCACATTTTTTTCTCTGTCGATTGGAACATTCCCCTTGATATTCCTCCTAGTTCGAAACTCGAGAGAGAAGGAACCAGATCGCTCATCTTCGTCTTTCCTCAAAATTTTCCATTTTCTTCTTCGAGTCTTCATCCCCAGTCACCCATCGAACTCGCCCGTCTTCCTCACTGTTTCATTTTCTTTTAGTTTCAGAGTAAGTAACTCCCTATACGTTGTTACGAAGTCGATTTTGAGTTTGCTACTTCTACTCTTGCACAGTCTTTACGTTCTGTACAAATCCTCCTGTTTCTCCTTCTCGATTTGCCTCTATCTTTGATTTCACGTTGTCAAGCAAACCGAATCGGGAATGGCTCTAATAAGCGTGAGGGATATAGCCTTTTCCGGAATTAGTTTCCGATGGTGGTGCTAAGTCCCCCGTTTCGAGCCTCCCTCTTCTTCTCGTCTTCTTCAAACCATCAAAGTTTTTATAATTTCTGTTCTAGCTTCGATTTCGACTGTAAATGAACACCAAACTCAGTATGGGTTCTAGGTTCAAGAGGTTACACGGAAGGGTTTGTATCAATCTCTGTTATATTAGTCTTAATCTGTAAATATTGCAGACTGGTCATCTCCAGTCATAAGGTATGACAAATTAGTTCTAATGCTTGTTCATTTCTTCGTTCTCGTTTGTCGGCTCTACCCATGATGGGTCTGAAGCCCTTTGATGACTCAATCTTGGGTTGAATGCACGATTATTCTTGTGATGGTTTACTTGGATTTTGGTACCCATTCCGCTCTGTCGGTTGTCATGCTTCAAGTTCTGGCCACGAGTTCTTTTTTCCCATATTCGCGGTGGATATTGAGTTGATTCTGGTCTGTTTCATCTCTGAAGATGATGTTCTTCATTCACTGAAGAAATACCCGTATTATCTTCATATCTGTCCCGCCTGTTCAACATTTCCAGTAACACTCATATCCTTACTCCTAGAACTCACCTGTTCATTTTGTCTTTAAATCGTGCAAGAAGCTTGTCTTACCTTCTTCTCTTTTGCAGGATATTAGCTTAACCCCTTACCGAGATAAACCCACTGCTACCCACACTTCATTCTCCCCTTACTTCTGTATTTATTCCTTCCCTGTTAATCTTGTTCATCTTGTCTGATAGATTTCTGAGCCAGTTTTTTGTTCTTGTGTGTTAACCTTGCAGAGAATTCTCACCGGTTTCCTGGTACACCAACTCTTGACTCAAATGTCTCTGTCTGATTCATTTATTTCGAACGAATGGAATGCCCCTCTGTATGAACATAATAACCTGCTACATTGATGAGAGGTCGTCTAAATGTTTCTGGGTATTTTGCAAGTATCTGATTCAAGTGTGTTACTCATCTGCTCAAACCTTTTTGTCTTTACGTTTTTTAGTCTGTTCGGCTTCAAGAGAAAAATTGAAATGGGATTTGAGTGAGTCCTTTGCGTTTTGTTTGGTAAAAAAAACAGAAAAAGGAAATGATAGAAATGAACGTGTAGATGTTTCGGTAATTTAGTTTAGGGTTGATTGATGTTTGAGCTTCTGACTTTATACCTTAAAATTTTGGATTAGACAGAACACCCACCGGTTTCTTCAATAACAACGAGCATATGTGATTCTTTAAATGGCTGCTGTTACCAGTTTTGACCTGTTGTTCATGTGGGCTTTGCTTCTGTACATATTATACGTGCTTTATTCTAGCTTCATTGCACTCTTCAATTCAATTCCTTGTACATCTGACTATTATTAAGCCCTAGTTATTAGTCCTTAGGGCCCAGCCATTAGGATAGAGGGGTCCCCCTGGACTGATAGACCATTGGCCTATCTCGTGGTGTTGATACCCTAAACTCTAAAATACACCTAACGTATGATATATGTATATAGATTAACATTCTCATTTCGGTTTTAGACCATCAGATTTTCCAAGTTCAAAATCTCTCACTCACATTCTAGCCCAAATCATAACCCGGCCCAAACCAGAATTTGACCCGAATCACTTAACCAGGCCCAAAGTTTCAATCTGGCCCAAAAGGCTTCAACTTGGCTCATAACCAACTTTGGCCCAACTTTGGTCCAAAACACAATCAGCCCACTTCCAAAGAGAGAATCAGTCCACTTCAAAAAAGAAAATCAGCCCATCCAAAATCGGCCCAAATCCGTGACCCAAACTCCAAAATCAGCCCAAAGCGGCCCAAAGCCCAAGTCCATGACCCCAGCTCCAAAATCAGCCCGAGTCAACAAGGCCCAAACCCGGACCAATAACGCCCAAACCTGAAGCCAAAGCCGGCCCATCTCATAACCTGGCCCGTCGCACAACCCGGCCCACTGTATAACCCGACCCAATATCTCCAAACCCAGGCCCACTGTATAACCCGACCCAATATCTACAAACCCAGGCCCACTGTATAACCCGACCCAATTCCACCAAGCCCAAAGACCAATAGACTCAAGGCCCACAAGAAAGCCCAAGACCATAAAAGATTCAAGGCCCATTGCCCATGCTCGACCCGTTACCCATGCTCGGCCCAAAATCCATGACCCAAACACAATCTTGGCCCATCAGCCCAACTCGGCCCAAATGCCCACACTTGACCCAAAACAAATCTCGGCCCAAATACCCACACATGGCCCAAAGCCCATGACCCAAACCCTATCTCGGCCCATCAGCCCAATTCGGCCCATTGACCCAATCCAGCCCAAGTCCATAAATCCGGCCCAAATCCATAAACCCGACCCATTACCCAAGTCCATGAACCAAAGTTGACCCAAGTCCACACAAGTCAAAATAGACCCAACCCCAAAGTTGGCCCAGGTCACAAATGTCAAACCTTGACCAAAAACGTTGCTTGACCAAAAACGTTGACCTTGACCCGAACGTTGACCTTGACCAAAAACGTTGACCTTGACCCAAACATTGACCTTGACCCGAACATTGACCTTGACTTGAACTTTGACCTTGACCCGAACTTTGACCTTGACCCGAACTTTGACCTTGGCCCGAACTTTGACCTTGACCCAAACCTTGACCCGGCCTAGCTTTGACCAATCCAAATGCTGATCTTGATCAAACTTTGACCCCTCCTGACCTTGACCCAGATCAAACTTCAATCCAAATCAAACTTCAATCCAATTCAAACTCGACCCAATCCAATTCAAACTCGACTTCAATTCAATTCAAGCCTGATTCATTCGGCCAAATCCTATCCATAATACATCCACTCTCAATTTGTAAATTTCATTCAATTTCAAACCATCTTTTTATTCAAGTTTCACCAAGTTTTCAAAAGAAACTATTTTGTGGAATTTAAAAGGAAAAACTCTTCTCACATCACAGAAAACTCTTCTCAAATGCAGAAAGTTCTTCTCACATATACAGAAAGTTTTCTCCTAAAACATTTCTCAAAATCAGTGTTTCTTCATCGAGAATTCCGAACAACTTCAAAAGTTTTCAAACTTAGTTTTCAACTCAAATAAACCGTTTTCGGGGAACATGAGATGTCTAACACCTTCAAAGAACGTTTTCTTCCTAGTTAGATATCGCTTGTCTCTCTTCCTAAAATAAAAATCCGAGGCGGGGCACTGGGGTCATAACCTCCCTTGTCGCAGTCTGGATCTCTTTAGGCGGGGCATTAGGGTGACAAACCTCCCCTAATTGCAGCCTAGATTTCTACTAGGCAGGGCGCTAGGGAGGTAACGGCCTTCCTAGTTGCAGCCGGGATTTTAGAATCATCTAACTCCCTTCCACTCGATTTCAATGTTTTTGGCTTTTAACGTTTTAAAACCCGGGAGTTAGAGACGTTATTAGGGTTCGACTGAGAACACTTCATTCATGGTGTTTCTCACTGAATCCTATTTTTCGACATAAATTCATTGCCCCATCTTTCGAGCCTCGGCACTTACCATTAATTAAGTGTCGTGTTCGAGGGGGTACATAGGGTAATCCCTCGGGATTATCCGCCCTTTTATAACAAAAAATGATTTCTCGATTTTAGAAATTTTAAGAGACAATTTTGACAATCATTCCTTCAAACAACTCAACTCATTTCAAATCCCGAAACATCCCAAAACCTCAACTCTATTGGAATCTCGAACCTAAAAAAAAAAACTCAGGATCTCTCCCAAATTCCAATTGCTTCACATACTCAAGTCATCATTCAAACTCCAACTCACCTTAAACTCAAATCCTCTTGCAAATTCTAGTTTCTCTCAAGCTTCCAAAGTCTCATAGGCCCGAGCGCCTCACAGACTCGAACACTTCAATCTCTCCACCATCTTAAGATTCAAACGTCTCACAGACCCGAGCGTCTCATAGACCTTGATATCCCATACCTCTCATTACATGAACACCTCAAATGTCTCATAGACCCGAGCGTCTCACAGACTAACCTCTCAAACACCTCAAAACCCTAAAAACCCCAAAATCTTCAAAATCCGTGAACTACGTAAGGTCTGATCTCAACAGGGAGTTGAGTACGTAGGCAGCCCATCTAGGGTGCGCCCCCATTCCAATCAAAAAACCCTTTTCCCCCTCTAAAGATGGCTCTTATATCTCTCAGAACACTCAAATCTTCTTCGGCTCCCACAAACTTCAAACCATCAGACTCCAAGTCTTGTCTATTCATTCAGTCCTACTTTCCCAAATCTTCATTCTATACTCATCCAAATTCCCCAATTCCCTCTTCTAGGCGTTGGTTTGGCAGAAAAGCTCGCCTCATCCACTCTCTCTCTCTTATCATCCTAATCCTATCCTTGGCTTTTAATTGAATCTCTCTAGAAAGGTTTTGAAAGAAGGTAATCCCGACAATTGGAGACCGAGATTTCCTCGGGCACCAATCCGAAGTCGTGGTCGTTGCCACTTCTAAGGGGTGTAACCCAGTGCGAACCCACAATAGAATCTCTGATCTGACCAGATAAGTCCTTTCCATAAGCAGCAAATTCAGAGTCAATCAACGGTTCTTAGAACCCTTCTTTCCCTTCCTAGTTCCTTAGGTCAAACTAGGTGGCGACTCTAGTCAATTTCCGCCCTTAGGGCATAAGTCCGCGTGGAGCCCATTGAGAGCGGGTGTGGTGCTCACTAGCATTCCCCATAAGCTTTCTGGGAAAGACGGACGATGTAGTAGGTATTTGAGGGATGCCAGAATAACGGGTTTTCACCCTCCACAGAATGGCATTTTCTAGGATCTAGGCTAATCAGTCAGACCATATTTAGATAGACCCCCCTCATACCGAAAAATCACCCTCCACAGAATGGCGACTCTGCTGGGGAAAACTTGAGTAAGTTTTTCTCAAACTCAAGGAAGACTGAACTCCATTCAAAATTGTCGGGACTTCCCCACTTCTTTCAAAACCTTCAAGAGATTCTTTTCAAAGCCTTTAGGATTATTCTACTCCACACTTAGAGTGTGTAGCTGATGAGGACAGCTAGGATTTGTTAGATCCTCAACAAACATTGCAACAATTGGGTTAATCATTAGCTCACGATTAGAAAGAGACACTTAGGATTGAATGAAGCTAACTTCCCTTCAGGTTAATAACAACCAATTGGAATTACCGCCTTCAAGACAAAACAGTTAGTAAATAGGGTTGCTTGTTCTTCTATGGTTTATTTACCGCATTCATATTATTGTTGTTTGTTGCGGGGTGAGACGGTCACTGACCTACACCATTACCGCTTTTACATTTACAAGTTGTGAGTGCATGGGTAGCTTAGGACATGCATTCCTCTGTGTCACCCCATTTCCACGAGTCACGGCATCCCAATCGGTCCACGATTGATTTCCCATGAGTCGGGTCACTCATTGAGTGGTTAAGCCCGCGAGGCGAGACGGTCACCGACCTACGCCCTGAAGACTCATGATCCAAAATTATCCTCCATATCCGAGTCAGAGCCGCATATAGTGAACCATGAGCCTTCAGTGTCCAGCTGCCTAATCCGGTGTCTAGGACGGGTTTTATGGGTAGTCACCTCCTTGTATACCGCCTGTCTGACCACCCTTCTGTCTTACCCTGAAGATTGCATGGGCTCAGCTCTCCATGATTCCTCTGCACCACGGGTGTCTTTAAAGCCCAATGTCGCGCTACAAATTCATAGAGGATCCCGTATTTACGGATACCCATACATGACATAGCGTAGTCAGCGAATAATTTGGACTTTAGACACACCTTATCGTGCAGACGAGGGGAGACCGGACCCCATGCAGTGCTTCCCCAAGTTTCCCAAAAGTGAGTATGTTGTGATAATCCCCGGCCGTGGCTCGTGTGACTGTATCACTTCGGGTATCCTGACCTTTCGAACTTAAGCACTCCGGACTTTCTTAATGACGTGCCCCATAAGGCATACCAGAGATAAATCCCGAGAGATGAACAGTGAAGGGACGACGGTTCCCCCGGTGGTATGGAAACATTGATTGACCTGGAAGGTGATTATCCCAATCATTCGCACTCATCTCCACATAAAAACTAGCCACGATTTTACTTCTTGCTATACATGTGTGCAAAACACTTTCTTCAAACCAAATTGTTTTAAATTTTGCAAAATGTTCGGAATTCTCTTTTGCATGTCTCTTAAAGCTGTTTTACGAGCTCGTCTAATTTAGAATCCCACTTATATTTTACTCAAAAACATTTGGGTTTTAAAACCTGTCACTTACTTCATTTCACAAAAATGTTATTTCCAAAACAATTTTCAAAAAATAGATTTCGAAAAACCTACTTTCTACAAACGAATTTCAGACAACATCCTTCACCAACTTTATTTCTTAGTAGTTTTCGAAAACAGTTTTCAAAGTTGATTTTCACAAACGTATTCCAAAATAAATGATTTAGTCCCCATGTTGCGACCCGCTATTTTTGAAGCTCAACCCACCTTCAAGAGCAGCGGTCATTACTGTGGAGCGTACTAATCATTTCGTGTTTTCACAACAGTGGTGGATTTTCACATATGATTTTGTGCTCGATCACTCACTTTTCCTTTCTCAAAAATATCCTTCATTCCCCTCGTCGAAGTAAATGAAGCAGCATGAAAATCGAGTACGCGGTGTGAGCCAAAAGCCAGAAGCACACCAACCCGTGCAGCTAGCCGAGCGACATGAAGATTAGCAACACCTATTCGAGTTCGAACTGTTGAAAATCAGAGGAACACCAGACCCGTTTTGTTGGGTCATGGTACTGCTTCACCGCAAGCGCCAAAGATGAGTAAGCTGCCAACCGGGAGCCCGAAGGCGAGTGAGCAGCCAACCAGGAATCCGAGCGTGTGCAGTCAATTAGAAGCCTGAAGACAGACCAGCAAAAGTTCAGAAGAGGTTTAGCTCAAAATTCCCCTTTTAATGACTTTTAGAATTGATGATGTATAGGTTTTCCCTATGATTTTTTCTTCTTGTCCATTTCTGAATAGATTACATGTATAGGTTTATACATTCCCTTTGAATTTATTTAGATCAATATGTATAGGGTTCCACACTCCCTATTATTTGCGAATGACCGAGCGTCAATATTCATATTGTTCAAATCCACCACTTCGAAAACACGTGTTTTCAAAACCGTCTTTAAAAAACTCGGTTTCTTTTGGCATGCACGTCCTGTTTAAAGAAAGGACATACGAGACGACCCTTCACGTTTTATCTATCACTCTTAAAACTTTGCTTTATGGGGTGAAATTTGCGGTGTCTACGGATACACCCCCTTTTTTTAAAAAAAAAATTGATGAGATAAAGTGACGCTTATCATACGAATACTTCATGAATCTCACAACTTTTTCAAGATAAATAAAAATCATTTTTGCACCAACGATCATTCACATTCATCGCAGTAATTTTTGTTTAAAACATGCTGATATTACCTTCTCTTTCATTCTAATCCTTGTGCGTGCAGGTGTTCGTGACTGTTGGCAACTGGAAAGAAAGAAGACCAGTCTGCCTATAGCAACGGCATAAAAGATGGAGCGAGCCCCTCGGCATGATCAAGCAGTCGAAGGCCAATTTGTTCATGAAAGATTGATCCATGACCTTGCTGATGACTTGGAGAAAAACCTGAAGATAGAAGAATTTGTCCAAAGAAGAATAACTAGGGTATACGCGGGGTCGGATAGCAGTTACAAGGAGTCTCCAACTTACTCTGCATATGATGCCTATGAGTTTCAAGCAATGGACCCTCACGCTCCCTCTGTCCAAGTTCGAACAACACCAAACATGCCTTCTTCACCTATGTACAGTTCAACTCTGAGAACCCCACCCGCCACCAGAGAGAATTGGCAACCACAAATGGTCTGTGATAAGGGAAAGGCACAAGCCCCACCTTCCCCCATGGTGTATTCTGGCTTAAACCTCTCCTTGCCCACACAAGAATATGTGCTTCCTTGGCAAGTACCTCCTCACCTGTCGAGTTCTAGCCAACATCCTCACCCAGGAACAACACTGCCCTCTCAACCTCTTGACACCGGCTACCCTGAGACAACGTATATTCAATCCAAAACCTTGATCTCAAAGCGAGTCCAATGAAAGAATTAGTGAAAGAACTTAAAGCGGAACTAGAGCTAGCCCGACGCTTTAAGTCTGCAGGTTGGGAGCCAACTAACCCGTATCCGGATGCTCGTCTACAAAAGGGCATGAGTCTGCCTGAGATGGAGAAGTATGAGGGAATCGGAGACCCGAGACATCATGTCGACAAATATGATAAACTCATGAATCTCCATGGCCTCTCCGACGAGCTGAAAGCCGCATGCTTTAGATTCTATCTACAAGGACCTGCTTACTCATGATTATGAGCATAGATCTAAACGGAAAGTCAAGCCAGGACCTGTATTTAGATTTCCTCTCTCAATACGGCGACAACTTTCATCATGAAGTTACACGTAGAGATTTAGAGGTGACATGCCAAAATTCTAACGAACCCGTGAGGGAATTCATAAAACGATGGAGGGTGAAGGCCGGACAAATGAATAACCGACCCAATGAGGAAGAGCAAGTGCGAATGGTAATTTCCGGGCTGAAAGATGTGTACCGACATCAGCTGAAATATTAGGGATATGCGACTTCAGACGACTGATGGCGGTTGTGACTGCTTTGGAAGATGCTGAAATCAAAGATCCAAAGCCAACAATCATGCAAAGAGAATACCACCAACCCGGGCAGGACTCTCAAAGACAGAATTCGGGTCTAGGAATGTCACTCGGTGAAGCCTGGAGAATTTTAACCGAGGGAGGCTACCTAGTACCTTACAACACCAGTTCAAGGGTGAAGAAGCTTGGGCCACAATTACATGAGTATTGTGACTATCATCGGATTCGCGGGCACGCCACCGACGAGTGCACCACACTGAGAAACGCAATCCAAGAGCTGATAGACAGAGGAGACGTCTCTTCTTTAGAGATAAGACGTCATCCTAAGCCACGAAGGCGCATTTTCCTAAGGCATCACCGAGCTAGGCATGATCATGTGCTAATCGTGGCGATAGTGGCAGGAAGTTGTTGAGTTATGTTTTTATTTACAACTGTCATGAAAGCGTATGAAGGGTTGCATCCCATCCCTCTCCCCTTTCTATTCGACCTATCCAAGAATCATGGGAAGAACAAGATGATTTTATCATGTTGACTGATTGCAATGTAGGAATTACCACTCCTTAAGCGGTCAAGGTTCAAATAACAGCTAAAACATGTGGGATCACGTTTCTTCCGGGACCCACTCAGTAACTGACCGCTTAAAGGGTCATTAGTGGCAAGATGAGCTTCATGGATCCTCAACTAAAACCGACGCAAGCGAGACTAGGTGTAATCTTACCATTCATGCATTGCATCCAAAACAAAAACATTCAACCAAAATCCAAAATTCAATACGTTTTCATTGTCAATATTTCATGCATCCTATACGTAGTTATTCCATATTACCACAACATATTGCATTGTAGATAGTTGCATTTGCATACTTCCGTATCGAAACGACATCTTTGGGAAAAATCTTGAGAGATTGATTGAACAGAGTGCATGAATCACTAAAACTCTCGACCCGTCAATGAACATAAGGGTCTAATCAAAATCAGCACCACAATCAAGTGAGTAGTGTGCAAAGAGCGGTATTTTCTCTTGAATTTCAAATGAGTGTTTGGACAATCCAATGAGTGATGAGAAAAGATAGAGCGAGTCCACAGAGGTAAAACCACGAGCGACTTGTGTTTTCCTTCAACACATGGAGAGGCACAATTCATAGCGAGATCAATGTCGATAAACAGGATACGAACTGTGATTCATGCAAAGATCCGAGAATAGTAAGAAAACAATTATCGACTAATAAGGATGACGAGGCACTTAGGAATAAAAATCCCTCAAAACCAAAAAGCTTTGACTGCCCTTTACATAACCCCTTAGTGAGCCCCGCTGAGCCTTTCATGAAAAACTCTTTCTTCAGAAACTCCACAACATGCCAACCCACGTACATATACTTACCTGCCCTTGCAATAGAGGATCTCAAAGGAGCCGGAGCCATGGTCCCTCCCCACCATCTTCCACAAAACAATGAAATGGTCAAAGAAATCAGTGAGTCAATGCAACTCCAAGGCCAAACACCTAAAAGAAAGCTGAAAATGTTCAAGTAGATCGATAAGTCAATGCAACTTTGAAGCTGAAAGCCAAAATGCAAAGCAAAAATGCTTGAGGAAGTTGATGAGCCAAATGCAATTTCAGAAACACAAAAATGAGAAGAAAGTTCAAATCGTACGCCAGAAGAGGCAAGAAGGAGAAATCCAAACCAAAAGGACCAATGATGTCCGAAGAAACCGATAAGGGGTTATCAAAGCCCGTCTAATCATTCCACCCATGGCGAAGGTGAAACATATTCTCTATTGCACAAAAGCTCCACAACTCCTAAATAAATCCTCCAGTCCCATATGACACACATCACACCCTCATCCCCGTTATAACCCAATAAAAGACCTCTGACTCGTTAGTTGATGAGCGTTAACTGAAAAGTATCGGATCTAAAACATGAATTAAGCTTCGTACTTGTTATCAACATGTCCCGTCATACCAAAGGGACCATGAGCGAATGAGCGCAACCTTACCTTACAAGGTTTTTCGAGTGCGAGTGACTCTTTGATCGAAGCACCAAATCATAAACAGCTAACCCCATTGCAAGTGAGGAATTGGTGAGGATCGGAAAGTCCAGAACCTCGAAAAGAAATTCTCAGGAAAATATTGCTCTGAGCATCGAGAGTGTCATCACACCGCTTCGCACACAGCCAAACTCACGAGAGATTAACCCGCATCCCTCCATGAGAGGAAAGTGATTTACACATTCCAATTCAACAATCACTCAAGATCGAACTGAAGATGTCTTATATTCGTAAACCTCATAATAATAGAGATAGAATCGTACCTTCTCTTCAAAAACTGCATATGCATTTTGCATCTCTTCTAGCATTTAGTATTTGCATGCATCATAACCACTTCATTTTCAACATCCGACCGGTAAGAACTCCACCTAGTCTCGCTGAAAGTCAGCTTCAGTTGCAGTTGTTGAAGCATAACTTTTGATCAAGAGATGTCAACTGGAGCCATCCCACGGCCATATCCAAAACCAAGTTGGAGCCATCAAGAAGCCGTCCTCAAATACTGAGACCATCTTCAGAGCTACACGGGAGCCATCCCAACAATTCGAGAACAATACAGAAGCCACTTCAAATCCCTGTCGGAGCCATTTCGTCACCAAGACCTGGCTCACAGAGGATCGAACTACGTATGGTCTGATCTCAATATGGAATTGAGTACGTAGGCAGCCCGTCCAGGGTGCGACCACCTCAAAGAAAAAAAAAACTACCCCTTCTTCCCCTCGGAGTCACATTGAAGCTATTCCGGAGCCACACCAAAGTCGTTCATCACCACAAAAAAACATCAATCACATCAAAATCCACTAATCACATCAACCCAACATTCGACTCAAAATCCAATCCAAATGGAAACCCACCAACCATCCCGATAATCTTCACTCAAATTGAAACCCACCAACCATCCCAGAGCCGTTACTCACAATGGGGTCACGAATCATGACGGAGCCATCCCGGAGCCATGATGAGAACTATACCGAAGACATCCAACCAAGTTTGGCAATTCAGAATGATAACAAGTTCACCCACAGCAAATCCATCATATAGAGCCGACCGATCAGTCACCTCGAACTTCAACAACCACATCAAGACCATCGACCATTCTCAAGGTCACGGTCATATCAAAACCCACCAACCACCCCGGACCGTCGGCCACACCGGAGCCATCAGTGCCTACCAGAGCCATCAATGCATACTGGAGCCATCAACGCATGCTGGAGCCATCTCAGATCCTTAAAGCCATGCCGGAGCCATCCCGAGAGTTTACGTTATATAGAAGCCATCTGCTCACGCAAAAACCTACATCCACAAAAAGGGAGTTTAATTCAATTAATACATTGGTTAATCACCTCACATCACATATCATCTGCATATACCCACAAAATTTGCTCACTATCTGACGCATCTTACACCCGCTAGACAGCTATTGCGCTACTAGTGCGGTCAACTTTTCATTTTACACCTGCTAGACAGCTATTGCGCTACTAGTACGGTCGCCTTTCGTTTTACACCCGCTAGACAGCTATTGCGCTACTAGTACGGTCGCCTTTCGTTTTACACCCGCTAGGCAGCTATTGCGCTACTAGTACGGTCGCCTTTTCGTTTTACACGCTAGACAGCTATTGCGCTACTAGTGCGGTCGACTTTTCATTTTACACCTGCTAGACAGCTATTGCGCTACTAGTGCGGTCGACTTTTCATTTTACACCTGCTAGACAGCTATTGCGCTACTAGTGCGGTCGACTTTTCGTTTTACCCGCTAGACAGCTATTGCGCTACTAGTACGGTCGCCTTTTCGTTTTACACCCGCTAGACAGCTATTGCGCTACTAGTGCGGTCGATTTTCATTTTACACCTGCTAGACAGCTATTGCGCTACTAGTGCGGTCGACTTTTCGTTTTACACCCGCTAGACAGCTATTGCGCTACTAGTGCGGTCGACTTTTCATTTTACACCTGCTAGACAGCTATTGCGCTACTAGTGCGGTCGACTTTTCATTTTACACCTGCTAGACAGCTATTGCGCTACTAGTGCGGTCGACTTCTCATTTTACACCTGCTAGACAGCTATTGCGCTACTAGTACGGTCGCCTTTCGTTTTACACCTGCTAGACAGCTATTGCGCTACTAGTATGGTACCGAACTTGCATTCTAGGCTCGTCATAAGCCCTAGGGCTGGATATCAAGAGGTCCAGTTGAGGCACTCCTAAGTCCTCGTGCACTCTAAATCAAAACATTGTTAGTATCATAGGCTCGTCATAAGTCCTATGGCTAGATATCAAGAGGTCTAGTTGAGGCTCGTCATAAGTCCTCGTACTTTCAATCGCATTATAGGCTTGTCATGAGTCCTATGGTTAGATGTCAAGAGGTCTAACTGAGGCTCGTCACAAGTCCTCGTACTTTCAATCACATTCATACACTCACAATCGCATCCCATCAAATCACAAAACCGTAGTGAGAATTTTTGGCGCCCCGTCAACCTTGATCCAATTATGCAAAGGTTTTGCGGAATTGAATCAAGGGGAGCCATCTGTAGACACCAAAAATTCTCACCCCATAAAGCAAATTCCGAAATAATAAGAGGGGTCGTCGCCTTTCTTTTTCAAAAACATATTAGCGTGCGTGCTAAAACGAAACCATCATTTTTTTAATCTTCTTCAAAGCATTGCATAGAAACACGATTTTTTTGAAAATGAATTTCCAAATGCCAATCCGGTTTTAAACCCATCCCTTTTTAGAGTTTATGCCGTTTGAGTTAGAGCTCTTGTATTATTTTCTCTCATTTGTATATTGAATTATGCATTAGTATGACTGGTCACTGTGTTTATTGAGAGAGCTATTGGTCTTGAGTTCAAATCTTGATGGAAGCAAAGAGTATTCTCTTATTTTATTTCAGCTCGTATCACAGTTTCATATCTATTTTCTCCACTCAAATACTGAGTGATGCGGTAGCACAGCTGGTTTGTATTTGTGGGAGGTATACAAGAGCCCTCGGTTCGATACTCAGGAGTAGCATAACTCCGTTTTTTTCCTTTTCTCGACCAAATATATGTGGCCCATCCTCCTTGGGTCCGATTTTTGCAACCCAAACTGCCTCAAATAAAGCTCACTTTTGTTCAAGTTAGCCCACTAAAAAAATCTGCTGACCTTCCCTTAATAGAACCCTACTCATTTATTATAAATAAGTCTCAAAACAAAACCTACGGTAAGCCATTCGAATCAGCAGCCGACACCCACATTTTCTCTGTCGATTGGAACATTCCCCTTGATATTCCTCCTCAGTTCGAAACTCGAGAGAGAAGGAACCAGATCGCTCATCTTCGTCTTTCCTCAAAATTTTCCATTTTCTTCTTCGAGTTCATCCCCAGTCACCCATCGAACTCGCCCGTCTTCCTCACTGTTTCATTTTCTTTTAGTTTCAGAGTAAGTAACTCCCTAATATCTGTTGTTACGAAGTCGATTTTGAGTTTGCTACTTCTACTCTTGCACAGTCTTACGTTCTGTACAAATCCTCCTGTTTCTCCTTCTCGATTTGCTCTATCTTTGATTTCACGTTGTCAAGCAAACCGAATCGGGAATGGCTAATAAGCGTGAGGGATATAGCCTTTTCCGGAATTAGTTTCCGATGGTGGTGCTAAGTCCCCCGTTTCGAGCCTCCCTCTTCTTCTCGTCTTCTTCAAACCATCAAAGTTTTTATAATTTCTGTTCTAGCTTCGATTTCGACTGTAAATGAACACCAAACTCAGTATGGGTTCGGTTCAAGAGGTTACACGGAAGGGTTTGTATCAATCTCTGTTATATTAGTCTCCTTAATCTGTAAATATTGCAGACTGGTCATCTCCAGTCATAAGGTATGACAAATTAGTTCTAATGCTTGTTCATTTCTTCGTTCTCGTTTGTCGGCTCTACCCATGATGGGTCTGAAGCCTCTTGATGACTCAATCTGTTGGGTTGAATGCACGATTATTCTTGTGATGGTTTACTTGGATTTTGGTACCCATTCCGCTCTGTCGGTTGTCATGCTTCAAGTTCTGGCCACGAGTTCTTTTTTCCCATATTCGCGGTGGATATTGAGTTGATTCTGGTCTGTTTCATCTCTGAAGATGATGTTCTTCATTCACTGAAGAAATACCCGTATTATCTTCATATCTGTCCCGCCTGTTCAACATTTCCAGTAACACTCATATCCTTACTCCTAGAACTCACCTGTTCATTTTGTCTTTAAATCGTGCAAGAAGCTTGTCTTACCTTTCTTCTCTTTTGCAGGATATTAGCTTAACCCCTTACCGAGAAACCCACTGCTACCCACACTTCATTCTCCCCTACTTCTGTATTTATTCCTTCCCTGTTAATCTTGTTCATCTTGTCTGATAGATTTCTGAGCCAGTTTTTTTGTTCTTGTGTGTTAACCTTGCAGAGAATTCTCACCGGTTTCCTGGTACACCAACTCTTGACTCAAATGTCTCTGTCTGATTCATTTATTTCGAATGGAATGCCCCTCTGTATGAACATAATAACCTGCTACATTGATGAGAGGTCGTCTAAATGTTTCTGGGTATTTTGCAAGTATCTGATTCAAGTGTGTTACTCATCTGCTCAAACCTTTTTGTCTTTGCGTTTGATTAGTCTGTTCGGCTTCAAGAGAAAAATTGAAATGGGATTTGAGTGAGTCCTTTGCGTTTTGTTTGGTAAAAAAAACAGAAAAAGGAAATGATAGAAATGAACGTGTAGATGTTTCGGTAATTTAGTTTAGGGTTGATTGATGTTTGAGCTTCTGACTTTATACCTTAAAATTTTGGATTAGACAGAACACCCACCGGTTTTCAATAACAACGAGCATATGTGATTCTTTAAATGGCTGCTGTTACCAGTTTTGACCTGTTGTTCATGTGGGCTTTGCTTCTGTACATATTATACGTGCTTTATTCTAGCTTCATTGCACTCTTCAATTCAATTCCTTGTACATCTGACTATTATTAAGCCCTAGCTATTAGTCCTAGGCCCAGCCATTAGGATAGAGGGGCCCCCTGGACTGATATACCATTGGCCTATCTCGGGTTGATACCCTAAACCCTAAAATACACCTAACGATGTATATATGGATATTTATTAACATTCTCATTTCGGTTTGACCATCAGATTTTCCAATGCACAATTCTCCTCACATTCTAGCCCAAATCATAACCCGGCCCAAACCAGAATTTGACCCGAATCACTTAACCAGGCCCAAAGTTTCAATTTGGCCCAAAAAGCTTCAACTTGGCTCATAACCAACTTTGGCCCAAGTTTGGTCCAAAACACAATCACCCACTTCCAAAGAGAAAATCAGTCCACTTCAAAAAAGAAAATCAGCCCATCCAAAATCGGCCCAAATCCGTGACCCAAACTCCAAAATCAGCCCAAGCGGCCCAAAGCCCAAGTCCATGACCCCAGCTCCAAAATCCCCGAGTCAACAAGGCCCAAACCCGGACCAATAACGCCCAAACCTGAAGCCCAAAGCCGGCCCATCTCATAACCTGGCCCGTCGCACAACCCGGCCCACTGTATAACCCGACCCAATATCTCCAAACCCAGGCCCACTGTATAACCCGACCCAATATCTACAAACCCAGGCCCACTGTATAACCCGACCCAATTCCACCAAGCCCAAAGACCACAATAGACTCAAGGCCCACAAGAAAGCCCAAGACCATAAAAGATTCAAGGCCCATTGCCCATGCTCGACCCGTTACCCATGCTCGGCCCAAAATCCATGACCCAAACACAATCTTGGCCCATCAGCCCAACTCGGCCCAAATGCCCACACTTGACCCAAAACAAATCTCGGCCCAAATACCCACACATGGCCCAAAGCCCATGACCCAAACCCTATCTCGGCCCATCAGCCCAATTCGGCCCATTGACCCAATCCAGCCCAAGTCCATAAATCCGGCCCAAATCCATAAACCCGACCCATTACCCAAGTCCATGAACCAAAGTTGACCCAAGTCCACACAAGTCAAAATAGACCCAACCCCAAAGTTGGCCCAGGTCCACAAATGTCAAACCTTGACCAAAAACGTTGACTTGACCAAAAACGTTGACCTTGACCCGAACGTTGACCTTGACCAAAAACGTTGACCTTGACCCAAATTGACCTTGACCCGAACATTGACCTTGACTTGAACTTTGACCTTGACCCGAACTTTGACCTTGACCCGAACTTTGACCTTGGCCCGAACTTTGACCTTGACCCAAACCTTGACCCGGCCTAGCTTTGACCAATCCAAATGCTGATCTTGATCAAACTTTGACCCCTCCTGACCTTGACCCAGATCAAACTTCAATCCAAATCAAACTTCAATCCAATTCAAACTCGACCCAATCCAATTCAAACTCGACTTCAATTCAATTCAAGCCTGATTCATTCGGCCAAATCCTATCCATAATACATCCACTCTCAATTTGTAAATTTCATTCAATTTCAAACCATCTTTTTATTCAAGTTTCACCAAGTTTTCAAAAGAAACTATTTTGTGGAATTTAAAAGGAAAAACTCTTCTCACATCACAGAAAACTCTTCTCAAATGCAGAAAGTTCTTCTCACATATACAGAAAGTTTTCTCCTAAAACATTTCTCAAAATCAGTGTTTCTTCATCGAGAATTCCGAACAACTTCAAAAGTTTTCAAACTTAGTTTTCAACTCAAATAAACCGTTTTCGGGGAACATGAGATGTCTAACACCTTCAAAGAACGTTTTCTTCCTAGTTAGATATCGCTTGTCTCTCTTCCTAAAATAAAAATCCGAGGCGGGGCACTGGGGTCATAACCTCCCTTGTCGCAGTCTGGATCTCTTTAGGCGGGGCATTAGGGTGACAAACCTCCCCTAATTGCAGCCTAGATTTCTACTAGGCAGGGCGCTAGGGAGGTAACGGCCTTCCTAGTTGCAGCCGGGATTTTAGAATCATCTAACTCCCTTCCACTCGATTTCAATGTTTTTGGCTTTTAACGTTTTAAAACCCGGAGTTAGAGACGTTATTAGGGTTCGACTGAGAACACTTCATTCATGGTGTTTCTCACTGAATCCTATTTTTCGACATAAATTCATTGCCCCATCTTTCGAGCCTCGGCACTTACCATTAATTAAGTGTCGTGTTCGAGGGGGTACATAGGGTAATCCCTCGGGATTATCCGCCCTTTTATAACAAAAAATGATTTCTCGATTTTAGAAATTTTAAGAGACAATTTTGTCAATCATTCCTTCAAACAACTCAACTCATTTCAAATCCCGAAACATCCCAAAACCTCAACTCTATTGGAATCTCGAACCTAAAAAAAAAAACTCAGGATCTCTCCCAAATTCCAATTGCTTCACATACTCAAGTCATCATTCAAACTCCAACTCACCTTAAACTCAAATCCTCTTGCAAATTCTAGTTTCTCTCAAGCTTCCAAAGTCTCATAGGCCCGAGCGCCTCACAGACTCGAACACTTCAATCTCTCCACCATCTTAAGATTCAAACGTCTCACAGACCCGAGCGTCTCATAGACCTTGATATCCCATACCTCTCATTACATGAACACCTCAAATGTCTCATAGACCCGAGCGTCTCACAGACTAACCTCTCAAACACCTCAAAACCCTAAAAACCCCAAAATCTTCAAAATCCGTGAACTACGTAAGGTCTGATCTCAACAGGGAGTTGAGTACGTAGGCAGCCCATCTAGGGTGCGACCCCATTCCAATCAAAAAACCCTTTTCCCCCTCTAAAGATGGCTCTTATATCTCTCAGAACACTCAAATCTTCTTCGGCTCCCACAAACTTCAAACCATCAGACTCCAAGTCTTGTCTATTCATTCAGTCCTACTTTCCCAAATCTTCATTCTATACTCATCCAAATTCCCCAATTCCCTCTTCTAGGCGCTGGTTTGGCAGAAAAGCTCGCCTCATCCACTCTCTCTCTCTCATCCTAATCCTATCCTTGGCTTTTAATTGAATCTCTCTAGAAAGGTTTTGAAAGAAGGTAATCCCGACAATTGGAGACCGAGATTTCCTCGGGCACCAATCCGAAGTCGTGGTCGTTGCCACTTCTAAGGGGTGTAACCCAGTGCGAACCCACAATAGAATCTCTGATCTGACCAGATAAGTCCTTTCCATAAGCAGCAAATTCAGAGTCAATCAACGGTTCTTAGAACCCTTCTCTTCCCTTCCTAGTTCCTTAGGTCAAACTAGGTGGCGACTCTAGTCAATTTCCGCCCTTAGGGCATAAGTCCGCGTGGAGCCCATTGAGAGCGGGTGTGGTGCTCACTAGCATTCCCCATAAGCTTTCTGGGAAAGACAGATGTAGTAGGTATTTGAGGGATGCCAGAATAACGGGTTTTCACCCTCCACAGAATGGCATTTTCTAGGATCTAGGCTAATCAGTCAGACCATATTTAGATAGACCCCCCTCATACCGAAAAATCACCCTCCACAGAATGGCGACTCTGCTGGGGAAAACTTGAGTAAGTTTTTCTCAAACTCAAGGAAGACTGAACTCCATTCAAAATTGTCGGGACTTCCCCACTTCTTTCAAAACCTTCAAGAGATTCTTTTCAAAGCCTTTAGGATTATTCTACTCCACACTTAGAGTGTGTAGCTGATGAGGACAGCTAGGATTTGTTAGATCCTCAACAAACATTGCAACAATTGGGTTAATCATTAGCTCACGATTAGAAAGAGACACTTAGGATTGAATGAAGCTAACTTCCCTTCAGGTTAATAACAACCAATTGGAATTACCGCCTTCAAGACAAAACAGTTAGTAAATAGGGTTGCTTGTTCTTCTATGGTTTATTTACCGCATTCATATTATTGTTGTTTGTTGCGGGGTGAGACGGTCACTGACCTACACCATTACCGCTTTTACATTTACAAGTTGTGAGTGCATGGGTAGCTTAGGACATGCATTCCTCTGTGTCACCCCCATTTCCACGAGTCACGGCATCCCAATCGGTCCACGATTGATTTCCCATGAGTCGGGTCACTCATGAGTGGTTAAGCCCGCGAGGCGAGACGGTCACCGACCTACGCCCTGAAGACTCATGATCCAAAATTATCCTCCATATCCGAGTCAGAGCCGCATATAGTGAACCATGAGCCTTCAGTGTCCAGCTGCCTAATCCGGTGTCTAGGACGGGTTTTATGGGTAGTCACCTCCTTGTATACCGCCTGTCTGACCACCCTTCTGTCTTACCCTGAAGATTGCATGGGCTCAGCTCTCCATGATTCCTCTGCACCACGGGTGTCTTTAAAGCCCAATGTCGCGCTACAAATTCATAGAGGATCCCGTATTTACGGATACCCATACATGACATAGCGTAGTCAGCGAATAATTTGGACTTTAGACACACCTTATCGTGCAGACGAGGGGAGACCGGACCCCATGCAGTGCTTCCCCAAGTTTCCCAAAAGTGAGTATGTTGTGATAATCCCCGGCCGTGGCTCGTGTGACTGTATCACTTCGGGTATCCTGACCTTTCGAACTTAAGCACTCCGGACTTTCTTAATGACGTGCCCCATAAGGCATACCAGAGATAAATCCCGAGAGATGAACAGTGAAGGGACGACGGTTCCCCCGGTGGTATGGAAACATTGATTGACCTGGAAGGTGATTATCCCAATCATTCGCACTCATCTCCACATAAAAACTAGCCACGATTTTACTTCTTGCTATACATGTGTGCAAAACACTTTCTTCAAACCAAATTGTTTTAAATTTTGCAAAATGTTCGGAATTCTCTTTTGCATGTCTCTTAAAGCTGTTTTACGAGCTCGTCTAATTTAGAATCCCACTTATATTTTACTCAAAAACATTTGGGTTTTAAAACCTGTCACTTACTTCATTTCACAAAAATGTTATTTCCAAAACAATTTTCAAAAAATAGATTTCGAAAAACCTACTTTCTACAAACGAATTTCAGACAACATCCTTCACCAACTTTATTTCTTAGTAGTTTTCGAAAACAGTTTTCAAAGTTGATTTTCACAAACGTATTCCAAAATAAATGATTTAGTCCCCATGTTGCGACCCGCTATTTTTGAAGCTCAACCCACCTTCAAGAGCAGCGGTCATTACTGTGGAGCGTACTAATCATTTCGTGTTTTCACAACAGTGGTGGATTTTCACATATGATTTTGTGCTCGATCACTCACTTTTCCTTTCTCAAAAATATCCTTCATTCCCCTCGTCGAAGTAAATGAAGCAGCATGAAAATCGAGTACGCGGTGTGAGCCAAAAGCCAGAAGCACACCAACCCGTGCAGCTAGCCGAGCGACATGAAGATTAGCAACACCTATTCGAGTTCGAACTGTTGAAAATCAGAGGAACACCAGACCCGTTTTGTTGGGTCATGGTACTGCTTCACCGCAAGCGCCCTAAGATGAGTAAGCTGCCAACCGGAGCCCGAAGGCGAGTGAGCAGCCAACCAGGAATCCGAGCGTGTGCAGTCAATTAGAAGCCTGAAGACAGACCAGCAAAAGTTCAGAAGAGGTTTAGCTCAAAATTCCCCTTTTAATGACTTTTTAGAATTGATGATGTATAGGTTTTCCCTATGATTCTTTTCTCTCTTGTCCATTTCTGAATAGATTACATGTATAGGTTTATACATTCCCTTTGAATTTATTTAGATCAATATGTATAGGGTTCCACACTCCCTATTTTATTTGCGAATGACCGAGCGTCAATATTCATATTGTTCAAATCCACCACTTCGAAAACACGTGTTTTCAAAACCGTCTTTAAAAAACTCGGTTTCTTTTGGCATGCACGTCCTGTTTAAAGAAAGGACATACGAGACGACCCTTCACGTTTTATCTATCACTCTTAAAACTTTGCTTTATGGGGTGAAATTTGCGGTGTCTACGGATACATCCCCTTTTTTTAAAAAAAAATTGATGAGATAAAGTGACGCTTATCATACGAATACTTCATGAATCTCACAACTTTTTCAAGATAAATAAAAATCATTTTTGCACCAACGATCATTCACATTCATCGCAGTAATTTTTGTTTAAAACATGCTGATATTACCTCTTCTCTTTCATTCTAATCCTTGTGCGTGCAGGTGTTCGTGACTGTTGGCAACTGGAAAGAAAGAAGACCAGTCTGCCTATAGCAACGGCATAAAAGATGGAGCGAGCCCCTCGGCATGATCAAGCAGTCGAAGGCCAATTTGTTCATGAAAGATTGATCCATGACCTTGCTGATGACTTGGAGAAAAACCTGAAGATAGAAGAATTTGTCCAAAGAAGAATAACTAGGGTATACGCGGGGTCGGATAGCAGTTACAAGGAGTCTCCAACTTACTCTGCATATGATGCCTATGAGTTTCAAGCAATGGACCCTCACGCTCCCTCTGTCCAAGTTCGAACAACACCAAACATGCCTTCTTCACCTATGTACAGTTCAACTCTGAGAACCCCACCCGCCACCAGAGAGAATTGGCAACCACAAATGGTCTGTGATAAGGGAAAGGCACAAGCCCCACCTTCCCCCATGGTGTATTCTGGCTTAAACCTCTCCTTGCCCACACAAGAATATGTGCTTCCTTGGCAAGTACCTCCTCACCTGTCGAGTTCTAGCCACATCCTCACCCAGGAACAACACTGCCCTCTCAACCTCTTGACACCGGCTACCCTGAGACAACGTATATTTCAATCCAAAACCTTGATCTCAAAGCGAGTCCAATGAAAGAATTAGTGAAAGAACTTAAAGCGGAACTAGAGCTAGCCCGACGCTTTAAGTCTGCAGGTTGGGAGCCAACTAACCCGTATCCGGATGCTCGTCTACAAAAGGGCATGAGTCTGCCTGAGATGGAGAAGTATGAGGGAATCGGAGACCCGAGACATCATGTCGACAAATATGATAAACTCATGAATCTCCATGGCCTCTCCGACGAGCTGAAAGCCGCATGCTTTAGATTCTATCTACAAGGACCTGCTTACTCATGATTATGAGCATAGATCTAAACGGAAAGTCAAGCCAGGACCTGTATTTAGATTTCCTCTCTCAATACGGCGACAACTTTCATCATGAAGTTACACGTAGAGATTTAGAGGTGACATGCCAAAATTCTAACGAACCCGTGAGGGAATTCATAAAACGATGGAGGGTGAAGGCCGGACAAATGAATAACCGACCCAATGAGGAAGAGCAAGTGCGAATGGTAATTTCCGGGCTGAAAGATGTGTACCGACATCAGCTGAAATATTTAGGGATATGCGACTTCAGACGACTGATGGCGGTTGTGACTGCTGCTTTGGAAGATGCTGAAATCAAAGATCCAAAGCCAACAATCATGCAAAGAGAATACCACCAACCCGGGCAGGACTCTCAAAGACAGAATTCGGGTCTAGGAATGTCACTCGGTGAAGCCTGGAGAATTTTAACCGAGGGAGGCTACCTAGTACCTTACAACACCAGTTCAAGGGTGAAGAAGCTTGGGCCACAATTACATGAGTATTGTGACTATCATCGGATTCGCGGGCACGCCACCGACGAGTGCACCACACTGAGAAACGCAATCCAAGAGCTGATAGACAGAGGAGACGTCTCTTCTTTAGAGATAAGACGTCATCCTAAGCCACGAAGGCGCATTTTCCTAAGGCATCACCGAGCTAGGCATGATCATGTGCTAATCTGTGGCGATAGTGGCAGGAAGTTGTTGAGTTATGTTTTTATTTACAACTGTCATGAAAGCGTATGAAGGGTTGCATCCCATCCCTCTCCCCTTTCTATTCGACCTATCCAAGAATCATGGGAAGAACAAGATGATTTTATCATGTTGACTGATTGCAATGTAGGAATTACCACTCCTTAAGCGGTCAAGGTTCGAATAACAGCTAAAACATGTGGGATCACGTTTCTTCCGGGACCCACTCAGTAACTGACCGCTTAAAGGGTCATTAGTGGCAAGATGAGCTTCATGGATCCTCAACTAAAACCGACGCAAGCGAGACTAGGTGTAATCTTACCATTCATGCATTGCATCCAAAACAAAAACATTCAACCAAAATCCAAAATTCAATACGTTTTCATTGTCAATATTTCATGCATCCTATACGTAGTTATTCCATATTACCACAACATATTGCATTGTAGATAGTTGCATTTGCATACTTCCGTATCGAAACGACATCTTTGGGAAAAATCTTGAGAGATTGATTGAACAGAGTGCATGAATCACTAAAACTCTCGACCCGTCAATGAACATAAGGGTCTAATCAAAATCAGCACCACAATCAAGTGAGTAGTGTGCAAAGAGCGGTATTTTCTCTTGAATTTCAAATGAGTGTTTTGGACAATCCAATGAGTGATGAGAAAAGATAGAGCGAGTCCACAGAGGTAAAACCACGAGCGACTTGTGTTTTCCTTCAACACATGGAGAGGCACAATTCATAGCGAGATCAATGTCGATAAACAGGATACGAACTGTGATTCATGCAAAGATCCGAGAATAGTAAGAAAACAATTATCGACTAATATGACGAGGCATTAGGAATAAAAATCCCCTCAAAACCAAAAAGCTTTGACTGCCCTTTACATAACCCCTTAGTGAGCCCCGCTGAGCCTTTCATGAAAAACTCTTTCTTCAGAAACTCCACAACATGCCAACCCACGTACATATACTTACCTGCCCTTGCAATAGAGGATCTCAAAGGAGCCGGAGCCATGGTCCCTCCCCACCATCTTCCACAAAAACAATGAAATGGTCAAAGAAATCAGTGAGTCAATGCAACTCCAAGGCCAAACACCTAAAAGAAAGCTGAAAATGTTCAAGTAGATCGATAAGTCAATGCAACTTTGAAGCTGAAAGCCAAAATGCAAAGCAAAAAATGCTTGAGGAAGTTGATGAGCCAAATGCAATTTCAGAAACACAAAAATGAGAAGAAAGTTCAAATCGTACGCCAGAAGAGGCAAGAAGGAGAAATCCAAACCAAAAGGACCAATGATGTCCTGAAGAAACCGATAAGGGGTTATCAAAGCCCGTCTAATCATTCCACCCATGGCGAAGGTGAAACATATTCTCTATTGCACAAAAGCTCCACAACTCCTAAATAAATCCTCCAGTCCCATATGACACACATCACACCCCTCATCCCCGTTATAACCCAATAAAAGACCTCTGACTCGTTAGTTGATGAGCGTTAACTGAAAAGTATCGGATCTAAAACATGAATTATAAGCTTCGTACTTGTTATCAACATGTCCCGTCATACCAAAGGGACCATGAGCGAATGAGCGCAACCTTACCTTACAAGGTTTTTCGAGTGCGAGTGACTCTTTGATCGAAGCACCAAATCATAAACAGCTAACCCCATTGCAAGTGAGGAATTGGTGAGGATCGGAAAGTCCAGAACCTCGAAAAGAAATTCTCAGGAAAATATTGCTCTGAGCATCGAGAGTGTCATCACACCGCTTCGCACACAGCCAAACTCACGAGAGATTAACCCGCATCCCTCCATGAGAGGAAAGTGATTTACACATTCCAATTCAACAATCACTCAAGATCGAACTGAAGATGTCTTATATTCGTAAACCTCATAATAATAGAGATAGAATCGTACCTTCTCTTCAAAAACTGCATATGCATTTTGCATCTCTTCTAGCATTTAGTATTTGCATGCATCATAACCACTTCATTTTCAACATCCGACCGGTAAGAACTCCACCTAGTCTCGCTGAAAGTCAGCTTCAGTTGCAGTTGTTGAAGCATAACTTTTGATCAAGAGATGTCAACTGGAGCCATCCCACGGCCATATCCAAACCAAGTTGGAGCCATCAAGAAGCCGTCCTCAAATACTGAGACCATCTTCAGAGCTACACGGGAGCCATCCCAACAATTCGAGAACAATACAGAAGCCACTTCAAATCCCTGTCGGAGCCATTTCGTCACCAAGACCTGGCTCACAGAGGATCGAACTACGTATGGTCTGATCTCAATATGGAATTGAGTACGTAGGCAGCCCGTCCAGGGTGACCACCTCAAAGAAAAAAAAAACTACCCCTTCTTCCCCTCGGAGTCACATTGAAGCTATTCCGGAGCCACACCAAAGCGTTCATCACCACAAAAAAACATCAATCACATCAAAATCCACTAATCACATCAACCCAACATTCGACTCAAAATCCAATCCAAATGGAAACCCACCAACCATCCCGATAATCTTCACTCAAATTGAAACCCACCAACCATCCCAGAGCCGTTACTCACAATGGGGTCACGAATCATGACGGAGCCATCCCGGAGCCATGATGAGAACTATACCGAAGACATCCAACCAAGTTTTTCAGAATGATAACAAGTTCACCCACAGCAAATCCATCATATAGAGCCGACCGATCAGTCACCTCGAACTTCAACAACCACATCAAGACCATCGACCATTCTCAAGGTCACGGTCATATCAAAACCCACCAACCACCCCGGACCGTCGGCCACACCGGAGCCATCAGTGCCTACCAGAGCCATCAATGCATACTGGAGCCATCAACGCATGCTGGAGCCATCTCAGATCCTTAAAGCCATGCCGGAGCCATACCGGAGCCATCCCGAGAGTTTTACGTTACTATAGAAGCCATCTGCTCACGCAAAAACCTACATCCACAAAAAGGGAGTTTAATTCAATTAATACATTGGTTAATCACCTCACATCACATATCATCTGCATATACCCACAAAATTTGCTCACTATCTGACGCATCTTTACACCCGCTAGACAGCTATTGCGCTACTAGTGCGGTCAACTTTTCATTTTACACCTGCTAGACAGCTATTGCGCTACTAGTACGGTCGCCTTTCGTTTTACACCCTAGACAGCTATTGCGCTACTAGTACGGTCGCCTTTCGTTTTACACCCGCTAGGCAGCTATTGCGCTACTAGTACGGTCGCCTTTTCGTTTTACACCCGCTAGACAGCTATTGCGCTACTAGTGCGGTCGACTTTTCATTTTACACCTGCTAGACAGCTATTGCGCTACTAGTGCGGTCGACTTTTCATTTTACACCTGCTAGACAGCTATTGCGCTACTAGTGCGGTCGACTTTTCGTTTTACACCCGCTAGACAGCTATTGCGCTACTAGTACGGTCGCCTTTTCGTTTTACACCCCTAGACAGCTATTGCGCTACTAGTGCGGTCGACTTTTCATTTTACACCTGCTAGACAGCTATTGCGCTACTAGTGCGGTCGACTTTTCGTTTTACACCCGCTAGACAGCTATTGCGCTACTAGTGCGGTCGACTTTTCATTTTACACCTGCTAGACAGCTATTGCGCTACTAGTGCGGTCGACTTTTCATTTTACACCTGCTAGACAGCTATTGCGCTACTAGTGCGGTCGACTTCTCATTTTACACCTGCTAGACAGCTATTGCGCTACTAGTACGGTCGCCTTTCGTTTTACACCTGCTAGACAGCTATTGCGCTACTAGTATGGTACCGAACTTGCATTCTAGGCTCGTCATAAGCCCTAGGGCTGGATATCAAGAGGTCCAGTTGAGGCACTCCTAAGTCCTCGTGCACTCTAAATCAAAACATTGTTAGTATCATAGGCTCGTCATAAGTCCTATGGCTAGATATCAAGAGGTCTAGTTGAGGCTCGTCATAAGTCCTCGTACTTTCAATCGCATTATAGGCTTGTCATGAGTCCTATGGTTAGATGTCAAGAGGTCTAACTGAGGCTCGTCACAAGTCCTCGTACTTTCAATCACATTCATACACTCACAATCGCATCCCATCAAATCACAAAACCGTAGTGAGAATTTTTGGCGCCCCGTCAACCTTGATCCAATTATGCAAAGGTTTTGCGGAATTGAATCAAGGGGAGCCATCTGTAGACACCAAAAATTCTCACCCCATAAAGCAAATTCCGAAATAATAAGAGGGGTCGTCGCCTTTCTTTTTCAAAAACATATTAGCGTGCGTGCTAAAACGAAACCATCATTTTTTTAATCTTCTTCAAAGCATTGCATAGAAACACGATTTTTTTGAAAATGAATTTCCAAATGCCAATCCGGTTTTAAACCCATCCCTTTTTAGAGTTTATGCCGTTTGAGTTAGAGCTCTTGTATTATTTTCTCTCATTTGTATATTGAATTATGCATTAGTATGACTGGTCACTGTGTTTATTGAGAGAGCTATTGGTCTTGAGTTCAAATCTTGATGGAAGCAAAGAGTATTCTCTTATTTTATTTCAGCTCGTATCACAGTTTCATATCTATTTTCTCCACTCAAATACTGAGTGATGCGGTAGCACAGCTGGTTTGTATTTGTGGGAGGTATACAAGAGCCCTCGGTTCGATACTCAGGAGTAGCATAACTCCGTTTTTTTCCTTTTCTCGACCAAATATATGTGGCCCATCCTCCTTGGGTCCGATTTTTGCAACCCAAACTGCCTCAAATAAAGCTCACTTTTGTTCAAGTTAGCCCACTAAAAAAATCTGCTGACCCTCCCTTAATAGAACCCTACTCATTTATTATAAATAAGTCTCAAAACAAAACCTACGGTAAGCCATTCGAATCAGCAGCCGACACCCACATTTTTTCTCTGTCGATTGGAACATTCCCCTTGATATTCCTCCTCAGTTCGAAACTCGAGAGAGAAGGAACCAGATCGCTCATCTTCGTCTTTCCTCAAAATTTTCCATTTTCTTCTTCGAGTCTTCATCCCCAGTCACCCATCGAACTCGCCCGTCTTCCTCACTGTTTCATTTTCTTTTAGTTTCAGAGTAAGTAACTCCCTAATATCTGTTGTTACGAAGTCGATTTTGAGTTTGCTACTTCTACTCTTGCACAGTCTTTACGTTCTGTACAAATCCTCCTGTTTCTCCTTCTCGATTTGCTCTATCTTTGATTTCACGTTGTCAAGCAAACCGAATCGGGAATGGCTCTAATAAGCGTGAGGGATATAGCCTTTTCCGGAATTAGTTTCCGATGGTGGTGCTAAGTCCCCCGTTTCGAGCCTCCCTCTTCTTCTCGTCTTCTTCAAACCATCAAAGTTTTTATAATTTCTGTTCTAGCTTCGATTTCGACTGTAAATGAACACCAAACTCAGTATGGGTTCTAGGTTCAAGAGGTTACACGGAAGGGTTTGTATCAATCTCTGTTATATTAGTCTCCTTAATCTGTAAATATTGCAGACTGGTCATCTCCAGTCATAAGGTATGACAAATTAGTTCTAATGCTTGTTCATTTCTTCGTTCTCGTTTGTCGGCTCTACCCATGATGGGTCTGAAGCCTCTTTGATGACTCAATCTGTTGGGTTGAATGCACGATTATTCTTGTGATGGTTTACTTGGATTTTGGTACCCATTCCGCTCTGTCGGTTGTCATGCTTCAAGTTCTGGCCACGAGTTCTTTTTTCCCATATTCGCGGTGGATATTGAGTTGATTCTGGTCTGTTTCATCTCTGAAGATGATGTTCTTCATTCACTGAAGAAATACCCGTATTATCTTCATATCTGTCCCGCCTGTTCAACATTTCCAGTAACACTCATATCCTTACTCCTAGAACTCACCTGTTCATTTTGTCTTTAAATCGTGCAAGAAGCTTGTCTTACCTTTCTTCTCTTTTGCAGGATATTAGCTTAACCCCTTACCGAGATAAACCCACTGCTACCCACACTTCATTCTCCCCTTACTTCTGTATTTATTCCTTCCCTGTTAATCTTGTTCATCTTGTCTGATAGATTTCTGAGCCAGTTTTTTTGTTCTTGTGTGTTAACCTTGCAGAGAATTCTCACCGGTTTCCTGGTACACCAACTCTTGACTCAAATGTCTCTGTCTGATTCATTTATTTCGAATGGAATGCCCCTCTGTATGAACATAATAACCTGCTACATTGATGAGAGGTCGTCTAAATGTTTCTGGGTATTTTGCAAGTATCTGATTCAAGTGTGTTACTCATCTGCTCAAACCTTTTTTGTCTTTGCGTTTGATTAGTCTGTTCGGCTTCAAGAGAAAAATTGAAATGGGATTTGAGTGAGTCCTTTGCGTTTTGTTTGGTAAAAAAAACAGAAAAAGGAAATGATAGAAATGAACGTGTAGATGTTTCGGTAATTTAGTTTAGGGTTGATTGATGTTTGAGCTTCTGACTTTATACCTTAAAATTTTGGATTAGACAGAACACCCACCGGTTTCTTCAATAACAACGAGCATATGTGATTCTTTAAATGGCTGCTGTTACCAGTTTTGACCTGTTGTTCATGTGGGCTTTGCTTCTGTACATATTATACGTGCTTTATTCTAGCTTCATTGCACTCTTCAATTCAATTCCTTGTACATCTGACTATTATTAAGCCCTAGCTATTAGTCCTTAGGGCCCAGCCATTAGGATAGAGGGGTCCCCCTGGACTGATAGACCATTGGCCTATCTCGTGGTGTTGATACCCT
This sequence comes from Limonium bicolor, assembly GCA_023374045.1. Classification (NCBI taxonomy): domain Eukaryota; kingdom Viridiplantae; phylum Streptophyta; class Magnoliopsida; order Caryophyllales; family Plumbaginaceae; genus Limonium; species Limonium bicolor. Next base: position 112,029,062 of record CM041780.1, read on the forward strand.
AAACCCTAAAATACACCTAACGTATGTATATATGTATATAGATTAACATTCTCATTTCGGTTTTAGACCATCAGATTTTCCAAGTTCAAAATCTCTCACTCACATTCTAGCCCAAATCATAACCCGGCCCAAACCAGAATTTGACCCGAATCACTTAACCAGGCCCAAAGTTTCAATTTGGCCCAAAAAGCTTCAACTTGGCTCATAACCAACTTTGGCCCAAGTTTGGTCCAAAACACAATCAGCCCACTTCCAAGAGAAAATCAGTCCACTTCAAAAAAGAAAATCAGCCCATCCAAAATCGGCCCAAATCCGTGACCCAAACTCCAAAATCAGCCCAAAGCGGCCCAAAGCCCAAGTCCATGACCCCAGCTCCAAAATCAGCCCGAGTCAACAAGGCCCAAACCCGGACCAATAACGCCCAAACCTGAAGCCTAAAGCCCCATCTCATAACCTGGCCCGTCGCACAACCCGGCCCACTGTATAACCCGACCCAATATCTCCAAACCCAGGCCCACTGTATAACCCGACCCAATATCTACAAACCCAGGCCCACTGTATAACCCGACCCAATTCCACCAAGCCCAAAGACCACAATAGACTCAAGGCCCACAAGAAAGCCCAAGACCATAAAAGATTCAAGGCCCATTGCCCATGCTCGACCCGTTACCCATGCTCGGCCCAAAATCCATGACCCAAACACAATCTTGGCCCATCAGCCCAACTCGGCCCAAATGCCCACACTTGACCCAAAACAAATCTCGGCCCAAATACCCACACATGGCCCAAAGCCCATGACCCAAACCCTATCTCGGCCCATCAGCCCAATTCGGCCCATTGACCCAATCCAGCCCAAGTCCATAAATCCGGCCCAAATCCATAAACCCGACCCATTACCCAAGTCCATGAACCAAAGTTGACCCAAGTCCACACAAGTCAAAATAGACCCAACGCCAAAGTTGGCCCAGGTCTACAAATGTCAAACCTTGACCAAAAACGTTGAGCTTGACCAAAAACGTTGACCTTGACCCGAACGTTGACCTTGACCAAAAACGTTGACCTTGACCCAAACATTGACCTTGACCCGAACATTGACCTTGACTTGAACTTTGACCTTGACCCGAACTTTGACCTTGACCCAAACTTTGACCTTGGCCCGAACTTTGACCTTGACCCAAACCTTGACCCGGCCTAGCTTTGACCAATCCAAATGCTGATCTTGATCAAACTTTGACTCCTCCTGACCTTGACCCAGATCAAACTTCAATCCAAATCAAACTTCAATCCAATTCAAACTCGACCCAATCCAATTCAAACTCGACTTCAATTCAATTCAAGCCTGATTCATTCGGCCAAATCCTATCCATAATACATCCACTCTCAATTTGTAAATTTCATTCAATTTCAAACCATCTTTTTATTCAAGTTTCACCAAGTTTTCAAAAGAAACTATTTTGTGGAATTTAAAAGGAAAAACTCTTCTCACATCACAGAAAACTCTTCTCAAATGTAGAAAGTTCTTCTCACATATACAGAAAGTTTTCTCCTAAAACATTTCTCAAAATCAGTGTTTCTTCATCGAGAATTCCGAACAACTTCAAAGTTTTCAAACTTAGTTTTCAACTCAAATAAACCGTTTTCGGGGAACATGAGATGTCTAACACCTTCAAAGAACGTTTTCTTCCTAGTTAGATATCACTTGTCTCTCTTCCTAAAATAAAAATCCGAGGCGGAGCACTGGGGTCATAACCTCCCTTGTCGCAGTCTGGATCTCTTTAGGCGGGGCATTAGGGTGACAAACCTCCCCTAATTGCAGCCTAGATTTCTACTAGGCAGGGCGCTAGGGAGGTAACGGCCTTCCTAGTTGCAGCCGGGATTTTAGAATCATCTAACTCCATTCCACTCGATTTCAATGTTTTTGGCTTTTAACGTTTTAAAACCCGAGAGTTAGAGACGTTATTAGGGTTCGACTGAGAACACTTCATTCATGGTGTTTCTCACTGAATCCTATTTTTCGACATAAATTCATTGCCCCATCTTTCGAGCCTCGGCACTTACCATTAATTAAGTGTCGTGTTCGAGGGGGTACATAGGGTAATCCCTCGGGATTATCCGCCCTTTTATAACAAAAAATGATTTCTCGATTTTAGAAATTTTAAGAGACAATTTTGACAATCATTCCTTCAAACAACTCAACTCATTTCAAATCCCGAAACATCCCAAAACCTCAACTCTATTGGAATCTCGAACCTAAAAAAAAAAACTCAGGATCTCTCCCAAATTCCAATTGCTTCACATACTCAAGTCATCATTCAAACTCCAACTCACCTTAAACTCAAATCCTCTTGCAAATTCTAGTTTCTCTTAAGCTTCCAAAGTCTCATAGGCCCGAGCGCCTCACAGACTCGAACACTTCAATCTCTCCACCATCTTAAGATTCAAACGTCTCACAGACCCGAGCGTCTCATAGACCTTGATATCCCATACCTCTCATTACATGAACACCTCAAATGTCTCATAGACCCGAGCGTCTCACAGACTAACCTCTCAAACACCTCAAAACCCTAAAAACCCCAAAATCTTCAAAATCTCGTGAACTACGTAAGGTCTGATCTCAACAGGGAGTTGAGTACGTAGGCAGCCCATCTAGGGTGCGACCCCATTCCAATCAAAAAACCCTTTTCCCCCTCTAAATGGCTCTTATATCTCTCAGAACACTCAAATCTTCTTCGGCTCCCACAAACTTCAAACCATCAGACTCCAAGTCTTGTCTATTCATTCAGTCCTACTTTCCCAAATCTTCATTCTATACTCATCCAAATTCCCCAATTCCCTCTTCTAGGCGCTGGTTTGGCAGAAAAGCTTGCCTCATCCACTCTCTCTCTTATCATCCTAATTCTATCCTTGGCTTTTAATTGAATCTCTCTAGAAAGGTTTTGAAAGAAGGTAATCCCGACAATTGGAGACCGAGATTTCCTCGGGCACCAATCCGAAGTCGTGGTCGTTGCCACTTCTAAGGGGTGTAACCCAGTGCGAACCCACAATAGAATCTCTGATCTGACCAGATAAGTCCTTTCCATAAGCAGCAAATTCAGAGTCAATCAACGGTTCTTAGAACCCTTCTCTTCCCTTCCTAGTTCCTTAGGTCAAACTAGGTGGCGACTCTAGTCAATTTCCGCCCTTAGGGCATAAGTCCGCGTGGAGCCCATTGAGAGCGGGTGTGGTGCTCACTAGCATTCCCCATAAGCTTTCTGGGAAAGACGGACGATGTAGTAGGTATTTGAGGGATGCCAGAATAACGGGTTTTCACCCTCCGCAGAATGGCATTTTCTAGGATCTAGGCTAATCAGTCAGACCATATTTAGATAGACCCCCCTCATACCGAAAAATCACCCTCCACACTTACTTAACTCACTTAGTCCCTAGGGATTCCCATTCAATAACCTCTCAAGTCTTTACCACTTAGCTTACCACTTAATTTTTAAGCATTAAAACTTATACTTAATCTTAACTTAATTCCTTAAGTTCTTAGGGTCCTAGTCATTACCACCCTACCAAAGGTATACCTCCTTACCTATTACCATTCTTAGAATTCAAAATTTCTTTTTTTTTAAGTGTCAAGGGTCGACCGACCCACCGACCGACCCAACCCCTGGGTCGGTCCATTACAGAAACTCTTCCATCTTTTGAAACCCATCCGACCGACCCAGAGCTAGACCGACCGACCCAAACCCTCTGGGTCGGTCCCTTACAGAACCCATTTTCCTACGTTAAACCTTTGCCCGACCGACCCAAAGCTAAGCCGACCGACCCAAACCCCCTGGGTCGGTCCAGTCCAGAGGCATTCCGGCTGGCTCAACATGGCCCGACCGACCCAAAACTGGGTCGGACCCTGGGTCGGTCCTCTACAGATCTTTCTCTTAAATTGCCTATTTCAATTCCAAACTCTTCCACAAGTGTTCTAATAGGTCCAACACCATCTTGGCACCTTAAACCCACCTTATACCCTCCACCAAACTCATTAAAACAACTTCCAAAGATCTTCTCAAACATTTACTCAATTCTTACAAAGCTCCCAACACTTAGCACTTATTTTCTTACATTTCTCACATGCATTCCACCAAGAATTTCAATTAACCAAATGCTCCCTCCTTAAGAACTTGACCACACCATGTACACCACTTTCCAGCCTTATTGCATTTACCAAACCTTCCCTAGATTCTATACTCTAGTTCTCACCTAACCATTTCAAGGTTTCACCCTCACTTACATCTAACTTACCCAGGATTTCTAGCTTCTTTTATCGACATTTACCTAAGTCCTAAATACCCAAGTACACTCTTTTGTTTCCTAAATCCTTCATAGTAATGTCTAAGTCATTATAACTCATTAAACACCTTAAACTCACCCCTTTTTCATCGAGACAACCTCTAAAACTTCCTAGTACTTCCTTAGTCATGAAATCTCCTTAGAATATCTTAAACACTTAAGTTCTCCTTTAAATTTTTCCATGGGTTCTCTAGTACATAGCACATCCTAACACTTGGTTTTCTCCATCAAACAACCAATACCACTCAAATTCTTATCACAACACCTTAACACACAATTTACACCAAAACTACACCACATCATCTTATAGTGCATAAACTTAAATGCTTGGCACTTAGGCCCTTAAATGGCAATAATCTTAACCACTTAATTTCCTCATATATTTGCCTTCAACCTGCGAATACACACAACAAGGCTCCCATTGAAATAAAATGCTTCTTGTACTTCACCTTGATATTCCTAAACTATCTCTTTTTCTCATTTGCTCCTTAGTCACAAGTTCATAAATATGCTCATTGTTTCTCCTAGGTTTTATATAACCCTTTTCCTAATGTAAACTCTACACTAAACTCATCACATATCTAAATCCCATTCTCTTAAACAATAAAACACCTTAAGGTAAGTAATTTACCTTGTTCTCTCACAAGCTTCACAAGCTTTTCTCCTTAGACTTCTCTTACCAAATCTCGGTCACCAATATAGTTCTCCTTGCCAATGTTCTAAACAATGTCCAATAACTCTAATGAGCACTAAACAACACACTTACCTTAAGGAATAAAACCTAGGTTAAAATGTGTTTTAAGGTTTTGAATTGGTTGCTTTACCTTAGTTCCTCAAGACAAGCTTGGATATGAAGCAAGAAGGACCTCCTCTCTCCTTTGAAGAGTAGAAACAAGCTAGAACAAGGCATTCAAATGGAGTCCCATGAGTACTAATTTTCAGACATGTGAAGAAAATGGTGGAAACCTAGATTTTCTTACACTTTCTTTACCTTAAGAGAATGGAGAAGCCAATGGAGTCTCCAAACTGGAATTTCCTCCTCCAATGGTGGTTTGGCTTGGCACCAAAATGAAGCTCTTGAAGTTTTGAAAAGATAGAAAGAAGGAGCTTGAGCTAACTAAGAAGAATATGTATTTTGTTTTGGATTTGGAGCTAAAATGAGCAAGTTGTGTGCAAGAGAAGGTGGGGCTAGCATGGAGTTGTTCTTCACGTTAATGGAGAAGGGAGAGAGCTTGAAGAAACCGTGGGAAACAAGAAGAAATGAGGAGATGAGGAGAGAGGTAAGTAAAATGTGATATTTATGTTAAAAGGTAAATAGTACTTTTTGCTTTATAAGTCTTATTTGCTTTCTTAATTGCTTAATAACTCATGAAGGTGATGACTCACCTCATAAGAAACCGGCCCCCTTTTAATAATGAGGGTACTTAAGTCTTTGTTGACCAAATGTCTCACTTATATAGACTTATGTTATAAACTAGCTTAATTAATTCACTATTCACCAAAACAAGGCACATTGTTGTGAATTTTTGATTTCCCATTGATATAGACTTCCAAATGTGATACTATATAGTACACATGTTAATTAAAGAGTAATGATGGACATTTAGCCATTCAAAACTCATTTACAAAACAATTTTTCAAAAACGTGCTTTAAGACTCCTTAAAGCACATTTTGTGTTTTAACTTGTTTTCAAGCTTGGTTTTCTTTGGTAATTGATTTAAAATGACCATTAGAATATTACTAAGGTCTTAGAACAATATTTGGGTACTCTCCCAAGTCTCTCCAAGCTTAGAGCATGTTTTTTCCTAAACTGCTCTTTTGGTGTTTCCTTATATATTCTTTGATTAGAATTATTTCTTAATGTTTCTAAGGCATTATTTAGCCTCCTTATATCTTAGTTTATCATTTAAACACCATATCTAAGTTTGGGGTATTTCATAAATGGGCAATGGAAAATAAGGGTCTGGAGCAGACCGACCTTGCGACCGAACTTGCCAAGGTCGGTCGAGCCCAGTTTACCCTACGAGAATTGGTTTCTGGAATGGACTGACCTTGGGGACCGGACTTGCAAGGTCGGTCGGGCTTGTATTTTGTGTACGAATTAAGTTTCTAGAATCGACCGAACATGGGACCGGACTTGGCAAGTTCGGTCAGGCCTGAATTTTCAAGGGAAGAAACTCTCGGGAATGGACCGAACATGCGACCGAACATACAAGGTCGGTCGGAGTAGAAATTTTTGACGGTAATGTGTTCTGGAATGGACCGACCTTGTGTAAGGTCGGTCGGTAAGGTCGGTCGGACCAAAAACATTGTTTAAGGTTATAGAATGATGTGTAATGATGGGGATTGACTAGTAATGATGTTATAAGGTTGTTTAAGACATGTTAGGTGAGTTATAATGATAATTTAGTGGGAAAAAAGATGTATTAAAATGTAGAAGTAAAACAAGTTAAAAAGTGAAGTTATGTAACTAAGTTAACGGGGAAAAGTTATAAGCATTAGACTTTAAACAAACATGTTACCCCGATGTTAATAAAAGTACATGTAATGTTATCAGTTGTTCGCGAATTGCTCGAGGAAACATAAGTGGACATGTAAAGTGGACTCCGGTGACAGGTTTGGTTTTCCTTGCAACCTGTGTCCTACCGGATTACCCCGGCTTGTATGCCAATATGTTTTTTCTGTATGTTTGCCACGTTGTAAGATTAAACATGTAATGAGTTTACAGTAATTCATTTATGTGGCGTGTTCAACTCCGATACATCTAACCTCGGAAGTGTTAACCTTAGTTAACTGAGTCTAGGATCACATGAAGTTTGGTATTCGGATTAAACGACCCGAACCTTGGGACGTTCTAACCACGCTATGCGTGTGTTAATTGTGTGATATGTGTATGTGAATGTAGGGATCTCCCTTGTGTGTTTAACCCATGTAATACTGTATGATGTGTAGATGTGATAGACTCCATAGTGGGGTTCTAACTAATATCTAAAAGTAAGTATGTACAACAGTGGAGGAATCCGGTTTGGCCGGTCGCGCGTTGTTTGGGAGTGGGTATCCTTCTTAGCCTTACCTTACCCTTCTCTCTGTTATGGTTGTTTCCCTCATGGGTTTGATCTCCCATTAGCTTATTCCAAAGCTTAGCTATTCGACTTATGATCGGTTAAGGGGGAACAGGGTGTGTGTGGGTGTGTTCGGGCCACCAAACCCGAACCCTCTTAACTTAAGTTACTCGTCTCGCACTATTAGGACGGTAATGAGTGTTGTTGTTGTTGTATAACGAGCTTATCATGAGGGTGACATCATTCTCTAGGCTCACCAGTGAATTATCATGTTTGGGTCGGTTCCTAAGAGAGCCGCTCCCTTATGTTATGTGTTGTTGTTGTAATGCAATTTCTATTGCGATGTTATTATGTGCACGTTGAAACGTGAAAAGTGTTGTTATGTGTTGTTATGTGATGCATGTTATATGTTGTAAAAATGTGGAGTAGGGATCATGGATATGAATCCCAGTTTGTGATAAGAGGCGTTTAAGATAACCCGACTAATGGGTAGTTGTCGTCTATTAGGAAGTAGCTCCATTAGAGGAGGAACACTCTAGGGGTAATGAATACCATGAGTGACTTATCGAGTTGGATATGTTATCTGTTTGTTGAGCCCATTGAGGCGGAATGATTCGTGTTGTGTGTTTTAAGTTACATGTATGATTTAAATATAATCAACCCATGCTAGACGACAAATAGTTGTCGTGGCCCGGTAGCATGTGGGCTGCGGGATACCATACCAGTAAAGGTGCTGAGCCCCTTGGGGCCACCCTTTCTCTTCTTTCCTATTTCAGGTACAAAGAGCAGGAAGCCTTCGAGAGTAGGACGGGGTAGTCGTTGTACATGGGTAATCATGTAAGTGTTATATACAGTAGGTTAGTAAGACCGAGTTGTTATCGGCATCAGTTTGTAAATACTCGGTTACAGTTGGAAGGTATGGTGTATGTTTGTTGTTAATGGAAAGGATAATAATGTGTAGTCGCTCGGGAATCTAGTCCATCAGACCGGTACAATGTTTATGTAATGCCTTGTTAGCCACGTGGGTGGTTAACGGCGTGTAACACCAACGAGTTAAGTAATGTGTAGTAGTATATTTTCCGCTGCAGAATTTGTGTTACGTGGTTGTTGTTGGATGGGGTGTTACAGGAGTGCGGTGGGGTTTCTGTTTTTTTTTTTGGGATGGGTTGGTGACGGTGGCCGTGGGTTGTGGTGTTTCCATGGACTTGTTGGGTAAAAACCTAACGGCAAGTATACCGGTCGATTATAGCAAGTTTTTTCTAGAAGTGTCCCTCCAGGTTATCGAATCCAAGGGAGGCAGCGTTTTAGGTTAATTGATATTTAAGAACAAACTAATAAAATAACTCAAATAACAGGGGGGTTTTGTTTGTTTGGATTACTAAAATATGAAACAAGAATGTAAATAAGGGCAGAGGTAACAAATGCAAGACAGTGGGCAAAATAATGATATTTTTGGTTTAATAAACAAGGGAAATTCCGGTTTACTACTCCTCCAAATTCTTCGGTTCCTTTCTCGATGTGTTTTACCAAAATTTAGATTAAAATCCCCAGATCTGAAATATTCCACGTTCGGTCTCCCGCTCGGTGGAATCTAATTAACAGTTAATAAATCTTAACTCTCGTTACAAATTTACTAATTGCTAACAGCTTTAAGAATAATCCAGTTTATTGATCAGTTAATATCTTAGAGGAATTACCATCTCTAAATTAACCGGTGTTGTTCCTGTTGTCTGTTATCTACCGCAGTTCTCACTTATAAGCAGATAAACTGATAAAATCTAGTAATTGGCCAAATCACAAGATTTATAAAAATAAATAAGGAACAACACTTTAATCTGTTAAAATGGTAAATCACAAAGATAATGGAACCTTGAATTTTGATTACATAGTAAACCAGAATTTAACAGTTATTCAGACATCGGAGACAAAGAAATAATAACAATAGTAAAGAGATTAGAAAACGTCATCTAATTGGAGAACGATGATGAATCCAGTCTCTGTCTTCTGCTCCGGTCTGTCTGTGTTGCTGTCTAGTTTCCCTCTGCCTGACTTGGTCCTCTACCTGCGCGGCTCTGTGCTAGTGTTCTCTATGGTTTGATTTTGTTCTGTGGCTGCTCTCGGTTTTGAATGCCCCGTTCTCTTCCCGTCATGCTCATATATATACTTCCGCTCTTGAATATTTAGAAAACAAACAATTCTTTTGTTTCCTCTAAACGCAGCGTCCATGACATAATAATTAGCACATAATGCTATCTTCCCCTGTAGCCGACCTGTACATTGCATGCGCCTCTGACATTTAATGCAATGCAACCCATGTTTTCTTTGTATTGTTGTCCACGTGATGTCTCCAAAAGAAGAATGCGAGCCCAACTTAATTCTCCCATGTGCAATGCCCTGAATGATTTTTGCATCGTCAATGATGATCCATGTGCAGCCTCTTTCAATCCCGAGTCGGTGGACTTCACATGCTCATGTGCACATCCCTTTTTCTTGTATCGTACTCGTATTCAATCTCCAATATATATGTTAATAAATTCTTCTCCTGTATAATGTCTGCACTCATCGATTTTGTCAGCCTGTCGAGTGAGTCCAACACAGAATTGTCAGCCCAGGGAAGAATTTGGACTGTGCCTCGGTATAAAATATCTGCGCCTGTCTGAATTCATGTCATGGTCGTGCGACCCATGAGCTGAAGTTGAAGCCGCGCCTCTGTATGCATGCCTTCTCCTATGAAAGAATTTTTGTCTCTTCTACTGCATAAATGTCTGCGCCTCTGAATTTCTTTGTCGGTCCACTTCTATGCTCAAGCCTGCACCTCTGTACAAATTCTAATCATTCTTGTCGGCTGGTCCAATATGTCTGTGCGCCTCTCTAAAGTGGATCCAAGGAAGAGTAATGATCCATCTCTGCACGTTTATGTCCATCGAACCATATACATTCCAAAATCGATCCAGCCCACGTGAGTAAGTTGGCGGCCCATGTGTGCTGCATTTGTATTGCAGTAATATCTATCCGATCATATATACAGCACACGTCCATCATTGATCAATAATCAAATAAAATGTCTCCATCCATTTACGTGCATGCTCTCATGCATGAATGTGTAGCTCACGTGTGTTGCTGCGTATATATATCTTTTCTCAGTTATTTTAATCTGTTTTAGCATAAAACCACAAGTAAGGGAAGTTCTTCCAATATAACATAAAATAACATATAAGTAAGGAATTTATCATATAAACCAATAAAATATTAATCACATTAAATATAAAAATATAGATAAATTCCGCACTTATCAGTGACGGTGGCCGTGGGTTGTGGTGTTTCCATGGAACGTAGATAGGCTCGAAGGCGTATCGGGTCTTGACAAATATCGGCGGGGATGTTAACGCCGTTGAAGTTAATGCCGGCCATTGTGATGTTGGTGATGGGTTTGGTGGAAAGCAGAAGGTGTAAATGAGCTTGGGAGTGGTGAGGCTAGTTATAGGCTGAAAGGGTTGATGGAAGGCGCAGAGGTTTTTGGTTGCGTGTGTCAGAGGTCTATAGTTTAGGCGCGAGAAATCAAAGGCGGGGATTTTGCGAATCAGGTGGAGATCGATAATAAAAATACGTTTGACTAAGGATTGATAATTTTGTTTATCAATAGAATTATTCATTAAACATAAAAGTGTGTATCAACATAGTTGAAAATTGAAACCACTTGTACATAATTTTTCAAAACATATTCCTTAATGAATTTCATTACAAATATTATCTTCTAAATGAACTGTACAAATTTGTATTTTTAAATATAATATACATTTAAATGTATAACTATTTAAATTTGAATTCCAACCGATCTATTAAATAACTTTCACTCCATTGATCAAGATAACCTTGAGCAGCTCATGTTTACCTGTACAATGGGACAGGACCCCATATTGTAGGTATCTATTTTTAAAAAAATTATATAATTAATTTTTAAAAGGAAAAATTTACAATTAGATACTAGTAGGATTATATTAGAGAAATATATATATATGAGGCTTTTTTCTTATAGTAAAATGAAGTTTTAAAAAACAAATTCAAAGTAATTTATATACCCTTAAGTTTGTAGCATCGGTCTATTTGTATTGTCGATTTTGAGATTTTATGTCATTACGGAATTCAATATAAAATTATATGATTATGACACAACTAAATTAAATAATTTGTATTAAAGTTTGATTTATATTAAGCAAGGGACCACATGAGTTAAAGAGTATCTTGTGGTCACTTCTAAGAGATGTTGCACCTAGTAAAGGTGATTACGGTTCCACTAGTTTCGACTCTAGAACAAGTGTATTGAGATTCAGAACCGGCCAGGGGCGGTTCAAGGATGGTTTCGGTTCCTTAGGGTGTTCGGCTTCAGATTCAGTCAAAAAGTGGTTCTCGCAGGTTCTTGAATGGTTCCGGTTCAGATTCTAACTTGGTTCCAGATTTGGTTCCAGATTCGGTTCCAAATTCGGTTCCAAATTTGAAGTGGTTCCAGTTGAGGGTTGGTTTCAGTTCGGTCCATAATCTCAAAATGTGTATTCGGATTCACTTCGGCGAGTGTCGATTCTGGTTCGTGACCAGATCCGACCGGTTCCGGTTCCAATTTGCATCGATTGGATTATGATTCATTGGCCACCATTAGCACTGCATCAATATGGTTTATATTAATAATGTAAGTGGATAAAAAAGATAATTGATTTGGTGAGCAGTCGCGATTTAGCACCCCATAAATTACATATTAGAATTGTAACTAATAACAATTAGAACAATTTTTAAACTTCATTAGATTAAGTTAGTGTGATGGGTAGTTCATAGATCATGGGACAGGTCGGTTCTGGGTTTAAATGGTCTCGGTCTCTAGAATAAGGGACCAATTCCAAACTACTAGTAACCAGTTCTGGTCCCAATCTTGGTTCCTTTTTTTTAGGGACGACAACCAGTCCGGAGCTGATCCCCGATTGCTCCAGGTTTTTCTTTTTTCTTTTTTTATTAAAAAAATGTGGGTTTATTTTTGTGTAATTTATGGCCAATCTCATATTTCACAAATTATTGCATAAATTAAAGTATTTTAAACATTATAATCCTATATATTATAAAGAAAATAATAATTTATTTTACTAGACTTACATATTAACAAACATAGTATTATAACCAAAGAAAGAGTCAAAAAGTAAGATATGAACTATTTGGAGTATTCCTCATTTCGTCCATGATCAGCCCTAGATTGCCGGTCTTGATGTGGTCCAAGTCTTTTAGCACGTGAAACTAGACAGACCCACTGTTTCTTATGGTCCGGTGTTAGGCTACGGGTCCCTAATCAACAATGCTGGACCGGTCTTTAACTGAACTCGGTCTTGAGCGATCGTGGGCCGGCCCAGCTAAGTGGCGAGAGTATATTTATCAAGTGTCTTGAAATTAGGTTAGTGTCGGTTTAAATAAATTTCACGCATCTGGTCAGTTTGACGTGAGCAAAGAGACCGGTCCCAAAAAAACGACGAGAGTAAATGCGACACATATGATCCCGATCTCGTATGTTCCACACTCCTTTAAATAACACTACGTACTAGGGGTGTTCATGGCCGGTTAACCGGCTAATCGGTTAACCGGAATTCGGTTAACCGCATTGACGGTTAGTCAATATTAATAACCTTAACCGCTTCATTTAGCAACGGTTAACCGGGAACGGTTAACCGCCGGTTTCGGTGCGGTTTTATCGGTTAACCGTTAACCGGATAATGAAAAAAAAAACAATTTCAGAATTTACTAAACTTCTATTAAATTAGACCACCGACCCCCGTAATTCAATTATTGAGACAAGACTTCTGAATAACTATCTATCTTCATCAATGGCTAAGAAGTCGATTTCAAAAAAAAAAAATCAATGGCTAAGAAATGATCTAGTATCTTCGTTGCTGCAGCACTAGTGTAATTAGCTCAGACAAGGAAGAAGCAAAGAGATCCGCAACTACACAGCAAATTAGCATAGTATTACTCCACTTCCGGTCAACATCTCCGAGTTTAAACGTTCAAAATCGGAGAAAAATATCAAAATCTCGGCCACTTGGTTGGGCGTTAATATTAATGCAGTAAGAAATTGGGGTCTCCTCCCCGAACCAATAGTTCGCTTGAGCGCAGAGGAGGTTTAAAATGCAAAACAGAGTTTACAGATAAAATGAAAGATCACCTTTGAAATAGTTAAAGCCGGGCTCCACTGTTCTTTGAGAACATTATTCCCCTTCCTTTTCTTTTACCCAAACTGAGATGATTCTCCTTACTACAAGCTGCCGAGAGTTTTGCTGACTGGTGAGGGAGAGTTGAGTGAGGAAGATTGAAGAGAAAGAGAATGAAGAAGCGGCGTGAATGATGGGTGAGAGAAGTTGTCCGCGTTGTTAGGGTTGCAATGAAAAAGTTTTGGGAAGAGTAATTTTAAAAAATAAATTAATATGTATAATTAACCGGTTAGTCCGTTAACCGGATAGACAAAATATGATAACCGAAACCGTAACCGAAACCGGCTAATTTAGCTGGTCGGTTAACCGAAACCGGAAAATCGGTGCGGTTAACCGGATTTTCGGTGCGATTTTCCCGGTTTCGGTATCGGTTATACGGTTACGGTTTTTTATGAACACCCCTACTACGTACTGCAACGCGGCAACGAAGGAAAAAATTCCTCTTCTTTCCCAATTAGTCAAATTCCAATCCTCACGTCCCCTGCCCACACACCAACAACACCGTTGCCCTCCCTGCCTCCACCTACTCTTCCTCATCAGTGGTCTCCTTTCTCCCTCCGCCGAAACCCTCACCCCTTCTTCCCCTCCCCACCACCAAACCCTCCTACGACCGATCAGAGATGACGACTCCTACCCCGAAGATTAACGAGACGTTCTACATATCGCATGGGTCGCCGACGTTATCGATTGACAAGTCAATCCCGGCTAGGCATTTCCTCCAGTCATGGGGTGAGAAAGTCTTCACCCAAAGACCCAAAGCTATCCTCGTCATTTCCGGTCACTGGGATACATCCGAACCGGCCGTTAACGCCGTTGATGGACCCCTCGATACCATCTACGATTTTTACGGCTTCCCCAAACCTATGTACCAGGTTCTCCCTCATTCTCAAACTCTCCCTCTCTCTGATCTAGCATCTCCTTCAACAAAACTGCTGGGGTTTCCCTACTTAATGCCGTAATTGAAGCCTAAGTGTAGCTATTGGTCACCATTACTTTCCGAAAATAGGAGGCTATTGGGATGGATGAGCAATCTGGTGAAACAATTTTTAATTGATTTTAGTTTACACATAAACAAATTAACCGTTAGGTGTGTCTTAATTCACGTGTTGAAGTAGCTGAAGGTCTCACCTAATCGGCGAAGGTGAACCCTGTAGTCATTATCTACTATACTACACCTACCTCGCCTATAACATTGTTTTGGTACATTGTTCTGTTTTCCCAGACTTTATCTTGAATTCTCAAACATCATAAAGTGATTACATTACTTGTGCTTGTTTGGTAGTTGTTTAATTGATTAGTCTTATACGTAATACGTTGATCTTCAACTACTCAAATAAGATTGATGGGTTTTAATTGATTGTTACTATTACGCAATCAGATCAAATACCCAGCTCCAGGGTCACCTGAACTAGCTAGTCGGGTGAGAGACCTTCTCATATCATCTGGGTTTAATCATGTCCACCTGGACAAGAAGCGTGGGCTTGACCATGGAGCTTGGGTACCTCTCATGCTAATGTACCCAGAGGCTGATATCCCTGTTTGCCAATTATCCGTCCAAAGCAACCGTGACGGCACCCATCATTACAATATAGGCAGAGCGTTGGCCCCCTTGAAAGATGAGGGTATCCTCGTCTTTGGGTCTGGGAGTGCCACTCACAATCTTAGAAAACTTTCTCTTTATGATCCGACTACCCCGGCTTGGGCTACTGAGTTTGATAACTGGCTAGAGGAGTCTTTGGTCAACGGAAGGTTACTTAGAACTGCTTTTTCTAATTAATTACACTGCTCTCCCATCGATATTTCTAATCAAATCATCATGTCTAGTTCAATTCTGTTTTAATCTATTGTAGGTATGAGGATGTGAATCATTACGAAGAGAAAGCACCCTACGCAAAAGTGGCTCATCCATGGCCAGACCATTTCTACCCATTACATGTAGCGATTGGTGCATCTGGCGGGAACCCAAAGGCTGAGTTAATCCATAGAAGCTGGGGACTTGGGTCCATGTCGTACGCCTCTTATAGATTCATCGCCTCGTCTACTTAGTTTTTGTGTCTGGCCTGTGTATCAATATATCCATTATCTACCTCTACTACTACTACTATTGCTACTATCCCTTCTATATTTCTTTGAATAAAGCCCCGGTCTTTTCTTTGTAATTTTCAGCACCTCCTTTGTATAACTTTCTTGTGAGATAAAACTTTCATCCTTCTTTTGTTTTCTCTTAATGCCGAGATAACAGGACATGAGACCAAGATCTATCATCTTGAACTCTTTGGTCATGATTTTCTTGAATTTTTCAAACATAATTAGATTAATTCTCGTAAAAATTAGGTCATCAGCATATATACAAACAAGTAAGACATCATCATTTTTACATATCTCACAAAGGGTTGATTCAGGTGGATACTTGATGAAACCATTATTTTGAAGATATTTGTCAAGCTAGTTGTTCCGTGTTGTCGGTGCTTGTTTTAAACCATACAATGCCATTTTTTAATTTTAACACTTTCCCTTCATGCCCTTTCACTTCATAACCGGGAGGTGGTTTAGCGTACACCTTTTCTTCAAGCACTCCAATGCTGATTTTACATCCATTTGATCAATTTTTCACTTCTTCTAGGCAGCAAGTGAAATGATCAAGCGAATGGTTTCTAATCGGGCAACAGGGGCAAACACTTCACTGTAATCAACTCTATGACGGTGATTGTAACATTTGACCACTAATCTCGTCTTGTATCTTTCAATTTCTTCATTTGTGTTTTTCCGCCACTTGTAAACCCATTCATGACTAATGAGTTTTTCTCCTTTCAGCGGGTCGTAATATCCCACGTATCATTTTTCTCAATGGATTTGATCACATCATCCATGGCTAGCCTTCACTTCTATTCTTTCATCACCTCTTTAAAACTAAGAGGTTTAAAATCTACAAAATGACAATAAAGAGTAAGATCAGCAACAACTTGTTGAAATCAAGCTCCTCATAAATATCCTTTGGTCTTCTCATCCTCAATGGTTCAGTGGAATTTTCATTTGAGGAAGAATGTGATGTTGTTGCAGAAGATGTTTGTGTTGGTGTCACGGGTGATAATTCTGAAAAAGATGAATGTTATGGTGTCACTGACTTGGGATTTCGTTCGTCCTCTTGAACTACATTACTGGCAAGTGGGAAAAAGCTATATTGTTTCTAATCTTCATGACTTCAGTCCCATATTTCTTCTTCGGTGAAAATAACATCTCTGCTCACCAGGATCTTTGGTTCTATTCTTTCTTTCCGCCACACCATTTTGTTGAGGAGATAACCTTATAATTTCATTCGCTTGAAAAAACTCATTAAAATCGTTTGAAGTAAATTCACCACCTGAAATGCCCTAAACCTTAATTACACTAATCAGTCATGAATTAATTAATGATAGAGTTAATCAATGGTTAATAATTGATTAATAAGGCCAAAATATGCCTTAAGATTGTTGAGGAACTGAAATATCCACGTATTTTGAGTTAGAAAATTCATATTATGTAATCAATACGATTGGGTTTAATTTTATAATGGGTCGTTATTGAGTTATTAGATTAATTCGAAGTTAGTGATTAGTAATGGGTTAGGGAAGTGGAAATAATTATTTTACCCTCACTTCTAAATTAAGCATTTTTTAATATATTCTTTTCCCTTTCCTGTAACACCCCGTCCTAAGCCAATCGTGGTTATCGTAAACTTAACAACATAAACATAACATCGCATCGAAAATAAATCAACACCAGGACCTTGCCACGGTCTGAACAACAGAAAATACCGAACTTTAGACATTTACAACCGCTAATCCAAAATATACATACCAACTGAGTTTATAAGTATCCCAAGTACCAACATAATTCTTCACAAGTTTAAATATTAACAGACGGGTGCACGAGCGCAACCCGTGCTCAAAAATAAACCCCACCTAAGTCTAACCGCCCCTACTCTCAAGATGAGTCTTCATGGGACGCTTACCTGCAAAATATAAACATCAGCCCCGAGGGGGTCAGCACCTTTGCTGGTACGATCCTCTTATGGCCCCCAAGCTAACGGGGCTACGATGACTAATTGTCGATAGCATGGAGATTGATTAGATACACAACCATAATAAGAAATGCGATAAATCAACAATCCATCAATGAACAAGCATAGTTCACACACAACAAACGACTTAAAAGCGTTCTCTTAATAAAAGAGTTAATCAGTAAGCTCCTCAAGTTCCAATTCCACTTATCCTCAGTCCATCTTAACTTACCTCAGTCTTATCCTTATCTTAATCTCAGTATACAAACTGTTCTTTAAATAGAAATGGTTGTATCATATCTCAATGTTTATTTTTGTCGGGTCAAAAGTAACCCTAGCCAATGAGCTATTAACTCCATGGGTTGAATAAACAACTTATCTTAATTTTTGGATTTAGGTGATCCTACCGCACCATCTTAATCTGCCCCCTACCTGGGACTGAAAATCCAATGTAGCTGAGTCGACATTCGACCCTAGGCACAAGTCCGAAGACAAGTCCTCAAGCGGAGGTCGGATCTGATTCAGATACCGACCCCCTTTCCTTAACATGCATGACCGGAGTCAATCCCGGATTCCTCACTCCCCTTAAGTTCCAATTAGTGAAAATCTTATAAACCAAGTGTCAGTTAAACCTTTATGGGTATTAACCAACTGTTATAGAAGTGTGATTCCTTATCTCATTCCAATTTGTACTAAACTTAGTTGGTAAATAATCTCAAGTCTCGTGTGTTAGTGTAAATCAAACACACACAATAAGTGCAATAAAACCAGTTGCATGTTTTATCTTGTTTAGTCGGCACACATAAACAAATATCACACAAGCCGAGGGACACCTCGTTAGCAAGCAGGCCACAAGAAAACCATACCGTTCACCGTCGGTTGTCCCGGTTGTTTAATTCTCTTCCGGTTCCAAACTCTCAAATCCTAAAACATTCATCCAACTTAGATTATTAATTACTTTTACATTACTTAACTTGATTAACCCTTAATGATCCCCACTTAACACCTCTTAAGTTCTTACAACTTAACCTTACAAACTTAACCTTACAAACTTAACCTTAAACATTTAAAGCTTTATCTTGACTTAATCCCTTAGGTCCTCATCTTTCTAATCATCAATACCCTCTTAATGGTGTACTATTAATACCACTTAACATTCTTAGAGTTTTTTTTATGTCTTAAGGGTCGACCAACCCACCGACCGTCCCAACCCCTGGGTCGGTCCATTCCAGTAACTTTTCCGTTCTCTAAAACTCACCCGACCGACCCAAGGCCAGCCCGACCGACCCAAGACCCACTGGGTCGGTCCGTTCCAGAAACATTTTGTTCATTAAATTTTGCCCGACCGACCCACCGACCGACCCAACCCCTTGGGTCGGCCGATTCCAGAAACATTTCCGCTGGGTTAACAAGGTCCGACCGACCCTGACAGGGTCGGTCCCCTGGGTCGATCCAGTGCAGAATCTTCCCAAAAATTGTCTAATTGTTTCTTGACTCTTCCACAAGTTCCCCAATATGTCATAATACCATTTAGGCACTTAAACTCACCTTAAAACATCCATCAAGCTCATTAATTCACCCACCAAAGATCTTCTTTAACATTTACTCAATTCTTACTACAATCCCTACACTTTACATTTAACTCCTTACAATTCCAACATATAATTTTACCTAGAACTTCAACTAACCCAAGTGTTCCCTCCTAAGCAATTTGACCACTCCATAACATCATTATTCCTCCTCATTCCATTTACCAAACTTCCTCAAGTCATATACTCTAGTTCTCACCTAAGTCATTTCAAGGTTTTTACCCCTTATTTCCTTCAAACTTTGCACAAGTTTCCTAGATTCTCTTATCATGGTCTTGGTGCCTAAATTTCACCATTATAACCCCTAGTTCCCCCTAGACATACCTAGGTCATCCTAATTCTCAAGAACACCTTAAACTCATTCTTTTTCATCAAAACAACTCCTAAAGTTTCCTAGTACTTCCTTAGTCATAAAATCTCCTTAGAACATCTTAAACACCATGTTTGTTCACCAAATTTTGACATGGCTTCCCTAGTATATTACTACACCCAAGCACTTAGATTTTTCCACCCTTAAACAATTATGAACACTCAAATCCTTAATACACAATCTTAGCACACAAATCACACCCAAACCACACTACATCACAATATAGTGCATAAACTTAAAATGCTTGGCACTTAGGCCCTTAAATGACTTGGCTCTTAGGCCCTTAAATACATAAACCTTAAACACTGAATTTCCACAATATATATAGCCTTTGACCTGCGAATACAAACAACAAGGCTCCCATTGCAATATAAATATTCTTGTAATTCACCTTGACATTGTTTATCTATCTTCTTTCTCATTTGCTCCTTAGTCAAAGTTCTCAATATGATCATGTTCTTCCTCCTAAGTTTTATAACCTTTTCCTAATGTAAACTCCAAGCTAAACTTATCATATATCTAAATCCCATTCCCTTAAACAATAAAACACCTTAAGGTAAGCAATTTACCTTGTTCTTCTCAAATTCCTCTTAACTTTCTCCTTAGACTTTTTCCTTGGAAAATCTCGGCCACCAACTTAATTCCCCTTGCCAAAGTTCTAATTAATATTCAATGACTCCAATGAGTGCTAAATAATACACTAAACTTAAGGAATCATACCTAGGTTAAAAATGTGTTTTAAGGTATAAAAATGAGTATTTACCTTTGAAGTCTTAAAGTAAGCTTGGATATGAATCAAGAAGGACCTCCTCTAGCCCTTGGAGAATAGAAACAAGCTAGAACAAGGGATAAAACATGTTCCCATGAGAAGGTAATTTTCGGTAATGGAGAAAAGTGATGGAAACTTAGTTTTTCTTACATTTTCCTTACCTTGAATGAATGAGGAAGCTAATGAACACTTCAAGCTTATTTTTCATCCTCTAATGGCGGTTTTCCTTGGCACCAAAATGAAGCTTTTGGAGATTTGAAAGGATAGAAAGAAAGAGCTTGAGCTAACTAAGAGTAATGTGTGTTTAGTTTTGATTTTGGAGCTAAAATGAGCAAGTTATGGGCAAAGCAAGATCAAGCTAGCATGGGGGCTGTTCTTGCGTGAATGAAGAAGAGAGGAAGGAGGTGAAATCGGTGGGAAAATAAAGAATGAAGAAGAAGAGGAGAGAGAGGAGCTAAAAGCAAGATATTTGTTTTAAAGGTAAATAGTACTATTTGACATCCCTTTTCTTTTTCCTTTAGTTACTTACTCATGTGGTGAGTCATCACCTCAAAAACCACCCCCCCTTACTAATGGGATATTTATGGTCTTGCTTGACCAATTAATTGACTTATGTTGACTTAATGCTAAACTAGCACTATTTGAGCACTATTCACAAATTAGTGCACATATTTGTGAAATTTTTGATTTCCCATTGATTTAGACTTCCTAATGTGATACTAAGTAGTACACAAGTTGATTAAGGAGTAATCATGGGCATTTAGCCACTCAAAACCCCTTTCTAAGACAATTGTTGAAAAATGTGCTTTAAGAGTCCTTAAAGCATAATTTGTGTTTTAACTTGTTTTTGAGCTTGGTTTTCATTGCTAATTGGTTTAACATGTCCATTAGCATGTTACTAAGGTCTAATAATAATATTTGGGTGTTACCCAAAGTTATTCCAAGCTTAGAGCGCATTTTTGCTTAAATTGCTCTTATGGTGTTTCCTTGTGTTTTCTTTGGTTTAAATTGTTTCCTTAAGTTTCTAAGGCATTAATTAGCCTTCTTATACCTTAATTTATCATCTAAACACCATATCTAGGTTTGAGGTATTTCAATTTACCCCCCTTAAAAGAACTTTGTCCCCAAAGTTCACATATGTACTTAATCATTCACGATACTCAATTTCCTTAATCTTAGTATCTGTTCGGGGTAAAACGTATTGCAGCAAGTGTACTGGTCTGTTGTAGGAAGTTTTCCTAGGTAGTATTCCCTAGGTTATCGAACCAAAGAAGGTTGTGTCTAGTTTAATCTTTACCCTAATCTAACTAATAAACTATATAAAAATAACAATAAATAATTGGGGGTTTGATTGTAGAAATTAAATAAACAAATTAATTAAAACAAAACAATTAAAAGTGATTATCTCACAAATCTAAAGGGTGAATCCTGGTTTATTACTTTTCCCTAGTTTATCAATTCCCTTCCTGAGTATTTCTTAATTCTAGATTGCAACCCCACATCTAAATTAATCTAAGACCGGTCTCCCGCAAGATAGATTCTTACTAGTAATTCCTAAATCCTAACTCTCGTTATGAATTTACAAATTAACTAATAGCGTTAACGATTCATCTGGTTTCTAGTCAGCTAATCCCCAGGAATTGCCATCTGTAGTTTCACTGGTAATATTCCTATGGTCTAATGAACGCCGCAGTTCTCACTTGTAAGCAATTCATACCAAATATACTCAAGCAATAATTAATCACAAGAGAATTCAATGAATAACTAGGAACAAAACTACAATCTATATAGAATTTATGTTTAACAACTCAGAAAGAAAAACAATAAACTAGTTGTCCATAATAAAACCATAATTGTAACAACTACTCTGACATCGGAGACAAAGAAATAATAACAATATTAAAGAGATTAGAAAACGTCATCTAATTGGGGAACGATGATGAATCCGGTCTCTGTCTTCTGCTCCGGTCTGTCTGCGTTGCTGTCTAGTTTCCCTCTGTCTGACTTGGTGTACTCTATCTCGAACTCTCTGCGGCTAGGTTGAGAATTCTCTTCTGTCGTGTGATGAGTTCTGTATTGTGCGTCTTATATAGTCCCTTCTTCCAAAATGTCCTCTCTGTAGCCGACTTCTCTTTTTCTATTAATAACGTCCGTTTCATCTTTGTATGTCTGCGCCTCTGATGTAATCTTCAGAGTAGCCCATCCTCCCATGTGTATCTGCTCCTCTATAAAGTCTGCCCATGCTTTGCATCTGTGTTGTTATGCATGGCCATGAAGATTTGTCGGCCCGCAACTCCAATCTGCCTGCGACTCAAAGGAATTTGTGGGCAAACATTAACGTGGAGCCCATTATCTCATTTGCAGGTACTATCCACGTCAGAAAAATGTTGCGGCTCAAGTGTTAAATGTCTGGTTTCATCATGCACATGCAACCCATAATTGTTATCACCCAATGTCAATATGCTCCACATGCAGTACGCTCATGTGCATCGGCGATCAATCTGATGTCGGTCCAAGTTTGTACGTGCATGGCTGTGCCTCTGAGTTGGTCATCGGCTGGGAAAGGTAGATGCCTGCGCTTAATGTCTGCGCCTCTGGTTATTGGAAGTTGCGGCCCATCCATCATTGAAAGTCAACAAAATCTGCTCACGTATGCAGAATGAATCTCCTGTGTCGTCTGCATAAGGCCACGAGTTGAATCAATCTGGTCCTCTGCGAGAAAGGCAGCCCACGTCCATCGTCTTGTCGGTGAGTGTATGGATGTCTGCATGGCTATGTTCGATTGGGCTACCGAGTTAGCTGGGCTCAAGATGAAATCCACGTGCATGGTGATGATGTGAGAATATCATGCATCAAAATGCTCCACTCACATCCAAGATTGTCGGCCCAAGCATGTCTCGACCGATAGCCTCTTTAAAGATGTGGTGTTGTATATATATGGCCCGCACACAAGATATATTGGTCCGAGTTTATTGTCTAGCAGACATATGTTACTAGACATTTTTTTCAACGTTTTTAACTTGTTTTAGCATAAAATCCTAAGTAAGGGGAGTTCTTCACATATAACATAAAATAACATATAAGTAAGGAATTTATCATATAAACCAATAAAATATTAATCACATTGAGCATAGAAATATAGATAAATTCCGCACTTATCAACTACCCCACACTTAGCTTTTGCTTGTCCTCAAGCAAATAAAGAATATAACTGCTCCAAACCGAAACATCAAACTCCAGGATTAAACATAAGCAGAAGGAAAATAAGCAAAATGACAATCAGAAAAATCAATCTGCTCTAAGCTATTAGTTTTTACAAACAGTGAATAAAAAATAATTTAATAAAAGCATGAATAAACTGAATTGCAGAAACTGAAAAACGGATTAGCTTAGGATCTTCCACCAATTTCATTCCATTACCCTTTGGATGACAAGGGGTGTGAAGTAATACCTTATTCCGCAATACCTTTCAACACCACGCTCATGATCAAAAACTAAAAAAAAAACTGCAATTAAATATTTCACATGCAAAAACTTTTCTTGGTCTAGAAATAAAAACAAATGATTTATTTAATTAATTGCATAGTTGTTCCTTCACCCAGACTTTTCTCTTTATCCATGTAATGGCTTTGGGCCAACTATCCCAGATCACAAGACCTTAGGTAGATAGGCAATAAAGCACCCCGAGGACTTAATAACCAGATAAAAGAGGCCTGATTCGGTTTAGGAATTTTTTTATCAGAGGAGTACCTTGCCTTATCCTTTCATTCCAAACATTCATATCATTCCCAAGATCCAAAGCTAAACACATTTAGTCTCCACAATCAGCCAATCCATCAAATTTCAGTTAAAATAGAGTAGCTTTGAGAAAATAATTTAATCAGACAACTTTTAAGCAGAGAAATTTTTAAGATTGTCATCAGGCTCAATTTCAAACTTCCACAGATGTTATCACCCAAAATTCAACATTTAACGACAAAGAGAAGCATATTCTTTATCACTTGAAAAACAATAAAAAACTAGTGGTCTGAAGTGATAACTGAAGGTCACTCCCTACCCCACACTTAAAATGAAACAATGTCCTCATTGTGTGACAAGGCAGGAGTGAAAAACTCAAAGCTCGCAGAAAAACATTTATGTCCAAAGGACACAGAGAGCAGTTATTAACAAAAAAAAAAATTAATAGAAATTTAAACTAAAACTAGGACTCCCCTGGATTTTGTTGTTGTTGTTGTTGTTGCATATGTAGAACGACCTCACCCCACACTTGAGCTTTGCTCAAGTGTTGCAGATTGGTTGCAGTATCACCATGAAGAATTCATCTGAAAAGAAAAACAACAAAGCAACCAAAACTACAAAACGGAGTTAAAAGTTAATAGACACAAAACCAGGAAGATAACTACAAAACGAAATTAAAACTGAAATTAAAAACTAACAAAATAAAATATTGGGTTGCCTCCCAGCCAGCTGCCCTTCTTTAATGTCTTTGGCTAGACCATACTCCCTGAGGTCAACCAGGATCGAATATGAAAGTCAATGTGGGCTTTAAAGGGTGGGTGGAGCGGGCATCAAATATCTTCATAAAACATCCCCGATCAAATGGAAATAAAACCTCAACACTCCAAATATAACAGTGTACACTCCACCTATCATGCGTCAGGCTGTTGTGTTGAGATGGGTGATCCTTGATGTGAAGATCACACTTTGGCTGGTCCTCCTTCTCAAATTCAAGGATGTAAACATCCTTGTCATCTGGTGAAAGCTCAAAGGGAGAACCAATAGGAACATCAACTTCAACAGGAATCAAGGGCTCCTTAAAGTCGATGAGATAACTCTGCTCTAATGGCTCAACAGCAGGAGAAGGAAGGAAGTCAACTAGAAGACTATCTGGCTCAGGTACAGGTGGAGAAGGAATAGACTGGATAGCTACATGAATTATATTATTCTCTAACTCTGAAGATTCATCAACTTGCTCAATCTCTAGCTCTGGCCTCTCCATGTTCTCCACCTCAGGTGTGTCTACAACTTCAGGGAACGAATGATCAAGCTGCGTGTAACACCCCAACTCCAAATACAATGATCGTCGCCTTAAGTTCATCTCATTCATTAACAACGCAGTGGAAAAGTTCTACTAAATTCGTGTTACCGCCGTTAGTCACCCACATGACTAACTAGGTCACGGTCTGACTAACCGGATAATTACTCGAGCATCTATACAATAAAATTCATAAACCACAACTTATACCTAGTATCTCATATCCTAATACATCATACTAACATCTCATCAATTACTAAACGAGTGTACAGGCATAACTCGTGTAACAAATGTAAAAGCAACCCGAAGTACTCTACCCGCTCCTACTCTCAGGTTGAGTCCTCGTCTGTCACCTACCTGCAAAGTTTAAATCACAGGCCCCAAGGGGCTCAGCATATTGCTGGTATAGAAAACGTGCAGCCCACAAGCTAGCGGGGTTACACACGACTACTTTGTCGTATACATGCAATTGTTTATTCATACAAAAAATAATAAGAAGTACGATAACAAACAACACATTTATGTGAAACATTCACAGCTCAAATAAATCGAACGTCGTAATGGACGCCCATTAATGAGTAAGTTAGATTGCTAACTCCTGAGGCCTGAGAATTGTTTAGTTCTCGTGTTTGACCATATCTTATAAGTGTCAACCGTTCTCTCAATAGAACTGGTTGTTCTCTAACTGAATTGTTTATTTTTGTCAGGTCAAGGTAACCCTAGCCAATGACTTATTAGCTCCATTGGGTTAATAAACATTAATTCTTAAGTTATGAGGGATGTAGGCTTGACCCTCCCGCGCCTCCTGAATTTGCCTCCAATCTTGAACTGTTCACTCGAGATGGTTGGGTCTGTTTGTCGACCCCAGACGACAAGTCGGAGACGAGCCATATGCGGAAGACAGATCTGATACAGATGCCGACCTCCTAACCTAAACATGCATGACCGGAGTCAGTCCCAGATTCCTCTCCTCCCAAGTTCCAGTTAGTTGAAGTCTCATTGACAATTTGTTAGTTAAACCTCTCTCGGTATTAACCAACTAACAACAGGGAGTATTTATAACCTTATACAATTGTTACTAAACATAGTTAATGAACAAGCTCTAAATCAAGTCGTGTTAGTGTGCAATGGACACACAATAACAATACAGTAAATCGGTTTCATGCTTAATCTTGTTTGGTCGTATCACAATAACACATAGCACACAAACCGAGGTAGACCCCGTTAGCAAACAAGCTACAAGAATCCCATACCGTACACCGAAGATTGGCTAGCTCTTAATCCCACGTTCGCCTAATCCGCCGAACGCCTCCGACTATCTAGATCTGTAACCAAAACTAGTATTAGTATCCCGTGTCTTAGAACTAATTGAGTTCTCTTTTCAACTTAAACCTCTTCCTAGGTTAACCCGGGTATAATAGTATACCGTTAAATGAGTTTGTTCATTTAGGAGCGGTTTTAAACTCAATTCTAATTCATTAACATACTAACGTCGTTAGCAGTTATTTAGTTGCACAGTTAACATACTAACATCGTTAGCAGTTATTTATGCGGTCTCGTATTCTACTATTCATTTATACGGCCTCGTATTTTACTATTCACCGTATTTCACTATTCACGTATATGTATTTTACTATTCACGTATACGTCTCGTATTTGACTATTCATATATACGTAGTTACTATTCATGTATACGTATTTACTATTCATGTATACGTATTTACTATTCATGTATACAGATACTATTCACGTATACGAGCACTATTCATGTACACCAAAATTTTGCGTATACGTTCGTATGATACTCCGTACCATACGTATTTATTTCTTTTTCCAATGTAACTTGTATTTTCATTAAAAATACTTTAAGTATTGATTTCTCCTATACTTATTAAATTACGGGTATACCCCTCGTATACCTTAAGTTACATACGGGTCTCGTTTAACCCCGTCTTAATTCTGTTTCTTTTACAACTTGTTTCTAAATTCTTTATTTAACTTCCTTAACCTTCTAAACACATAAAAATGTGTTATTTACATTACTTACCCATAGTTTTCTCTTAATCTCTATTTTACTCATAATAAGTTCTAAACTTGTTATTTTATTTCTAATTTTCCAAAGCTACCTTAATTAATTTTTTTATACTTTTGGTCAATTACCAAAATATACCCAAGTTTGACCAGTCTTTTATGGTCAAACCCCCTAACTTTCCATAATTTACAATATTACCCCTAAAGTTAATTTAACTTAACTTTTTATTCCTTTATCCTTTTAATATCTAATCTTTTGCTACAAATTTTATTCTAGCTCCTCTAAACATTTTATAAACTGTCATTGACCAAGTTTGACCACGTTGACCAGGGAAATTACCATTTTACCCTTGTGGTCTTTTCTTTTATCCTAACTAATTTATTAACCAATTTAACTCTAATTAATTTCTAATTTTCGTAACTAATTTTCCTACAGATTTTTGAACATCAAAAATCATTTTAAACATCTCTAAACCACCAGATTTAATTATCTAATGTTATAGTATATAAATACCATCTTTTATTATCCTTAAATATACCAAAAACCTTATCAATTCCTTATAACACTTATAAACTCTTTATAAATTGTAAACTTAATTCTACAATTATTTTCTTATCACTTAAACTCTCAAAAATACATATTAACTCATATATATTTCCGGCCTTGGTTTTATGTAACCAAAACTTCTCAAATTTTTACATATTACTCTTAATTATACTAATTCCTTCAATTTAACTTAGTTAGATAATTTTTCTAACTCATATATAACCTCCTAATTTTCGGCCACCATATAAATTATAGTATATGAATTTTTCTTGCATAGTATGATAGCTTATATTGAAACTTATATCATAAGGAGTATAAATCTAATTTTAGATTTACAAAATATTAACATTTAATGTGTCAAAAATTAAATCTAACATCTAACAAATTCGGCAATAATAAACAAGGTATACAATAGGTTAGATCATATATAGATAAATATTTAGAACCTTGAAATAGGTAGTTGTAGGATTTACCTTGTATATTAACCTTTAGCTTAATATTAAGCTTGATTTCCTTTGAAATTTTGACCGCAATTTGCTAGAGAAATTGGCTCCAAAATCATAGAATAAGATGAATAATAATAAGGGTTAGTAACCCTAGGCACTCGGCCTTGATGAAAATCAAAGAAGGAAGAGTTTCCAACAAGGCAATGTTTTACCTCGAGAATCAAAGGCACTTCTTCGTGGTTGTTCCTGAGAATCTTGGGGCTCATGAGTTATGGTTGTAAATCTATTTAAAATAGGATTCCAACGAGCTATCAAGCTTAGAATTTGGACTTAATATGAGAAAGTTATGATCTGTGCAAGACAAGGTGCTCTTTAAGGTTCTAATCCAAGAACATTGAGGTTTTTGTGATGTTTCTTCAAAGAGAGGAAGAGCTACGAATTTGGGAGCTCTCATAATGACAGGTAAGTGTCTGATTCATGAATTACTAAGGGGACAAGGTGATAAGGCAATCAAAGAAGTCATGGTGGGTGAAATAGTGAATTTAAAGCATTTTTGGAGCCTAATGACTCACCACATGTCGGCAGCCTATGGTCCTTGTTTGACCCGAATTTTTTTGTTTCTCCATTGTATTTATGTAATATTTTATGCATTAAACTCGTTCATAAGGACTTATACCATGTGTTAGGTATGTTACATAGCCAAAGTGCCTTAAAACACCATTTTATGTGCTTCTGGGTTCACATTGATTATGCAATTTGTTTTGGCTAGTTTAAATGAGTCCTTAGTATATTTAAAACCTTTAGAAACTTTGTTCATGAAATAGCATGTTGCTCATTCCAATTTAAACCCAGTCATTTAGTGGTTTCTTCTTGACTTTCATCAGTTTAGTACCTGTTTATTGTGGACTTTGTATACTTAATTTGTGTGTATACGCAATGGCTCCTATGACCATTTAATTGTGGTTCCCTTATTTCTTTATGGTATTTAGGCTCATTAGCCTTTTCGTTCCATGTATACATACTTAAAGCACATTTTTTTCTTTAAAGCACATCTTTGTGCTCTAAGGTGCGTTTTCGGTTTAAACGCTAATTCTGCTTAATGCGTATTACTAATATTAGAGGTATTTCACATTTGAAATCTCTTGGGAACTTATTGGTAGTTCCCTAATTTATTTGTGCTCTTTAAAACACCTTTTTGCTCTAATTGTTCCTAAAGCATGTTTTGGTGTAAATTGTTGTTTAACACTTCTTCTAATGTTTCTAAGGCACGTTCTAGCCTTAGTATATCCTAATTAGATAGTTCATTAATATATTAAGGTTTGGAGTATTTCACTGCGTATCACTCCACTCAGCTACTGCAGTAGGTTGTTCGATCTCTGGAACCGGTTCACATCCAAGCTTTTGTGATATTTCATCTAGATGGGCTAAAATTCTTGCATTAATTTCCCGTATCTCCTTCATATCCATCCTGAAGGACTCATGCCAACCGGGGTTTGATTCGCCATGTTTTTTGTTAAAATCTGCAAGAGCAGCTACCAAGCTAGATAGATTACTTTGACATTGTGAACTCTCATGATCCCCTCCACATGTCCAGCAGATAACCCATTGGTTGTAACTTTGTGCAGGATAATAGTGTTCAAGGGCTAGACAAATAAAACTTCTTAGAGCATCCTCCAAACTAGAAGAACAACTGGACAATGGGCACACTCGTGGTCTCCTCCACACCTTTCGCATACAACCCATTGGTTGTAATCCTGGCCAACCTCCTGGCGGATTGTAATATCCAACCATCAAATCAAAGTACCTCAAAAGAAAAAGAAAATTAATTATACATAAAGAAGAAAATAAAAATAAAAATAAAAATATGTACATAACAATAAAATAAATAAAAACAACAATGAAGAAAAGGTAAATAAAATTAAACTAAACAAATTCCTATAAATTAAAATAAAAAAATAGAAATAACAAAAATAAATAAATAAGAGAATAACTATAATAAGCAAAATCAAAATAAAGAGCGGAATCAAATAAAAAAACAAAACTAAACAAAACTAAACGGGAATTAAGCTAATCTAACATAATTAAAATCCTAGAGAAAAAAAAGTAAGATAAACTTAAACAAATACTAATCCTAAAAACAAAACGACTATAAAAATAAATCAATAAAACGAACAAAATTGAATAGCAACTAACGAAAAACAAATAAACAAACTAGTTGAAAATAAAACTAAATTAAGAAATTAAATCAACAAAATGAAATAAAATAAAATAAAATAGAATAAAACTAAACTAAATAACCGTTCCTCCCAGGCAACGGTGCCAAAAACTTGTTCGGGGTAAAACATATTGCTGCAAGTGTACTGGTCTGTTGTAGGCTTGTAGCAAGTTTTCCTAGGTAGTATTCCCTAGGTTATCGAACCAAAGGAGGCTGTGTCTAGTTTAATCTTTACCCTAATCTAACTAATAAACTATATAAAAATAAAAATAAATAATTGGGGGTTTGATTGTAGAAATTAAATAAACAAATTAATTAAAACAAAAACAATTAAAAGTGATTATCTGACAAATCTAAAGGGTGAATCATGGTTTACTACTTTTCCGTTGTTTATCAATTCCCTTCCTGAGTGTTTCTAAATTCTAGATTGCAACCTCAAATCTAAATTAATCTAAAACCAGTCTCCCGCAAGATAGATTCTTACTAGTAATTCCCAAATCCTAACTCTCATTATGAATTTACAAATTAACTAATAGCGTTAACGATTCATCTGGTTTCTAGTCAGCTAATCCCTAGGAATTGCCATCTGTAGTTTCACTGGTAATATTCCTATGGTCTAATGAACGCCGCAGTTCTCACTTGTAAGCAATTCATACCAAATAAACTCAAGCAATAATTAATCACAAGAGAATTCAATGAATAATTAGGAACAAAACTACAATCTATATAGAATTTATGTTTAACAACTCAAAAAGAAAAACAATAAACTAGTTGTCCATAATAAAACCAGAATTGTAACAACTACTCATGAAATACCCCTACTTAATTAAATATTGATTAAACATACAATCAATTAAAATTAAGGCCAAAACATGCCTTAAAAATAAATTAAACGTAACAAAGTTTAATAGAAAACAAGAATTACACCCTTTGACCTTTTAGGGTGATTAAATATCCAAACGAACTCCGTTTGACCTAAAATTTTAACCTGAGACTTATAACTCATAAATGAATATATTAAAAACCGTTTCCAAGGGAAACGAGCCTCAGAAACGCACTAGAACACAAAATGTGCACTAAGCTTCCTTAGAACACATTTTTTGTGAAATTGTCTCTAAAATGAGTTTTGTTTGATTTTAGGGTCTTAAATACCCTTAAATAATTAAACATTATTTGAGCATATAATTAATTACATTAAGGCCTAAACAATTAAGCATATAAAACATTATGGCGCAAGGTTTAAATTATGGGGAATGTGTTACATTATTATGAGCATGTAACAACTTGTGAACAAACGAACAATTAAATTTAGTACGGACATATACATGTCCGAAAACATGACAACTTCGTATATAATAAATAATAACGTCGCATAGTTACGAATAACTAAATCGCGACAAAATAAAAGGGTCGTACATATACAACGTAACAAAATTAACTGGTCGCGTATCTAACTAATAACACAATGTATTATATAGTATCACATATATATAAATAAGCATGTAGCTTATACAAAAAAAGGAGCAATCACGCTCCCACCAAGGTTCAAACCCCATACCTCTCGTATACCTCCTAAACGCTTTAACCGGATGAGCTATGCTCAAATTCGTTAACTTATACCAACAAATCAAAACTAGTATTATGTCAATTAAGGTAATGTGAGTACGTCTATTTACATAATATTAAGTAAGCTATCTATATCTTCCAATCTCATCAGATCATTACCGTCTCTCTAATGTACCCACCTTATCCATTTGAACGCCTGCAAAGCCACCGAATAACAAAAAAAATATAAGTTTATGACATGTGTACATATGATAAAAAGTAACATCTTACTACTACATAATATTAACTAGTCTAACTCATCTTTTTCCACCGTAACCACCCATATCCGCATGCTCCCTGTGTCACCCTGATCCATTAGCAGGCCATGATTTGTTAATTGCTATTCTATAAGTATGGGTTTAAATACATGCCATGCTCAAACGGTTTCCCACATAGAAAACATTGTCTTACTCTCCTACCAACCCACACCTACTATAATTACCTGTCGGTTGCTTTTTCCCCCATGACCATACCTTTCCTTCTCCTTCCAACGTAATATTCTAGTTTCTTCCTAGCTGCTTCATAACCGAGAGCATACCCACTTTCCATGGCTGCTATCCCAAGTTGTAGGTAAGTTCCATGGCAAAAACATAACCAATCTTCTCCTCTTTTCCTCCTCTCTTCAAAGGACTTATTCATCCTGATTTTTGTACAACAAGATGGCCTGTGTTAGTGTGCGAAATGAGGAGGGTTGTCGGCTAAAAACCAGAGAAGGAAGGAGAAGTAACATACCAGCAAAAAAAAAAACAGGAAGAAACCTGCATAAAACTAGCCTAAATCTCTACTGTATATTACCGATTTCCTTCCTGTTGTTCCCAGCTCTCTAAACTTTTCTCCTTGCTCCTTCCGCATACGAGACCAGAAGAAAAACGTTCATGGTCCATGCAGTGGTAACGTCCATACAAGGAGTTTCATTTCCATCTTCTCGGTAGGTTGTTCTTTTTTTTCCCCCATCTATACCTCTGGTTCTACGGTAACATACTTCCAGCTTCTTAGTTTAATCCGGGTTATCTTCTTGCAAAAAACAAAACAGAGAAGAAACCTCCTAGTTCATGCCGTAACAGAACTCATGCAACTCTCTTGCTGTACCAAGCTACGGTAAGGAAAATACCACTGCTTTCCTTCCTTGCTTTACCGGTAATATTTCTAGCTAGTCTTGAGCTCTTTCTCTGTTTTCTTTCACGTTCAAAACCAGAGGAGAAGTGCCCAGACCTATGAAACAGAAGGATCCAAACAAGTCCAAGTAAACCTCCTTGCTGTACCAAGCATCGGTATGAAAAAAAACTAGTCATCTTCTTCTTCCTTCTTGCCGATAATATTACCAGCTCCATCTAAGCCATCCTCCTTCTGTTTCCTCCACGTACAGAACCAGAGGAGTCCCCAGCTTATTCACTGCCTTCTCCACGTACAAATAGAGGGCAAACACCCATGCCTTGCGCAGTAGCCATACCCATACAAGGAGCTCCATCCACATCCATTTTGGTAAGGACAAACCATGCCCGTTTCCTTCTTGTATTACCGGTAAAACACTTCCAGTTCTCTTTGCTTAAATCGCTGCTTTCTTCACGTAAAACCAGGAGGTTCCCAGCACTTAGTGAAGGAACAAAATCCCAGCAAGGACTCCTTTTGATGGTGAGTTTCGGTAACAAAAAATTACCACCATTCCTCACTAATATTTACCGGTTACATAGTATGTTTTACATGGTGTTTTAATACTTTTCCTTGCCTTGAAAGACCAAGCGTGAATAGCCTCTAAGGTCAGCCCATGTTAAGGTATATACTATGCCTTTTACTAAGCATAAAACTACCCTTAATGATCCTTATATTACATGGCTGATATGTGCTCTTTTCCATGCATAAAATGCTGCCGCATGGTGCTGTTACCATGGGGAAATCCTACAACAACAAAAAAAATGAAGAGAGGAAGCTTAAGGATATACCTAACAAAGTAAGGTAAATCTATCATTAAATGCTATCATAATTAAGCTTAAGTGTTGGTTATGTTTGAAAACTAATTCAAGGATTATGTAAAAATAGGCCGAGAGCCTAAAGAGGAGTTTGGTGTGCTTGGAGGGTGTGTGGAAGATTTTAGTTGACAAAAGTCAAAGTAAGAATACTTAACATCCTTAGTATATAGTTGTCATGTCATTATGCTAATTAAAAATGAAATCCGTGGGATTTATGGGCATTATAAAATTTAATTATGTATTAAAATGATTAATAACATTTTTAGTTGATAAGGTAAGGTTTAGATGACATATTATGTCATGGGGAGTAGTTAAATAATTTTAGAAAACATTAAAGGAAAACTATACTATCAGCCGTAAACATATAGTGTTTTATGACATTTATATGTAAATTTATTTTATGTTAATTATTGTAATAAGGCCAAGCATTTTAGGCCATTTTATTCAATTGTTATTTTAAGTTAAAATTGAATTTTAAACAATAATAAACATTACCGTAAGGGTTTGGGACTGATTTGCAATTTAAATAAATTTTAGAGGCTGAAAATAAATAAAACCGAATGCTATATGTTTAAGAGAGATGTCTTATGACATTTATATTAAGTTTTATAAACTATGTGGGTCAATTGTAATTTTGAGAAAATGGTGTCAAACCGCAAATACATAAATTTAAGGTCAAGCTAGTGAATATTGGGCCAACATTGACCAAATAAAAGCGTTGACAAATGTATACATAAATAATTAAATTATGACTTAAGCTAACATTAAGATTAAATGTCAGTTTATGAAATTTTGGGGTGTAGAGTGTAAATACCGAAATAATGGGTTGGTTGGTTAATATAGTGATTTATATCCTAAGTATAAAGTTTGGGAATTTTTGGAGTTATATAAGTGGGTTATATTGATAAAAGAGTATGATATATGATTTTTTGTGACATATAAGGTATATATAAAGCTGGGTCAAATGTAAATAAGGAAAAATGAATATGGCCGAAGTGTAGATTAGAAACACATTTGGGGGCTGTTGGGATTAGTAACATAAACTATAGGTTATATGGATAAGAAATATTGAAACCATAAATATAACCTATATATGTCCATGTTATCATGTGTGTTATTATGTTAATAAGAGAATATTGGGGCTGAAAAAATAAGTATACCAAATAGCTATGGGCTGTTCGGTAATAAAAGAAATGACATATAAAACTTTATGTTATTGATAATATAATGTTTGGAATCATATAACATACGCTGTAAAGTATTAGAAGATTGTAGTAAAAGTATAAATATGGGAGGTAAAGGTTAAAAAAAAACAGAAACTAGGGGATATTGGTATTTTTCGGAAATGTGGGAACTATATAGTATAGATATTATATGATTTAAGATGTTATAAGATATGATGAGTATGGAATGTTAATTGTGGTGAAAATGTAACTTGGAAAGTATGGGGTTTGCAAGGGAATGAAAAATAATACATGCCTTTTCGGCAACAATGAATAAGGGGGGGGGGGTATAAAACCATAGGTTGTATCTTATTATAAAGTTTTGATGTTAAAACAGGATTTATAACATGGTGTAGTTATGTGGGTTATTGTAATTATGAAACTATAAGAATAAAGAGGCACAATGTTTATATATATAATATATATGTTATTTCGGTAACAATAATATCACTAAAACTAATGTTATAAAGTTTAATGACATATAAATATCATACCACATGATATCATGATATAAGTGTAACACTAAATAATGTTATGTGGTCAAAAGCTTAGTTTGTAAAAGACTAACAGCTATAAATATACTATTATATCAAAATGAAAATATAAACTATGGTATACAATGACACAAAATACTATGGTTAATATAAGATTTTTGAATGGTTAAATAAACCCTGCATAAAGAATAATATGTACATAATATAACTTTCTTACTTCATTAGAAACTAATGTGTCATATATAAATGCTGGCGCAAATGATATGCATATTTAATATGGTTTACAAACCATATAGTAGTCAGTAATAAAATGTTAACATGTAAGTATAATTGTATACCATAATGTCATAAGGTCTTAAATGAATACAAATGGTTACATAAATGAGAAGTAGAATAATATAAGGTATACTGAGGAATAACAATCTATCGTGCATTATAAACTAACGTTGCAAGAAATGCATGCAACCATAGGTTATAAACTATAACCATGCATGAAATACCCCAAACCTTGGTATGTTGTGTAAATGTTAAACTATGGTATTTAAAGGCTAAAAAGTGCCTTAGAAACATCAATGAACCATTTAAACCATGGTAAAACACAATAAAACACTAAGACACGGTTTGAGCAAAAACATGCTCTAAACTTGTGTGAACTTGGTTAGGACCCAAGGAGCCTACCAAGACTTAATAACATTTAATTATGATTTTATAAGGCTAATTAAGTCCTTAGGAAACCTTGGTAGACATTGGAACCAAACAAAACATAAATAAATACCTTAAGGTCAATATGGGCTAAAAAGTGCTCTAAGCTTGGGATAAATTTGTATAAGACCTAATGGTCATACCTATATCTTATAAATATGTTAATGAACATATTAAATCAATTACCAAAGAAAACCAAGCTTGAAAACAAGTTAAGACACAAAAAGTGCTTTAAGGAGTCGTAAAGCACATTTTTGAAAAATTGTCTTGTAAATGAGTTTTGAGTGGCTAAATGTCCATCATTACTCTTAAATATATATGTGTACTATATAGTATCACATTTGGATGTCTATATCAATAGGAAATCAAAAATTTCACTTCTATGTGCCTTGTTTTTGTGAATAGTGATTTTTATAAGCTAGTTTGTAACATATGTTATCATAAGTAATTAAATTGACAAATAAAGACTAAAGTACCCTTATGTAATAAAGGGGGCCGGTTTTCTTAAGTGTGTGGCTCACCACTCTCTTGTTAATTTACTAAGAAAAGAAAGAATGACTAATTAATGTACTATTTGCTTTATAAGAACAAATATCTTCAAAAAGCAAAGTTTATCTTCATTCTCTCATTTCTTTCTCATTTCTTTCTCATTTCACACGGTTCCACTCTTCTTCAACCTCTCTTCTTCTTGTTCTCTCACGGTAATACTCACCACCACCATTAAACTCTAGCTTTGACCTCTTGTAAAATCTAGCTCACTTAACCAAATCAAAAACA
>CM041780.1:112067004-112182255 GCA_023374045.1 Limonium bicolor
TGAAGTTCCTGGTCTCACTCAGAAACAACTCACCAGCTTGGCCGCCTATCTAAGGATGAAGATGGGGCGAGTTACATGAATCAAACTGATTCTTATAATCTGTTTGCAGGTATGGATTCTGTTGCCCTAAATCTAAACAGATTCAACTATATTTTTAACTCGGCCAAAAGTTTAAGCTTAGAGGATAAATGGATTATAGATACTGGTGCCACAGACCATGTCTGTGGCAATCTTTTAATGTTTGATAAAAACACTTATAAAGAATGCAACCATAAAGTCACAATGCCCGATGGACATCCTGGCATAATCCAAGGTGTAGGAAATGTGAGATTAACTCCGGATTTTGTTTTGCTAAATGTCTATCATGTCAAAACTTTTAAATTTAATCTCTTGTCTGTTCGAAAATTTTTACATCAAACAAACAGTTATCTTATAACTTCTGCAAACACATGTATGTTACAGGACCTTGACACATCAACTTGTATGCTGTTGGGGAAAGAAGTCAATGGTCTATACATTTTAGATGAAAATTGTTTGTCCAATTTTTTACGAACTAGAAAAGTCTTGACATCAGATGGAAAACATACTTCTACTGTTAGTGGAGTTCCAAATAGTGTATCTGTTTCCAGTTCTGTAATTGATGATGCTATTGTTTGGCACAATAGATTAGGACATGTTCCTTTTCAAAAACTATACAATCTTGGATTGATAAATAAAAGAATGAATGCTTCTGATCTCGTTTGTGACTCCTGCCATCTAGCCAAAGATCATAGGCTCCCTTTCCCTCGGTCAACTATTAATTCCAAGGATATATTTGAACTGATTCATCTAGACATTTGTGGCCCTTTCAGAGAGAAAACCTACAATGACTATAGATTTTTCCTAAGCATTGTAGATGATTTTTCACGGGCTTTATGGGTAAGACTTTTAAAAAACAAGGGAGAAGCTTTTCATTACATTCAAGAATTTATACATATGATAGATAGACAGTTCAACAAAAAGGTCAAAATTGTTCGTTCAGACAATGCTTTTGAATTAGGAATTTCACATGAAGGACAAACCTTTTATAAAAGCTTGGGTATTGTTCATCAAACATCATGTGCTTACACTCCACAACAAAATGGTGTTGTGGAGCGGAAGCATAGATATCTTGCTGAAACAGCTAGAGCCATATATTTCACCTCAAAGATTCCTATATCATACTGGGGTGAGTGCATTCTTTCAGCAACACAAATAATAAATAGACTTCCAACATCTGCCCTAGAAGGAAAAACTCCCTATGAAGTGCTTTATGGTCAAAAACCGATTATGCAAGAATGAAAGTTTTTGGTGCCTAGCTTATGCTACCAATTTACACAAAAACAAAGGAAAGTTTGATCCAAGATCTGATGCATGTATTTTCTTAAGCTTGGCTGACAACCAAAAGGCATACAAATTACTCAGATTAAAAGACATGAAGATAATCATCTCCCGAGATGTTTCTTTTCATGAATCAACCTTTCCTTTTCACAACCTCACCACATACATTTCACCC
Source organism: Limonium bicolor (assembly GCA_023374045.1). NCBI lineage: Eukaryota > Viridiplantae > Streptophyta > Magnoliopsida > Caryophyllales > Plumbaginaceae > Limonium > Limonium bicolor. The sequence continues at coordinate 112,068,539 of CM041780.1, forward strand.
CACATTACTCCATCTGAAAATCCACCTTTTCCTTATGTTTATGACTCTGATGAAGATCCAACACAATTGGATCATACCAGTAGCAACACACACGAAAAAATCCCACCTTCTCAATCTCCTCACACTTCTGAACAACAAACTATATCTGAAACCACAGAGAATCAGATTCCTGAACCTACACTGAGAAGATCCACAAGAACCACATCTACTCCCTTACCTACAAGATTATTATACACACAACACTGTCCATCCCCATTCAGACTCTTTCACAACTATACTGTCTAGCAGATTAAGTTCTCTTCCAGAGACTGAAACAGATGAAACAAATTGATTTTTTATCTCTCACTGATATCCCTCCTCAATATGTCTGCACAATTCAGCAAGATGAAATCTATCAGAAAAACTTCCATATAATGGATCCTACCACTTATGAAGAAGCATCTAAATATACCCACTGGAATGATGCAATGCAGAAAGAATTACAAGCCTTAATATCAAATAACACATGGGAACTTGTCAAACTCCCTAAACACAAAAAGGCTGTCAGCTGTAAGTGGGTATATAAAACGAAAATAAAAGCAGATGGAACCATTGAGAGATATAAAGCTAGACTAGTTGCAAGAGGTTTTACACAAAAATTTGGGATAGACTACACAGAAACCTTTTCTCCCGTAGTTAGAATGTCTACAATAAGAACATTGCTTGCTGTTGCTACTAAAAACCATTGGATAACAGACCAATTAGACGTAAACAATGCTTTCATTCATGGGGATTTACATGAAGACATCTACATGCAAATCCCAAGGGTCTCCAAACTGAAACTGGAATTAATGCTTGCAAGTTAAAGAAGTCTCTTTACGGACTAAAGCAAGCATCCAGACAATGGTTTTCCAAACTGAGCGATTTCTTAAAACAAATAGGCTATAAAAGATCAGAAAATGATTACTCATTATTTTCAAAAAAACCACAGAATCTGTCACTTTTTTAGCCATATATGTAGATGATATCCTTCTCTGTGGAAACAATCAAAATGAGATTAACTCAGTAAAACAGAAACTTGATCAGATCTTTAAAATTAAGGATCTGGGCAAGCTACATTTTTTCTTGGGGATGGAATTCATTTCCCACGAAAAAGGCCTAATTATCACACAAAAGAAATTCTGTTTGGACATACTCAAAGAATACAAGATTCTAGAACAGAAAACTGCTTTGCTCCACTCCCTGTTGGCACCAAACTGCTTTTAAATTCTGGTAAGTCAATGGTAAATCCCACATTATACAGAAGTATAGTAGGGAAACTAAACTATTTGTTGCACACCAGACCTGACATCAGTTTCACAGTCCAGCTTTTAAGCCAATTCTTACAAGAACCGACAGAAGAACATTACCAAGCAGCTCTTCATACTCTAAGATACTTAAAAGGCACTTTGTCATATGGATTACTACTTAATAATGCTCCTAATTATGAACTAACAGCCTACTGTGATAGTGATTGGGCATCGTGCCCAAACACTAGAAAGTCAGTTTCTGGTTTTTACATTTTTTTAGGAGGCAGCCCCATCTCTTGGAAATCCAAAAAGCAGGCTAGTGTATCTTTATCCTCAGCAGAAGCTGAGTACAGAGCCATGCGCATGGTAACTGCAGAACTGTCTTGGCTCAGCAGAATCATTCACGAATTTGAAGTCAAAGATGTGCAACCAATACCGGTAAAATGTGACAACAAATCAGCAGTATATATTGCCAGAAATCTAGTTATGCATCAACGGACAAAACATATAGAGATTGACATTCATTATGTCCGACACAAGATCTCAGAAGGAATGATCTCTGTACAGCATATATCTAACAGAGATCAAATAGCAGATTTCATGACAAAATCGCTTCCAGGCAAGGATTACAGAGAAATGTTACAAACTATCGGCTTACACTTACTGCAAAACATGTCTTAGTGGTCAAGTTTTGAGAGGGGGTGTTAGAATGTATATAGGTAACATTTTGTACGTTTGTAGATTGTATTTTAGGTTTATATTCTGTATGTTATATGCCTACTGTTACTTAAGTAACACTATAAATACAGGCCTCTGTAGTCCTTCTCTGATATAGAAGATACAACTTATACGCACTCTCTGAGTGCTACAATCAATTAATATCAAATACATGTTCTTGTTTCTCACACTTACTAGCTAAGAGGGACCCTTAAAACTATTTAGCTTTCCTCTTGCCCCGCATGACCACCTTACTAACTCGTGAAAACTTACCAAAACCTATGGGTCTAGTCCCACTAACTCTCTTCCCCTTATCGTTAGCTGTACTCCTAGAGCATCTGTCAGACTCTTCTTTTGACTCTTCACTCTCGACGTGACCTCTCCGGCGATAGCTCATTCTCTGTTCTCGAATGATCTCTTCATAATTGGATAGGGCAAGCTTCTCATTAGGGACAGTGCATCCGAGCTGCTTGGCAAAGATGAGCGTAACTTTGGAATTTGGTTCTAGGCTATCACCTGACCAAGCCACGACCATAGTAGACTTGTATTTGCTCAATTCGTTTGTTGTATCGTTTTACTCAGGAGAGTACTGACGTGGGTTTATTTATCTTCAACTAGTTCGAATTAGTTTATTGAGATAGTAACTTACTTTATGCTCATTAGAAAGCCATACTGTAATAAATTATATGTACAGACATTCCCAGGTCGATTATCTGGTGAAAGGTTGAGTTTGGAGATTCTGACTGCTGCAAAGAAATGCAAGCATTGAGACCGTTATATGAGTCAATTTTGTGATAAACTACAGTTTTTCCGCCGGAATGTACATCCAACGTGTTTTTTTTTTTTTTGGGGGGGGGGGGGGGGGGGTGATAACTCATTTTGATTCGGACTTGGTGACTCTTTACTTTTCTTTTTTTTGAAAAGGTTCGCCACATCCATTAAATTAGAGATTAAGTCAGAAGTACACGTCAATATGTGCCGCAACATTTCTACCCCTATCATTATGGAACCAATTAATGCTCGAAGTTAGAAGTTAAAGAGAAGACATCCTTCAGTAGCATTTCGATATCCATTCTAATATCCCTCTTACCCTTCAAAAAGATAAAATTAAATAAGCAATCTGAAAAATAGCAATGGAAGTATATCACCTAATCTTGTGGCAATATGCCAAGCCTAGGGGCTTGGTCGATAGATGAGTGGTATCCTAGAACCAAAGGTCCTGAGTTCAAAACCTACCCACTACCGTAAGTCCGTAACTATAAAAAAAACCTAATCTTGTTCTTGTGGCAATGTCCAAACCAAAGAAGAGTCTTTGCTTCAATCTATGACTTGAGGAGCCCAAGCAATCAGGCCTCTCAAAAATTCTACTGCACCTTTATCATTTGAGCAACAACACCCATGCCATAGCCATCGTGCGCCACACCTCCATTGACAAAACCTGAATAGTATTATGGGAAAGAACACACTCCTTATCTGTGGCAAGAGTCATTGAGTTAACTACACAAGCAGTATGCGAGTAGGAGGTAGCTTGATCCATCCCTTGTTGAGAAATTGAAACCACCCATGTAGAAGTTGGCACCTAGCAAACCATAAATACATAAGGGTTGAAATTTCTTCAACCTCTCGATCTATTAAGTACAACTCGCACAGGTAGATAATAACCAATATCGAAGAGCATTGTCATCATGGACTCCCTGAGGTTGATCGAGATTAGTAAAACGCTCCAAGCTTTAACACCAGGCATAACGCAAAAGCATGTACAAGATTTTCACAGTCTACAGATTGAACACCACTCCATAACATCTATCTATCTTGCAACGATGTTGAAGAAGAGCTCGACAAGGAACTATCCTAAAGAGCTTCCAAGCAAAAAAGTCGAATCCGCAATGGTAGGGAACACTTGTGGATCCTCCCCATAAGTGTCTTCTATGTAGGAGTTAATAGTACATGCCAAGTAATAGGAGATCATACAGTAAACATACCCGATTTGGTCTCTCCCCCATCCATCCCATTAGCTTTGTTTGATTAGAGGCTTTCATGTCTGGTCCTCCTCATTTATAAGCCAATCCACTTGACCATTCACACGAACGTTTGAGGGCAAGTTCCAGATCCATGAACTTCCCGCCCTCTTGTGTAGTAACCATCTATCTATCAGTTATAGGGATAGGAACCATCATCAACAACATGATGTGTGCCTATCTTAAATAAGCCCAGCGAACCCCACAAATATCTCTAAACCGGCCTATGTCGAGGACCAAGTTGGACATCCATAGTATAACCATTTGCAAAGTATTTACCTGCCAGGACATGGAGCATTAAAAAAAAGTTTTTTAAATATTTTCCAATCGCCAAGTAAATAAAGCCTTATTAAAGCATCATAAGTCACAAAAATCAAGTCCACCATCTTTTAACTATAGCATAGAACATCCCAACTTCACCAACAAATACCTCTATGGGCTAAAGAACCTGTCCACCAAAAAAATTTGGTGATACCCTGAATCTTCTAAATCAAAGACAAATGCAAGTGCTTGACGCCCATACATAGAAGAGAATAGCTTAGAGGACCGATTTGATGAGGGTACTTATGTCAGCTTGAGATAACATATGATCCTATGATTGCACTTGTAATTGTTTCTATCCCTGACTAACACTCCCTCTTGATTCTCTCTTTCACATTATATGACATCCTAACGAGTTAAAACATTACCCGAGTGACCCTTACAGAATTCCTGGGTGTATTGTTCGAAACAAAGAATAAAAGGAGAGAGAATGTAACTGAGTTATGAGGTGTCTCAAATCATAATTATGAGAGGTGAACTGCTATTTACAATTTTCTTTACAACTTGCTTTCTATGCGCCAGACTGTCACACTTTACTTATTGAAATGCTCCACTTTGTTGTATTACAATTTCTCACTGATTTTATTATTTCGCGCCCAGCCTTCCATGCCCTGGCCTGTACGCCCAGTCCTACATGCCTGGTCTTACTTATCCTCCTATGCTCGGGCCTATATGCCCAATCTTGCTTCTCTTCTTGCCCGGGCCTACACGTCTTGTTTTGCCTTTCCTTTCTTGCTTGGGCCTTTGTGTTCAGTCTTCTTATCCTTTTCATCATTCCCACAAGTTCCTTTTTAACACCAAAAAAGTGGAACTTAAAGGAAAAAAGTTACATTTTCTCCCTTTGACTTTTCCCTATTCTTAGTCTAACAAGTTTTTATTCTCCACTTGAGCCTAGTCATTTCTTCGGTCCAATCTACTTAAACTCTTCCGTCCGGGATTCCCTTCTTCTTGCCCTATTCATCATCCCACAAGCTCTTTTCTTTTGTGAAAACAAAGGGAGAGAGCTTTTGTTCCCCGCGCAGGCGTCTTGACTTGTGGTCATCCGATAGCCATCGTTGTCGTAGAAGTCTTTCTCACCTTTTTCTTTGGTGTTGTGCACATGTGCTTATGCGTGCATTGTTTATAGAAGTCATAAGGTCCCTGTCTTTCAATTTTCCTCAAAAAGTTTTTAATCATTACTTTTGTTGGGAAGACAAAAAATTTTGGCGCCTTTATTTTCAAAAGATCCCTTACCGTGGCCCCTTTCTTTCTCTTTTCTACTTCGCCAGTTCCTGCCTTCTAATTTTCTTACTAGACTCTTCATCTTCCTTCTGCTTCATTGGCTTTTCGTTGCTCTACAACTATGGCTTCGAAATCTACTGTCGCCAAGGCAAAGAGTTTTTGTGCTGCATTTGACTGCATCCAAAGCATACGTGGACGTAAAAACCTTTTCCCATTCCTCTCTCGCCGAATCGCCGAATCATCCTTTCACAGAAAATCGCAACCTCTTCCCTCCATACTCAATAGTTGTTCTTTAATAGACACCTTTAAAGACTTTAAGGCTCCTCTTTGTACCCAAATTTTTCCTACCATCAAAAAATTCATATCCCTTAGATGATTTCGGTTTAGGGTTCATTGTATATCACAATTTTTTCCTTTGCAGTCTGTTAATTCCTCCACACGATTTTGTTCATGGCTCCCTTGTTCAAAGATGTAGCACGTTCACACCCTCATCCGAATGCCCTTGCTTGCTTGCATGCTTATGTCATTATTTGCTTTGAAAAGAAACGCCGTCCTTTGGCTACTGAGTTTGTCTAATATTTTTTGGTCCGAGTGAACCCAAAAGACCTATCAATTTTCGTGAAAGCTTGGTTCGCGTTTCTTGAATATTCAAAAATTGACAAAGGCTGGACCTCTAGGTGGTTTGTAATTGTTCCTCTGTCCGGACTCTCTTCTTAGGAGTTCCATATAATACTTTCCTCACAAAGGGTTAGCCGTGTTGCCTCTTGCTTCCAGATTCTGAAGTTTCCATCTCAGCGTTTATTATAATTGAACAAGACTCAACCCTGCCTTACCACATACTTCTCTGATGATGGACATCGTGTCCTTATTGAAAATCTCGTCAGTACGCCTCAAATCTCTTTGGCGCTTCATTCAAATGTTTGCCTTCTATTTTTCTTCCAAAAACCACATTAAACGGGTTTGTTCCCCCTATCAAAGGCATTTCCAATTTGAAAAAATGTAGAAGGATCAGACTTTAGGGCTACCTCATCCGGTAGGTCGCTCAGCGTGCTGTAGCTTCTCTGCCCCTCTTCTTGGCCCGGGATATCCATTTGTTTTCCTTCATACTCAAGCTCTAACCCTATTGCTTTGACTATTCCGTCCTTTGGGAGACTTTCCATTATTTTCACTTCACAGACCTGGGCCACCTTTTGACTGCCCCTAACTGTCACCATCTTTTATGATCGAGTAAGGTATTCATTTTGAGATAGTAGGTACTGCAAATGGTCCAAAAGGCATTTGTCCCTGGGCACCCTAAGTACATGTTATACTCGAAAGTCTTGGTAAGATGCATGCTGTCAATATTTCCGTTCTTCTCTCGTCCCCTTGTCCTAAGGTCATGGTAATATCCACATTTCAGTTGGATTTGGCAAAGATTCCTCTTACAAAACCTCCCAGGACTACTGAGTATGGCTTAACTTTTCCTCTAGAATTTCAAGCCTTTTGAACGCTACGAGAGAGATGATATTTACCCCGGCCTCCACCTGTCTACTAGGATTCTACTAGGATTCTTTACCATTTGTTGTTCACTTGATCCCTTATGACCAGCGGATCATTGTGTGGATATAGCACCCCTTCTTCGTCTTCTTTCAGTAAAAATATGGGAGTTAATTTTACCTTTTTGACCACTTTCTTTTTGGGCAACTCCTGATGCACTGTATGAATATGTCTTTTCCTTTCGTTAGGAGTTGATGATCCAACCTCTGTAAATTTGCTTAATGGGAAAAGATCGTATAAGATTTTAAAATGTAAAGAGCATTTTTATTGTTTTTTAAAAAAGATATTTTCCTTCATTATCTTTCTCATTACATGTTTTCTCTTCTTTTATTATTCCTTTTCTTTATTATAGACCTGTAATCATCCCGAAGGATTTACTATGGTCTAACTTTAGGTGAACTTCTTCTTTAGTCTTGGCTCTGGGATGGTAGCTACTGCTAGCCCTTTGGGCTTCGGAGGGTTGTCCCCCCTCTTTCTCTGCTCATCAAGTCTATTGAGTTCTTTGAAGAGCGTCAAACAATTGGTTGTTCTACTACGGCTGTAATGGCCATGGAACTCACAAAAAGCTACGAATACTTCTCCAGGCTAGAGTTTTTTGAGGAAGAAGCCTTTCTTTTACTGTAGTTGTGTGTCTCCCCAGGTTGATAAGAATAGTCTTGGTTCCAAAGTAGGCAGAATTAGGAACAAGAGCTGGTTGACTCTTGGAGTAAGGCTTGTATCGTCCCCCCCCCCCCCCAGGCCGACGATCCTCCCACGGACTTTGTTGGGGTAGGCGCTTTAAAACTTGCCGCTAGCTCGCTGGCTTTGTTTTCAGTGACTTCTGATTTGAGAAATTCATGGAGCATTTTTGCAAGCTCTTCATGCGTCGTTGGTGCCTTGGTCGCTATCTTAATTTCTTGCACGCCTTGGGTGAGCCATTCTATTCCCAAAGGCTCTAATGAGGATTTTTTCATCCACATCATCTATCTCTGCTACCTGCATGTGAAACCACTCGTTGTATTCTTTCACGGTTTCCCCTTTCTTGCTTGATGTCTGTCAGCTCTATGGTCCCCTTTTGACTTTATTTTCTTGCAAAAAATATTGTTGGAATTCTTCCATCAACTGCTTGAAATTGAAAATAGACAGGGGAGGCCTTGTGGAAATTCAACTTATCGCCCTTTTCGAGAGTGTCTCTCGGAATAGATTGCAAAGGGCGAGAAAGCTAATGCCCTGAGTGTTCATAGTGAACTTGAATTTTTTGATATATTGGGCCGAATCACCCGTTCTATCATATTTCTCGATAGCTGGAGCCACAAAATAGGGAGGAAGCTTTGCCTCCCTAACCCTTTCAGAGAAATGATAGAGACACAAATATATGGTGTCCTTCTCTTCCTCTTCGACAATCGCTTTAGGCAATTCCTTTAGCTCTTCTTTTCTCCTCTCATTGCTTCCTGCCGAATCCTTCCCTTTTAGAACCTCGAGCTTCTACCATCTCTTCCCACTTCTTCTGGTAGTCTTTTTCTTGCTGGATGAGCTCTTGCTAGAGCTGCTCATTGCTCTCAATGATCCTTTTGTCTATGGCTCTTGTTAACTTCCCGAGCATTTCTTCATGATACTTTTTTGAAATTGAATCTTACAGCTCTCTAATGTTCTCCTCTGTCAATCTTCTCGTCTTTGGAGGAATTGCGGCGAGCCTGTAAAAAAAGTGTTTTTCCATGAATTAGTAGTAAGATTTTCCTTTCAAATGAAACTTTATCCATTAGCGGTGGTATCGTGGTTGTTATCTGAGTTGTTCGCTTCCCACAGACGGCGCCAAAATGTAACTATTTCTATCCCTAACTAGCACTCCTATCGATTCTCTCTTTCACATTATGTGACATCCTAAACCGGTTGAAATATTACCGAAGTGACCCTTACAAAATTGTTGGGTGTATTGTTCAAAACAGAGAATAAGAAGAAAGAGAATGCAATTTAGTTATGAAGGAGTCTCAAATTGTATCTTATCATGTGGGTTAACCCCTATTTATAGCTTTCTTTAAAACCTGCTTTCTGTGTGCCAGACTATCACACTTTGCTTATTGAAACACACCACTTTACTGTATTACAATTTCTAACTAGTTTTATTATTTCGTGCCCGGGCCTTCCATGCCCGGCCTGTACTCCCGGTTCTACATGCTTGGTCTTACTTATCATCTTACGCCCGCGCCTATATGACTGATTTTGTTTCTCTTCTGACACCCGGGCCTATATGCCCGATCTTGCTTCTCTTCTTGCTCCTGGGCCTACACGTCTTGTTTTGTCTTTCCTTTCGTGTCTGGGCCTTTGTGTTCAGTTTTCTTATCCTCTTCAAAACTCTTTGATAGACTCACTCTTTAATATATCGGAAAACCTGGACCTTGTGTCTACCAACTGAGCTACAAAATTCCAGGTAGATCCCAAAATCCAAGACTTGATTCACTCCAGAGATGGCATATATATCATTAGGAGTCGATGCAGATAAGGAAGCCGAAAACATAATATTCGATTTATCAGCATTCTCCCTCTAACCAGATGCTTTTGAAATTCATCAAAAATGTCCATAATGCGCCTTGCGTTAAAGTTATTCACTTGACCAAATACAACACAATCATCAGCAAAGCAAATTTAGAGACATCAAATCCCACGCCCTGATAAGATATCCCCCTTATGATCCTAGAAAGAGCTATTGTTTGCAAGCTCGATGAAACAACTTCCATACAACAAACAAACTAGAAAGATGACAGAGGGCCTCCTTCCCTCAAACCTTTCTAAGGCGCAAAAGTATGACCAGAGCAGCCATTAATAAGAACATCAAAAGTAACTGAGGTAATGCGCTTCTCAACTAACTGAACCTGTCATTCATGGAATCCCATACTCCTTAGAGCCAAAATGAAATACCACTCATCTCTGTCGAAAGCTTTAGCCATATCTAGTTTCAATGCAAAATAGCCCTGCCTCAAAGCTTTTGACACTTTCATATACAATATGAATAAATTCATTAGCAATTACAATGTTATCATATATCCGACGCCCATGAACAAAAGCACCCTGGTCATGAGAGATAACATATTTAATCACTTCTTTAACCCGATTCACCATAACCCTTGAAATAACTCTATACGTTGTATTACATAAAGAGATACATCAAAAATCCCTCATAGAGTTAGCATTTGTCTTCTTAGGAATCACCACAATATGTGTAAGATTAAGATTGGTGGGCATAATGTCAGTATTAAGAACCTGAAGGGCCGTATTTATAAAATCATCACCAATAATGTCCCAATAGGCTTTAAGAAAGACCCATTGATACCATTAGACCCAAACGCCTTGTTAGGGTGCATCTTTTGAAGAGCGTTGACAACTTCCTCCCTCGTGTACGTTCTACCAAGAGTCTCATAGTATTGAAGAAAAAGTCTATTCTCAGCATAAGCTAAAAGATGCGGGTAATCATCCAGTAGAGTTGATTGGAACAACTAAGCAAAATAACCTTTCACCACATCTCTCAAACCTTCCTAACCTAAAATCCTCGTACCCTAGGAATAAACTAATTCATGGATCATGTTCTTTTGCCTACGAGACAGAACTTTAAAGAAGAAGAATTTAATGTTATGGCCGCCCTCTTGAATCCACCTTTGCCTTGAGCGATGAGCCCATCTTGTCTCCTCTTTAAAGAGAAGCCAGTCGAGTTTCTGGTTTGAGGCTTTCCATCTCAGCGAAGGAGGGCTTAGAGCTTGTTTTGGCGCCATATCAATCTCCTCTTTCAACTCACCGCCCTAATATTTTCCAACTGCTTCCACCTACCACCCCAACCTTTCAAAGCTTGACCACATTTCACAGCTTTATCCATATAATCTCCTCGACCGTCCATACCAGTCCAAACTAGATGTCCCTGCATTCAATCACCCCCACCCAGCAATTCTCAAGTTTAAAAATCCTTTGGCCACCCTGACAAATCGGATGTGTGACAAGCTTAATCGCGCGGTGATCTCCCCCATCATAGTGGATATTATAGGCGTGAGGGAATAACTATGACCATGCAGGAGATATGCAATAAATCGATCAAGATGGTACGTTACATTATGCTAGCCCACTACGACTATTAGTGTATGTAAAAATGTCGATCACACAAAACTCAGGTCCCGTGGTTCACAGAGTAGCTCAAAAACCGGCAAATCTACATTCGTCTTCGATTGCGGTCACCCATACCTCTATACTCATGCCATACAATAATTCGTTAAAGTTAACAACACCAGCCATGGTTGCGAAAGAGGACCTCTAAGATGACGCAAAAGATCCGTTTACGCCAACGATCACTCACATTCGGCCATCAGTAGATACCCATACACTGTAAAGTTTGAATAGATTGTGTATGGTTATGCAGAAGAAAGCGACCAGAGAGCCCAGTCGAGAGAAGTAGTTCTCGAGAGAATTGGGAGAGTTTTCCATTATGAAGAAAAGGGATTCAAATTACAATGCGATAAAGAAAGAGAGGGTAGATATATATAAAAGCTAGGAAACCAGACAAAAGGTCGTGGTATAAGGAAACTAATGAGAACTAGGAAACTAATAAAAGGAGAATTAAAACTAGAGAGCTAATAAGGAAACTATTTAAAAACTAGGAAACTAATAAAAAGGAAACTAATGAGAACTAGGAGACTAATAAAAGGAGAATTAAAACTAGAGAGCTAATAAGGAAACTATTTAAAAACTAGGAAACTAATAAAAAGCTATATACTGTAACACCCCCCCGCAAGACGAGAATGGTGATAACCATTCTTGTCTTGAGATAAACATCTAGAAATGAGAAATGCCCATTGGCAGATACTGGGTTTTGTACTGTTTTCCTGTTAAGCTTTTGGTCAACATGTCGGCCAATTGAAAGGAGCTTGGGATATGAGAGATCTCAATTAGGCCTTTCTGGAGCTGATCCCTCACGTAATGACAGTCTATCTCTATGTGCTTTGTTCGTTCATGAAGAACCGGATTTCGGGCGATGAAAACAGCAGCACGATTGTCACATTTGACTGGAATGGGGATGTTGTCTGTGACACCCAACTCGTGAAGAAGACGACTTAACCAAGCAAGTTCAGCAGTGACTTTGCGTAAAGCTCTATACTCAGCCTCGGCGGATGACAAAGAGACGCATGCCTGTTTCTTGGATTTCCAGGAAATTGGGGAACCACCAAGCTGGATGTAAAAGCCACTGACTGATCGTCTGGATATGGGACATGACGCCCAGTCCGAGTCGCAGTAGGCAACAAGTTGTTGAGATTTAGAATTGTTGAGAAAGATTCCAGTATTAATAGTCCCATTTACATATCGTAAAACATGTAAGGCAGCACCGAAATGACTCACACAAGGAGCATTAAGAAATTGACTCAATAATTGAACACTGAAGCATAAGTCGGGTCTGGTGTGAGTCAAGTAATTCAGTTTGCCAATTAATCTTCGATACTGCTCAATGTCTTGAAGAGGTGGACTATCTTGTGGTAATAATTTTAAACCTGATTCCAGAGGACTAGCAGCCACTTTACTGCTGTCAATATTGAATTCACGAAGGAGTTGTTTAGAATATTGCCTTTGTGTGATGACTAAACCGGTGGAAGTTTTCAAAAACTCCATCCCGAGAAAATAACAAAGACCACCCAAATCTTTAATTTTAAATTCTGCATCTAGGCTTTTCTTTAAACAATGAATTTCATCCAGATTATCTCCACATATTAATAAATCGTCAACGTAAACTCCAACGTGGACAACTGAATTATTAGCATGCTTGGAAAAAAGGGAATAATCGTTATAGGAACTAACAAACCCTTTTTTTCGAAGAAAGGTAGCCAATTTGGCATACCACTGCCTTGAGGCTTGTTTAAGGCCATAAAGGGAACGTTTGAGATGGCAAACCATGTTCTCACCTTCCACGTCCAATCCATCTGGTAACTTCATGTAAATGTCCTCATGTAAATCTCCATGAAGAAACGCATTGTTGATGTCCAACTGATGAATCTCCCATCCTCTCTTAACTGCAACGGCCAGCAAGGCGCGAATAGTGGTCATCTTCACAACTGGGGAAAAGGTTTCAGAGTAATCTATCCCATACTTTTGGGTGAATCCCCGCACAACTAATCTGGCCTTGTACCGTTCCAAAGTACCATCTGCTTTTAGTTTAACCTTGTAAACCCATTTACAACTGATTGCCTTCTTTCCTTTTGGTAAAGGAACTATGTCCCAAGTATGATTACACTCCAAGGCATTTATTTCAAGCTGCATGGCAAGGCGCCATTCAGGATGAAGGTTGGCTTCTGTAAAAGAATTGGGTTCTGGTAAGATGACAGGTCTAGGCTGAGCAGAGGTAACATTGAAACTATATGAAGAGTTAGTGACATACTGTTGTGGTGCAGCAGTTATGTCTGTTAGAGAACAGAGGGCTAAAACATTATTTGAAATTTGCTCATTATTCTTCAAGCGATCAGTCAAAAGGTCTGTAAAGAACTCATCTTCAAGAGACTGAACAGATGAGTTTCCCACAAGATAATCACGCAAGTGAGATGGTTGTGTGTGAACCCTGGAAGATCGCCGAAGGGATGATGTTTCTGGAATAGCTGTATCAATAGGAAACACATTTCCTGAATGTTCAACTTCGTCAATATCTGCAGCTGTTTCTGTAGCAACTACATCATTTGAGTTCCTAATGTCTTGAGCTTCTATTACATTTTGTCTAGTGGAGGAAGCAGGTGATCCAACCGAATCAGGTAAGATAGGACTATCTTGATTTGTAGAGACAAACAGTCTTGGAGAATTATCACTGACGGGATGTATGAAATCCAAATTGGTGGGAAATAATACACTATCTTGAGAATCTGTCTGTTTTCCTTGAAAAGGAAAAACATTTTCATAAAATTTAACATCACGACTTTGTATGATGACTTTGTCTGAGAGCCTCAATAACTTGTGACCTTTGCTAACTAAACTTGGCCCTAGATAGACACACTTACTAGCTCTTTCTTCAAATTTTGGTTTATGTGGTTTAACAACAGCAGCATAAGCTAGACACCCAAACATTCTTAAGGAATCAAACTTAGGTTGCTTGTTATATAAAATCTCATAAGGTGTCTTTCCTGCTAAAACACTAGACGGAAGTCTATTAATAACATAAGTGGTGAATAGTATTGCCTCACCCCAATACTCTATAGGTATCCCACTCTGAAAATATAAAGCGCGAGCTGTCTCGAGGATATAACGATGTTTTCTTTCCACAATACCATTCTGTTGAGGGGTATGTGGACAAGACCGCTGATGAATTATTCCTTGTGATTGAAGGAATTGAATTCCCTCTTTTGAAGCACCTAATTCATACGCATTATCTGACCTAAGGATTTTAATTTTCTTTGAAAATTGTCGCTCTATCATGGCAATAAAATCCTTGATATAAGAAAAAGAATCAGATTTCTTCCTTATTAATTTGACCCAAAGACATCTGCTTTTGTCATCAACTAGACTGAGAAAATAGTCAAATCCATCATGTGTGGTATGAGAACATGGGCCCCAAACATCCACATGAACAATATCAAAACATTCATTACTACTACTTTGGGAATTAGGGAAAGGGAGCCGATGTCCCTTTGCCCTATTACAAGCATCGCAGATGAAACTGAAAGGAATATCCTTGTTGTCTAAAATTCCTAGATGTACTAGTTTTTGAGGGGGAACATGTCCTAAGCGACGATGCCAATACAAGGCTTTATTCTCTATCGAAACATTGCAAACCAGACCGATCTGTTGTTGCTCTTCTGACTCCAGCTTCTGTTTGTTTTGGAAGAACTGTCCAAGGGCTTTTGCATCTAGCCAATACAGACCCTTGTCCACCGTGCCAATTACTATCTCAGTCCTCGATTTCAGGTCCTGTAAGATGCAACAATTTTCATCAAAAAGAATCTTACAACCAGTCTGCCGTGCAAGCTTGTGAACAGATAACAAGTTATATTGAAAGCTTGGAACCAGGAGAACATCTGGAAGGAAAAAACTACTCCCTAAATGAATTTCTCCCACTTTCTGCACATCTCGTGATCTACCATCAGGCAGGACAACAGCATGACTATTCTGCAGATTGACAATCTTAGAGAAGAAATCTTTTCTTCCACTTAAGTGCTCAGAGGCTCCCGTGTCAATGATCCATTTATCTATCTTACTAACTCCGCTATAATTAGCACTAAGACAATAAGTTGTTTGTTTAGTGATAGGTGCATTACCTGCAAAGTTACAAGTAGTGCTTCTGTCATTAGTGCTTATTTTCTGCAAGCAATCGATCAGGAGATTTATCTGCTCTTGGCTGAAGCTAGGGTTGCTGCTGTGTTGCTTTGTCTGGCTTATACCTTGATCACTGTCACTCATGGCAGCACCAATTACTTTCTTATTCTTGCCAAATTTCCAACCTGCTGGGAAACCATGCTTACCATAGCATGTGTCTTCAGTATGCCCAATCTTTTGACAATGTTTGCAGAAGGGCCTTCCAGGAAATCCATGTTTTGAGTAGCAATTGTCCTCTATGTGGCCTAGTTTCCCGCAGTGGTTGCAAGACTCTTTCCCTTTCTTCCCCTTTTTATCATTGTTTTGCCACCTGATGAATTGCTGCGGTTTATGAGCCCCATCCACTACATTAGCGAAGGTTTCTGAATTGATATCACCCTTTCTACGTTTTCCCGTTTCTCTTTGCCTTTCCTCGGAGAGAATTAGAGAATATGCAGATTCCAGATTTGGCAGAGGTTGCATCATGAGAATATTTCCCCGAATATTCAGATATTGACTGCTCAAGCCCATAAGAAAATCCAAAACCTTATCCTCTTCTAGCATTTTATCAAGTTTCTCAGAACGACCACATTTGCAGCAATCACAAGCACTAATATAACAACAGCAGTTAATTCGTCCCAAATACGTTTGAATCTGTTGAAATATACACTTACAGAGTCGGTACCTTGCTCAAGACTATACAGATCCTTCTTCAGGTTGAAGCGACGAGTGCCGTCAATGTTATCATACCGAGCGAGAAGGCCTTTCCAGATTTCTCTAGCCGTCGAATGGAAAATGAAAGTCTCGCATATGTCTGTGTCTAAAGCGTTCATAACCAAGCCATGACTAAACCATTGCATCTGTCCCAGGCAGCAGTCTTGACAGAATCATCAGTCGGCCTCTTGATAGAACCATCGATCATCCCGATCTTGTTCTTTGACGACAACGAAATCAAGACAGTTCGTTTCCAGGTTTGAAAACCATTCCCATTGAATTTGGACGCAATTATCATTCCGGGATGTTCCGCGCTGTGAGTATACAACGGATCTCCTGGATCGATGGTTGAATCCTTACTCTTAGTAAGCGATTCGATGAGTTTCTCAAAGTTTGATATAGCTTCTCCTGCCATCTTGAATCGAGAAGCGAAGGGATAACGAAAGGAAGAGAGAAAAAAAAAAATTGGGAGAACAGTCGACCTAGCAGGATTGACGCTCCGATACCATGTAAAGTTTGAATAGATTGTGTATGGTTATGCAGAAGAAAGCGACCAGAGAGCCCAGTCGAGAGAAGTAGTTCTCGAGAGAATTGGGAGAGTTTTCCATTATGAAGAAAAGGGATTCAAGTTACAATGCGATAAGAAAGAGAGGTAGATATATATAAAAGCTAGGAAACCAGACAAAAGGTCGTGGTATAAGGAAACTAATGAGAACTAGGAAACTAATAAAAGGAGAATTAAAACTAGAGAGCTAATAAGGAAACTATTTAAAAACTAGGAAACTAATAAAAAGGAAACTAATGAGAACTAGGAGACTAATAAAAGGAGAATTAAAACTAGAGAGCTAATAAGGAAACTATTTAAAAACTAGGAAACTAATAAAAAGCTATATACTGTAACAAAGAAGCCGCCTAAGAACGACGATCCTAAAGGAGAGAATTCAGAGATCACGGTCCTTCACCAGAAGCTATGTCTCTCCGTCGACATGGAGAATCGACGAATTTACGGGTACGTCATTCTCTCGCCCTCTCGTCTCCTCGTACTCCTTGTATAGCTATTCAATTTGTGTTTTTTTTCGCGGCGCTTTCCTTCCTTTTCCTACCTAAACGTTTGGCTGTAAACTGTTCTGGTGCTCCTCCAGCTGCCTTTCATGCATCTTACTGGTATTTTCTCCGCACTTAGTTTAAGTAATTTTTCATTCGAGGCCAGTGAGATATTGACTTCTTTCTCTTTGCACCCCCCCCCCCCCCCCGGTGTATTGAAGTGGAATGTCTAATTTTGTGGGTGCTTTTCTGAATTCATCCACTTCCACTTTTCTGTGTAACCTGTGTTCAGTTACACGGAGCTGAGAGTAGATGTGCCAGAAAGTGGATTTGTGGGATTGCACGCTGAGAATTTGGAAATCGAAAGCGTTTCTGTGGATGGACTGCATGTAAAGTTTGATAACTTCCCACACTATCAGCCCGTGGAAATTGAGAACAGATGGTGCTCTGTGTCATCTGTCGAGACTGCAGCAGACGCAGCTGGTGCTACATACTTATCAGCGTTGGAGAGGGAATTGGTACCAAATCTACTGTTTTTTTGTCCAAAGCCATTTGAACAACAAACTTGCTCTCATGATGAATCTGGGGGACCATAGATGAACGGTGATTTGAAGCAGGTTACTATTTAGCTATCTTTGCCTCATGACATAGATTGGTCTGACTGGATTTCCTTCTTTGCATGTGATTCACCTTTTCTGACGAGTCTCCAGTTGCAGTTAGTTGGTTTATAAAATCCGTTTACTACTTCATATAAGGTGCAGCTGCAGCGTTATTAATCAAGGCCTGCCTTCAGATGATTGATGCTTCCCTATTTATTTTTCTGAATTAGTTGGAGTTCAATATGCTTGCCGATGATAAGTGTATTTAGTTGAAGAAGTTCATCAACTTCTCTGATTCTTGTTAGCCTCATAATGTAGCTAAGCTTTTAATATTTGACAGCATCCAGTGGGAAAGTGTGGCCACCATGTTTTTATCCATTGCTAATGCATTAACATAAATTTGAAACTGTGATGGCTTATGCTATTCTTGTTGGCTTCTGTCTAGCTCTCACTTGACTTAGGATACTGCCTCTTGTGAATTTATTTAATTACCATTCCTCTCTATGTTTATATGGCAATATGTTACTTGGAAAAGGGTAGATCTTCATTCTCTTGAGAGGGAAGGATGTAAGGAAAACTTCACGAACCAAGTGTATGTGTATATGAACCTGCTTATCTGTGTTTCATATGGGTAGTGTTGCTTTTTGTTGCAGCCATCCTGTTGTGTGATCCTAATGACAATTTATAGGCACAACTTTTTGTGATAAGATACATTTTGTCTGATTTCTCATGTAGGTTAATGTTGGGTGCAGAATGAGAGGTTGATTCGGATTGATTATTGGGTGGAAAAAGCAGAGACTGGAATTCATTTTGACGGTAAGGTGCTGCATACAGATAACCAGATACGGCGCGCTCACTGCTGGTTTCCTTGTATAGATGATAGCTCACATAGTTGCTGGTATGTGGCTGAATCTGTTTCTTATTACTCAGTTATCATCTCCTCGGTTGATATAATTGATGCTGCTCTTGTGCTTTTAGCAGTTATCATTTGGAATTCACGGTTCCTCAGGATTGTGTGGCTGCTAGCAGCGGAAGCTTACTTTATCAGGTAATATGATAGTTTATTTTCTTATAGGACATGGAAGATTTGAATTCAGCTGGTGTTGGTATAAGATCTTTTAAACCTTAAAGCGCATTCCCTTTTGGTTGAACCCTGTTTTGAGTTCTCTACCTTTCTGATAGTTTGAACTGCTTCTTCTGTAATGTTTTTTGAGTTTGTATATCTTTCTTTGGAGCATCTATATAAATATGGCCCAAAAATGCTTCTGCTTCTGACTGATAAATCTTTACTTGATAATATGTGTTGAACAATACTGTTTTTATTTATTTGTGTAATGAATTATCTTTTCTCTGTCGCTGTAATTAATATGTTGTTCCTCCTTGGGAATAGATATTATTTTATTAGGTGGTATTAGTAGTGGGTGCTGTTATTAAGTGACTGTCTGGCCTATGTATAGCTCCATACAGTCACTCCATAGGAATCTCTTCCGTTCTCCAGGCTCCTCCCTTTCCTATTCTTTCTTCCTATATATATGTACGGATTACCCTACCGCAGGAATAAGAGACTTTCTTACGTTTCTCTTCAATATGTAATTATTGTAAACTGAAGAAATGAGAGGAATTGTGTGTCTATTATTGAGAGAATAGATACATATTTATACAAGGGGTTAGAATAATCTAGAGGGAAGATAAAGGAAAGAAATGGTTGGGTTTCCTGCCTGTTGGAATACCCCACTACCTAGGAAACATCTGCCTAATAAATGACTAATTACAAGGAAATACAAATAGACAGAATACAAACAGATTAGGCAGAAGAATGCATCAATATTAATAACAATATTAATGGTGACTGTTCAACACTCCCCCTCAAGCTGAATGGTGTATGTCATCCATTCCAAGCTTGGAAATCAATTGCTGAAATCGAGAGCCGTGGAGACCTTTTGTTAGCACATCTGCAATCTGTTTCTCTGAAGAGATATAACTCAAATCAATAATTCCTTGTTCAAGTTTCTCTCTAATGAAATGCCGATCTATCTCAATATGCTTGGTCTTTTCATGCTGGACAGGGTTTCTAGCTATCTTGATGGCTGATTGGTTGTCGCACTTCAGCTTCATAGCTCCGTTCCACTTTATTTTTAGATCATTTAGAATAATCTGGCACCATAGTAGTTCACATAAACCCTGTGCAAGAGAGCGAAACTCAGATTCAGCTGATGATCTAGCAACAACACTCTGCTTTTTACTTCGCCATATTACTGGATTTCCTGCCAAAAATACACAGTATCCTGAGGTGGATCTTCTATCTACCACTGATCCTGCATAGTCAGCATCTGTGAATGCTTCTAAAGTTAGTTCACTGTCCCTTTTGAATAAAATTCCTTTTCCTGGACTACCCTTAAGATAGTGAAGGATTCTGTAAGCGGCTGCGAGATGAGATTCTCTAGGATCATGCATAAACTGGCTGATTACTGAGACGGGATAAGCAATGTCCGGCCTTGTGTGGGACAGGTAGATTAATTTTCCACACAATTTTTGATATGTTTCTTTATCCACAACCGGATCATCAAGGGCCGCTCCAAGCTTATGGTTGGGATCAATGGGTGTGCGAGCTGGTTTACAACCACTCTTCCCTGTTTCTAGCAACAAGTCAATGATGTATTTTTGCTGCGAGATGAATATGCCTTTGGAAGATCGTGCCACTTCAATTCTAAGGAAATATTTCAGCTTGCCCAAGCTTTTAATTTCAAACTCTGATTCCAATCTATTGCTCAATTGCACTCTCTCATCCATATCATTGCCTGTAACAATGATATCATCCACATACCAAAAGTATAGTTACTCCCCCTGATGATGAATGCTTCATAAATAGGGTATGGTCACCTTGACTTTGCTTGTAACCTGCATTCTTCATCACGTTAGCAAATCTGCCAAACCATGCCCGAGGAGATTGTTTAAGGCCATAAAGAGCCTTCTTCAATTTGCACACTTTGTTTGTAGAAGGTGGAGCAAAACCTGGAGGAGTCTTCATATAGATTTCTTCTTCAAGGTCTCCATGGAGAAAGGCATTCTTCACATCAAACTGTGATAGACTCCAATCAAAATGAGCAGCAAGAGACAATAGAATACGAACTGTGTTCATTTTGGCAACCGGAGCAAAAGTTTCCACATAGTCAATCCCATAGGCTTGTGTAAAACCTTTAGCCACAAGAAGAGCCTTATACCTTTCTAGGCTGCCATCAGATTTATATTTTAAAGTAAAGACCCATTTGCAGTCTACTACATTCTTTCCAGCAGGTCTGTCCACAAGTTCCCAAGTGTGGTTCCTCTCTAGAGCACTCATCTCTTCTTTCATGGCTTCCCTCCACTCCTTATGTTGAAATGCTTCAGTTACGGTTTTGGGTATAGGAATCTCTTGGATTTTGTTGAGGAAAAGCTTGTGTGCAGGGGAAAGTTTGTGAGTGGAGGTGAATTTGGCTAATGGGTATAAGGGCTTATTGGTACACTCTCGGGTACCTTTTCTAAGGGCAATAGGAAGGTGAAGATCTGAATCAGGTGGAGGTAAGGAGGGCGAACAAGATGAAAGATCTGTGCTACATCCTCTGCCATGTCTGGTGTTGCATCCTCGGGACCTTCCTGTAGGTTGGAATCGTGGCCATGTGTCTGGTCAGGAACGGGTGCCCTTCTGCTGTAAGTTAGAGGAAAAAATGGGAATGGTGGGGTGGATTTTTTGTTTGTTCAACTGTGTTGTGCAATGGTGTGGTAGAGGTTTCTGTTTGCTCAATGGTGGTGTTAGGATTGTTGGTCGAGTCTGGTGTTGGAGGATATTCTTGTGGTGGCAATCTTAAAGGCTGAAGTGACTCAAAGGTGGAAGAGGATGACTCATCTCCTATAGTAGTAGGATTGCAAAAAAAGGGTTCAGGCTCATCGAAAGTGACATCAGTGGTCACATAGGTTCTTTTGGTGGGATGGTAGCATTTGTATCCCTTTTGAGTTGCTGAATATCCAAGGAAGATGCATTTGAGAGCTCTAGGGTCAAGTTTCCCCCTTTGAGTGTTGTGAATATGAACAAAGGCAGTGCAACCAAACACTTTGGGTTCAAGTCCTGGAGATGGATGAAAATAAGGATGAAATTCTTTGAGGAAAGCCAAGGGACTTTTGTAGTGGATGACACGAGAAGGTAATCTATTAATTAGAAAAGTGGCTGTAAGAACAGCTTCCCCCCAATAGTGTTTGGGTGCATTGGCTTGGAATAAGAGAGCGCGGGCAACTTCAAGGATGTGACGGTTTTTCCTTTCAGCTACTCCATTTTGTTGTGGGGTGTAGACACAGGATGACTCGTGAATAATCCCATGAGTTTGAAAAAAAAGTGTCAATGAGTGGTTGAAATAGTCCTTGGCGTTATCAGTTCGAAACTTTTGAATTTTTGTATTGAATTGATTGTGAATCATGGAGCAAAAGGTGGGAATGATATTGCTCACTTCAGATTTGTGTTTTAGGAGATAGACCCATGTGGTTCTAGTGCAATCATCAATGAAGGAAATGTACCATTTTGCACCAGAAATGTTTTCCAAAGGAGTAGGACCCCAAACATCACTATGAATGAGTTGAAAAGGGGATGCACTTCTTGTATTACTCAAAGGAAAGGAAACCCTAGTGTGTTTAGCTTTCATACACACTTCACAGATAAAATCAGCAACATTTTTCCTTGGAACAACTCAGGATACATATGCTTAAGAAGGCCAAATGGTGGGTGGCCTAATCTTTGATGTAACAACCAGAGGGCTTTGTTTGTGGTAGTGGTGGATAAGGCTTGAGTTTGGTTTTCCTCTAACACCTCCAGAAAATACAGCCCGTTCCTTTCCTTAGCATGACCAATCTTCCTCCCCGAGTGTAGGTCCTGCAGAATGCACTCAGAAGGAGAGAAAATAGCATAACAATTAAGATCCTTGGTTAGCTTTGAAATGGACATTAGGTTAACAGATAAGGTAGGAGCATGTAAAACTGATTTTAGTTCCAAGTTCTTTGAAAGGTAAACAGTCCCTTGTCCTGCAGCAGGTGCATGGGAACCATTGGCTGTAATAATCTGTTTTGTGGTGGATTCATAGCTATGAAAATGGTTTTTGGAAAAAGTCATATGATCGGTGGCTCCTGAATCTAGTATCCAATTACTAGATTGGGTTTTATCTGAAGCATTACAGCACAAGGAGACCGAGTGATTACCTGAGAAAGAGAGAATAGTTGCTAGATGAGTTACCGTGTGGCTGTTTCTCAAGGGTCTTCATACAGGCCTTGAATTTCTCAAGATCCGCAGCACTTAACTCAGCTGTTGTTTCTGCAGTTTCCTTTGAAGATTCAGCTGCTAGGTTAGCTTGAGGACGAGTGGACTGCTGTTTCATGTCCTTGACAAACAAACAGCGATAAAGGCTGTTAATGGTGAAGAAACAGCGATGAAGGATGTCAATCAGCAATGAAGGCTGAAAGGTTGAAGGAAACAGTGATGAAGGCTGTCAATCAGCAATGAAGGCTGAAAGGTTGAAGGAAACAGCGATGAAGGCTGTTAAAGATAGGATAATACTGATTTGGAAGAGATGAGAGGAAGCAGCAATGAAGACTGCTGAACTAGACAGCAATGAAGGCTGACGGGTGAAGTAAAAAAAGGTTTTTGTGTAGAGTATTAGCTCTGATACCATGAAGAGAAATGAGAGGAATTGTGTGTCTATTATTGAGAGAATAGATACATATTTATACAAGGGGTTAGAATAATCTAGAGGGAAGATAAAGGAAAGAAATGGTTGGGTTTCCTGCCTGTTGGAATACCCCACTACCTAGGAAACATCTGCCTAATAAATGACTAATTACAAGGAAATACAAATAGACAGAATACAAACAAATTAGGCAGAAGAATGCATCAATATTAATAACAATATTAATGGTGACTGTTGTAGCCTGTGATTTTTAATGCGAACTTAATTATATTAGCAACAGTTAAAACTTTCATGTCTATCTGTGCATTTGTACTTGAGTGATCATGTGTATCTAGTATGTAGAATGTTACCTCAACATCTTGAGGACCAAGGTTTCAATAGTACTCCCTCTGTTATAAACAAATGACGTTTGCTTTTCTCTCTTGTTTCATACTAAGTGATGTTTATGCACCTTTTTATAGCTTTTTTTTTTTACGTTTCCATTATACCCATAGCAAGTACTACAAAAAGTAAAGATTAAATACAGAAGATAATAATCTGAGTAGGGGTAGCTCGGTAATCTCAATAGCTTCCTTAATTCTTGCGCAAGGAGCTAAAGTATCATTTGTTGTGGCTCGGAGGGAGTAGTTTACTTCAGTTTTTATCCATGATGTGTAAAATGTGTAAAGTTGATGATTAACGTGACAACAATTCAGCTGTTTAATGTATGCATACAAATATGATGTGGCTGCAAGCCCCTAGGTATGTGAAATAAATCATGTCATTTCAGTCATGTTTATCATGTGATATGAGCACAAGTAACCATATGTATGAAAACTGATCACCATAAAAGCTCGGTCAATTATGCCATCAAGTGCTCAGTTATAATCATATAACTTAAATGTTTTGTTATCCATCTGGTGCAGTGAAAAGAAAAAAAAGTATCCATTGTTTTAATAATCTTCAGTGTACCACTTAGTAAATAGAGCAATGAAACACTCATTGCAGTTGGATGCTTTTGCACATTGTATCTCAAGTTCCATGAATAGCATTTCGGTCAAAACATGCTGGATATCTTAAGAGTCAATTTCACTCTGGGACATCATTGATCGGAGTAGTAGTATATCATGGATTCCTTCTTGCTTTTGCTCAAGTCTTGACCAAGGATGATCCTCCTCGTAAAACATATGTTTACGAAGTAAACATTCCAGTCTCTGCACAGTGGATATCTTTGGTAGTTGGACCATTTCAAATCTTTGCTGACTATCATGATAGTCATCTATCTCATATGTGCTTATGATAAGTCAGGAATTTGTCTAAGTTTACTAGACTAATTCATGCTTAATTTTCTACATTATGACATTAACTTTCCTCTTTAATGCTTTAATTACTCTTCATTGTTATATTTGTCTCCAATGATCGATTTCATATGTTTTCAGGATAAAATACTCAACAAAGTGCTTAAATGAAGATTTTAGAGGTTAGAGCAACATGGGAAGTCAAACCAGAGTCAAATACAGATTTTCATTGACCACCGCTGTGCTTTTTAGGGTTGTCCAGGTTTGGAGCTGGGTTTGCAAACCCGGACCTATAGCTGGGCGACGCTACTGGCAAGTTTTGGAGGTCGTCCGGGTTTGCGCGCTGGTTTGCAAACCCGGATCGTGAGGGCGAGATACCTACTTGTCTAATTTTGATGCACATCGGGTTGGCTGATTGGTTTTCAAACCCGGATCACAAGAGCGGAGTAGCTACTGGCATGTTTGTGCATGTCGTCCGGGTTTGAGGATAGGTTTGAAACCCCGGCCACAATTCCTGCAGAAACAAGAGAGGGCCGCGAATTTACAATCCTACTCTATTCCTTCTTTAACCTCTCGACATTACCTAGCCCCACCAGCTTCTCCACTTTACACTTCCCCAACCACCACCGCCACCACCACATTACCAGTCTCCTCCTCCTCGCGCGTACCCGACCTTGCCTCCACTGTCGCACCACCACCCCCCTCCACTGCGTCCATTCCCGTCGCCCCGACACCACTCCCGTTCTTCCTCGCATCACTAATCCACCGCCTTCACCACTTTCCCACTTCTACATCACCACACACACCCGCCCCGTCACCTTCACGCCACTCACCCACTAATCCATCGCCACCACACGTCCTAGCCTTGCATTCGTTCCCGATTCGACACACTTCAATTTCCGTATTACTTACCTAGTCGAACCGTCGCACTAATATTTCTTCACTTGTTCTTGTGAGTATTATGGCGCCCAAGCGAACACGCCGGTCTACAGCTGCGGTGCCTCTTCATCGGCCGCGCCTGCGCCACTTGCCCCAACACCACCGGTCTAATACCGAGAATCAGTGCGTGCCGATTTCATTAGCGATGCTGCCTTTGATTGTACAATGTCAAGGACCGGAAAATTATTCTGGAAAGGTCAGTGTCCGAGGAGTTAATTACTGAATTTGATTTACAAAGTGTGTTTGATGCTAAGGGTTGGGAGGATTGTTGCGTCTTGGTGGGGGGGTTTTACCCAAGACTGGTTAAGTTGTTCTATGCTAATGCTGAAAAGAAGGATGAGTACGATATAATTAGCGCGGTGATAAAAGGGAGGTACATCGAGATTAATCATAGGGTGGTTGATGAGTATTTTGGAGTGCAGGATGCATTTGATAGAAATGTGCTTAGGGAAGCTAGGAAAAATTTGGATAATGATAAGAGACGGGCGAAGGAACACTATCTGAGGCTGGTGGTAAATGACCCTGAGGTACAACCGTCAACGACGGTCTTCAAGGGATAAGCAGGTAGTGACAGGGGATAAACTGCAGACTCCGATTGAGCGGTTGATTCTGGCCATTATTATGCATAATGTCCGCCCGAGAGTGTGCTGACTTGAATGCTGTGGATTGTTTCTTTATGCGACATCTGCTGGATGATGATTCTCTCGCGGCGCTTGTCCTATTGTTTTCTCTTTTGCTGTTATTGATTATATTTTGCGTATCATGGATGTGGACAGCACCGCTTCTCTTGCTTTTCCACATTTTCTGCAGTATCTTTTTGAGAAGGAGAGGGTTGATTTCAGTGATGAGCGGCCTCAGCATTCCGCTTCTCCTCTGGATATGACAGCGATGCATCACTTTCAGTGGGAGAAGATAGGAGACGGGTGGATAAAGCGCCGTCGTGCCCGACCGGGTGAGAGAGCTGCACGAGCTGCTGGTGCTGATGGGGCTGGGCCTTCCCAGATTAGGGGTGCTGATGGGCCTGCTGCGGGTCCGATGCCAGGATTTGAGGAGCTGATGACAGAGTTTAGAGATTGGCAGGAGGTGTGTACTACCCGCTTTGATGAGTTTGGCTCGCGCCTTGACGATCTGTCCACTCAGGTTCAGAACTATGGAGTTCGCCTGACATCTTTGGAGGCGCGTCGCCATGCTGCTGAGGTTCGCCAAGAGGCGAGGATGGCTGAGTATGATACACGCTTCGCCCGTATGGAGGCATGGCATCTTCCGCATGGGTCACAGTCACAGCCTCCACCACAGCCCTAGGCTCCTGGAGATTGGGTTACTTATTTTCTACTACCCTTTTCGGCTATTTTGATGTTTTTTTTTCTCTTAGTTTTCTTTAGGTTTTTCTTCTTTTTGTTTTAGATTCGGATGTTGTCGTTTATTTTCGGTTTGTTTTATTAGCTATGATGTTTACTCGCACGCTTACTGTTCTGCAAGTTATTATTGGCTTTTGGTTTTCTTTACTTGAGCTACAGGTCTGCTTTTGCTAAGTGTGAGGTATTGAGGTATCCAAAGGAAACTCTGTCGACTTTTCTGTAGATTTCAACACCCCGATGCTTTTAGCTAAGTGTGAGGACGTTGTCCTCAAAATACTCCAGGGGCGTGATTTTCTAACTTCTTTTATTTTTTCAACGTTGTTTTCTGTGACTTTGTGTTTTCCTTCCGTCTTAATCATTTACATGAAGCAATGAGGGCATTGCTAATTTTTAAGTGTGAGGAAGGGAAATTACACATGCTCTTGCTCAATTTCATTCAAATGTGCTAATTTTGAACATTTTTAAGGCTATCACTCCATTTTCACAGTATTTTTGTTGGAGTGAAAATGGAGTGATAGCCTTAAAAATGTTCAAAATTAGCACATTTGAATGAAATTGAGCAGAGCATGTGTAATTTCCCTTCCTCACACTTAAAAATTAGCAATGCCCTCATTGCTTCATGTAAATGATTAAGACGGAAGGAAAACACAAAGTCACAGAAAACAACGTTGAAAAAATAAAAGAAGTTAGAAAATCACGCCCCTGGAGTATTTTGAGGACAACGTCCTCACACTTAGCTAAAAGCATCGGGGTGTTGAAATCTGCAGAAAAGTCGACAGAGTTTCCTTTGGATACCTCAATACCTCACACTTAGCAAAAGCAGACCTGTAGCTCAAGTAAAGAAAACCAAAAGCCAATAACTTGCAGAACAGTAAGCGTGCGAGTAAACATCATAGCTAATAAAACAAACCGAAAATAAACGACAACATCCGAATCTAAAACCTAAAGAAAACTAAGAGAAAAAAAATCAAAATAGCCGAAAAGGGTAGAAAATGAAGTAACCCAATCTCCAGGAGCCTAGGGCTGTGGTGGAGGCTGTGACTGTGACCCATGCGGAAGATGCCATGCCTCCATACGGGCGAAGCGTGTATCATACTCAGCCATCCTCGCCTCTTGGCGAACCTCAGTAGCATGGCGACGCGCCTCCAAAGATGTCAGGCGAACTCCATAGTTCTGAACCTGAGTGGACAGATCGTCAAGGCGCGAGCCAAACTCATCAAAGCGGGTAGTACACACCCCCTGCCAATCTCTAAACTCTGTCATCAGCTCCTCAAATCCTGGCATCGGACCCGCAGCAGGCCCATCAGCACCCCTAATCTGGGAAGGCCCAGCCCCATCAGCACCAGCAGCTCGTGCAGCTCTCTCACCCGGTCGGGCACGACGGCGCTTTATCCACCCGTCTCCTATCTTCTCCCACTGAAAGCGATGCATCGCTGTCATATCCAGAGGAGAAGCGGAATGCTGAGGCCGCTCATCACTGAAATCAACCCTCTCCTTCTCAAAAAGATACTGCAGAAAATGTGGAAAAGCAAGAGAAGCGGTGTTGTCCACATCCATGATACGCAAAATATGATCAATAACAGCAAAAGAGAAACAATAGGACAAGCGCCGCGAGAGAACTCATCATCCAGCAGATGTTCATAAAGAAACAATCCACAGCATTCAAGTCAGCACACTCTCTCGGGCGGACATTATGCATAATTGGCCAGAATCAACCGCTCAATCGGAGTCTGCAGTTTATCCCTGTCACTACCTGCTTATCCCTTGAAGACCGTCGTTGACGGTTCTGTACCTCAGGGTCATTTACCACCAGCCTCAGATAGTGTTCCTTCGCCCGTCTCTTATCATTATCCAAATTTTTCCTAGCTTCCCTAAGCACATTTCTATCAAATGCATCCTGCACTCCAAAATACTCATCAACCACCCTATGATTAATCTCGATGTACCTCCCTTTTATCACCGCGCTAATTATATCGTACTCATCCTTCTTTTCAGCATTAGCATAGAACAATTTAACCAGTCTAGGGTAATAACATACCTGAGTCTTATTCAGTGGTTGGTTTGGAACACCGCACGAGTAGCACTAGTTTTTGTGAGATCGAAGCTGGAAAACAGTTGTGGGAATTCTGGTTGCACTGCTTGTATGTACAGTTTTTGATTAATGCTTGTCTATTTCTTCTCTAAAAAGTTAAGCCTATTAGTACAGCTATTTGTCTTTGATTTCACTTGGGGACTTTGGGAATGATTATTGAATGAAAGGAAGGAAGGACAAAGGCAAGGTACTCCTCTAATCGAACTTTTAACCCGGAAAACAGGCCTCGCCCATTTGGTAATTAAGTCCTTGGGGTACCTCATCACCCATCTACCTAAGGTCATCTGATCTGGGATAGAAGACCCAACGCTGCTACATGAATGGAGAGAAAAGTCTGAGGGATATAAAAGAGAAAGTTACTGCTTATTTAGAAAGTTGAAGAAATTTGTTAATTCCAAATGCAAAATGCAAAGTCTTTCTCGATTATGAGTACGTGGTGATGAAAGGTAATATGGAATAAGATATTACTTCTCACCCCTTGTCGTCCATGGATTGTGGAAAGTTAATTGGAAAGTAGTCCCTGAGTGAAATTGGAGTCAGTGGTTTTACTATGTGTCTTAATCCCTTGCAAAACACTTCTCAATTCACTGTTTATGAAAACCTGCAAGTGTGGATCATTGTTCTATATGACTGTTTTTCATTATTAGATCTCCTTGTGCACAGTTCTAAACTGACGGCTCCCTTCTGTAAGATTTTAGTATGTTTCTATTTGCTTGAGGGCAAGCAAAGATTAAGTGTGAGGAAGTTGATAAGTCAGGAATTTGTCTAAGTTTACTAGACTAATTCATGCTTAATTTCTACATTATGACATTAACTTTCCTCTTTAATGCTTTAATTACTCTTCATTGTTATATTTGTCTCCAATGATCGATTTCATATGTTTTTAGGATAAAATACTCAATAAAGTGCTTAAATGAAGATTTAGAGGTTAGAGCAACATGGGAAGTCAAACCAGAGTCAAATACAGATTTTCATTGATCCACCTGTGCTTTATAGAGGGTCCGGGTTTGCAGCTGGGTTTATAAACCCGGACCACCTTGTCGCAGAACCTTCTGCCCAATTTCAGATGCGGTCCGGGTTTGTGTCTTACTTTGCAAACCCGGACCATCCCAAGGCGAGACTCTTCTGCCTCTTTTTAGACGTGGTCCGGGTTTGCCCTACTTTGCAAACCCGGACCAATACAAGCGAAGCGCCAGAGAGTAGTTTCGGAAATAACGGAACCGTGTATCTTTGTTATATCTTTTATCCGATGCTTAATTAGAGGAGATTAGAGATAGATTAAAGATAGATTTCCTGTTATTATAAAAGGAGCTTGGCCAACCTGAGGGATATACTTCGACAGCGCACAAAATCGCCACAATACAGAGAGTTTAGTTGAAGTTAGCTTGAGTCTGGTTTGGAGTTTGGAGCAGAGCAGAGCAAGAAGTTCACCACGGAGACTTCTCTAGAAGTCTCAACAGAGTTCCTTTTGTTCTCTATAATTACTCAAACAGTTTTGCTTATTGTAAACATGTCAATGGCTGAGTAGTTTCCATTAGATTTCGGTTTGCTATGTATCCCTAAATTGACTTTCCTGTTCCTTGTGATTTAATGCAATTTGATTGAGTAAAGTTATTTTCCTTGCTTAATTTTTTAATCTTTATAATTTGGCCAATTATAAGGATTAGTATTTTGTTAGCTTATATGTGACGACTGCGGCTTTCAATTGAATACAGGAAAATAACCGGTTAGTTTGAGATGGTAATTCCTCTAAATTGCTAATTGACCAATAAACTAGATTGTTCTTAGGGCGGTTAGTAAACAGTGGGTTTGTAACGAGAGTTAAAATTCAGTCTTTGCTAACTGTATTTGCTAAAGCGGGAGACCGGAGGTAAATTATCTTTGTTCTAGGGTTTTACTCAGAATTGTCTTATAAATCACTTAGGGATAGGAATCACAGATTTAGGGTGCAGTAGTAAACCGGGATCTCCTTTCCAAATCAGTTTCACAACATTTATTTTCCTGCTTGTTATTGTTTGCATTCTGTTTACAGTTTCTAATTATCATCAAATCAAACCCCAATTTCCTGTTTTAATTTGTCATTAATAAAGATTTAAACTAGACACATCGCCTCCTTGGTTCGATACTTAGGGAATTCTCTCTATTAAAACTTGCTAGAATTGACCGGTACACTTGCCGTTAGGTTTTTCCCAACAGCTTACCTGATAATATTGTTAAGCTGCGGAACTCTGTCGGGTTTCTCCAAAGTGCATTCAGGTATTTCTTCGAGTATGTCTTATATAGGTTTCCTTGGCTGACTTTAGCATACTTTATATTCCAGTTAATGCTAACCCTGCTTTTCTGTTGGCAGACATTTTGAAAGTTACCTAAAAGCACCCTTTCCATTTGGCTCGTACCAACAAGTGTTTATAGAACCTGATACAGCTGTATCTGCGCTGACTGTGGGTGCGTCGATTGGTATATTTACCTCTCAAATACTGTTTGATGAGACAGTTATTGATCAGGTTAGTCTGTGTTGCTAACTCTATATGGATGCATGGTTGAGATCTTTGCATATATTCATGGTGTGCTCCAAATACATGGAATCATGAAAAGTTCAAGGAAGCAACTCTATATTGCTATTTCAAGTGAAATCTGATGTACATTATTACAGAAGCTGGTTGGTATATATAAAACTAATTGCTTGAATAATTTGTTATTTGGCTCTGTTTTGTTATTTCAATGTTGGAATCATTATGTTAGCATAAATAATAATAATCCTAGCTGGTTGGCTTACCGTCGCAGGGGTGCAGACATTTGAGTTTGTTAGTTGTGCGGTTTGCTACATTTTTCTTTTATCATGTGCTGTTATTCCTGGTTGCTATGTATGGAATTGAGTTTGTTCGTGTGGGGCCTGTGGTGGGGTAGTCTTATCATAGGTGGAAGGCTTTCATTTGGAGTCATCATCGAGTCTGTTGTTTGCTGTGTGGGTTGCTCACCCGAGAGGTTGGTTAGCAGATTGCCAACTCTCGGTAGCCATTTGTGGTGAAGGCAATATATCCATAAATAAGAGAGTATTATTCATCGTCTTCCTCCTTACTTTTCACTCTTAACACATTATTTTTGAATATCTGCATTCCTCATGATGCTTAATGCATGATGCTGTCCCTAAGCCCGCAGTTGACTCTTTTTGCACATCATGCATTATGTTAAATGGTAATCAGCTGCTTCATGTTTCCTAACTAATGACAGTTATTGCTATGGTTTATATGCTTACCGGTTGTGTCTCTCTACTCCCAACTTACTAAACCTTTGTGATAGTGATATGGTTTCTTTTTTTAAAATATCTTCTCTTGAACGAGATTTTTTTTTTCTTATTGGTCATTTACACATTGTGTATGATGCCGATGCATCAATATGCCTTGCTTAACAAATTGCACATCAGACTGCTGTCCCGAAACTTGTGATTTGAACAAAGCTGGTTGTACTCAGTTTCTGTGTCTTCTAATGTTAATAATGGTATTTGAGATTTGTGGTTGCTTGGGTCTGAAAACTTTTTTACTTTGTATGGGGCATCTGAATATGGTAGGCTGGTTTGATATTTGTTTTTGATTGTTTGGTTATCAAAAGATAGTATGCGAGTAGGAATTCATTGGCTATTCTGGTGCTATGTATCGAATTATTCTTGGAACATATTTAGAACGTACTATGCCATCCCTAATAGTAAGTGGTGTAGTTTTTCAGAGAAGTGCAGACTTGTATTGGGTGTATAATAGATAAGTTGGTGTAATATATAACCCAGCCTTAAAGAAATAAAACCCCAAGTCTAGAGTAGAAAC
Source organism: Limonium bicolor (assembly GCA_023374045.1). NCBI lineage: Eukaryota > Viridiplantae > Streptophyta > Magnoliopsida > Caryophyllales > Plumbaginaceae > Limonium > Limonium bicolor. The sequence continues at coordinate 112,101,446 of CM041780.1, forward strand.
CTGACATTTGGGCCTAACAACAAATTTCGGGATCAACTAATGTACCGTCCAATACCTAACAGAGTACTTAACAAAGGAACCTAATAAATCTAAATCCAACATTTTCCTGCAATCTGAGTTGTAGAGTGGATGATCTGATTGAGGTCTTCAACATATCTTCAAGATTTTGAGTCTTCAACTTGAAAGCTTCAAGGATTGATAGGCAGGATGGAGAACCACCTGATGGTGTAGACACTAACCAAGAATGAATAGGATGAGGCGAAGATACCTACTGGAAGACAAAATAGATACAGGGAAGACATCTGATAAAATTGGAACGATACAGGGAAGACAAAGTAGATTAACCAAAGAGCTGGGTGAGGAATGGATCCATCGGTAGAGATAAATTAATCCAAGTTCGTCAGAGAAATTAGTATAAAGTTGTGGAAATACCTATAAAAAGTAAAAAGTTGTAGCAAAAACACCAACTAGGGATGAATGACTTTAACCCAAAGAGAGTGTTTGGTGGCGGAGACTCTTGCAGGATAAAAGTGGACTTGATATTCAAAGAGACTTTGGTGTCATAGATGTGATCTAGAATTCAATATTTTGAAGGCAGAAGAGAAAAGAGCACAACAACCACCAAAGGAAGTTTGGAAGGAATCATGTGAAGGAATAGGCTGTGACTATACAAACCAATGAGTAGTGGTGGATAAACACAAGAGACATAATCAGAAAAAAAACAGACAGTATGTGTAGGCATGTTAAACAAAGAGAAGAAATTGATAGGATGAGAAAGGCCATAAAATTGGGCGTATGTAATTTCCAAATGGAAGAGCATGTGTAGAAGAAAAACAATCCGAATAATAAAGGTATTGGACTGATTGTAAAACACAGTTCTTGGATCATTCCTTTTCCCGTCCCCCTTGTGCTGCCTGCCATTCTTGAGACCACAAGTGGATGATGGTAGCAAAAAGGTGGCATAGACTGCAAAGGTGAAGAAGGTGCCTATAGTGAAGGTGACAAATTCGGCCGAAGAGGAGAGAGCTTATGTAGCTGTACTGACCTCCAGTCTCCAAAAACTTAGGCAGAGGGCTGGTTCTCAGGCTAGCTGCTTCAGAACAACAAAAAAAGATATTTGTACTCCTGATATCTGAGTGAACAAAACGGATGAAGGAGATAATAAAGGAACTTTTGGCTTTATTTGAAAAGCAAAAGATTATTGTGGCTGGAGGATTATGAAAAAAAAACCCAGGAGAGAAGGGAGTCATGTGCAGAGATGCCAACTGAAAGATAGTGCTGGCGGTAGTGGAAAAGTGTCATACCTCCATCCCACATCGGGATAGGAATAGTAATGTAAATGGTTTATCAGGATATATATGAGTTGATTACAATAATGAGACCTTATACTTTTGGGTACAAGTGAGGACAACGACCTTAAGGTGGTGAGTTTTCAAGCTTGATAGCTTGAGAGCTAGATTGTTGGACAGTTACCCATATATAGTATTACAAATGGTATCAGAGCTGACTCGGGACAGTGTCGGGTTGGACTACTCAACACCTATCTAGCAGGTCCATGGATTTGGATGTTAGGCTTGCGACGAGGACATCGCGTTCTTTGAGTGGTGGAGTATGTAATACTCCCATCCCACATCGGGATGTGAGTAGTAATGTGAATGGTTTATCAGATACATATGGATTGACTACAACCACAAGACCTTCCACTTTTGGGCCCAAGTGAGGACAAAGGGTTTAAGGTGTCTAGTTTTCAAGCCCGAATGACTTCAGAGCTAGGTTGTTGGACAGTTGTATGGGGTGTTACAAAAAGAGAGATAGATTAGGGTTTTTGTGAACCTGCTCTGATAGCATTTAGTTTTTCTGAAGAGATGACTTGTTTTGAGCGTGCAATCAAGTAAGGTGGTGTAGTACATGGCATAGCCACTATTTTAAAAGAAATAAAACCCTAATTGTTGAGTAGAAATCTGATATTAAAATCGTCATAATATCAGATTTGGGCCTAATAACATATTCCTATAACATGTTATTTTCATCTATAACTCACTCAACATACTAATATATTTCATTTTCTACGGGCTCTAATTTCTCCAAAATGATTCCAAACTCTACTCCTTATTTCAGGAGTATTGTCACGTTTGAAAAATGTATGCTTCACTATTATCTTTTCTCTTTGACATTAAACGCACATGACATCGGAGTTACCCTTCATTTCAACATTTTGTAGTATGTCATTCGTAAAAACCTGCCTAGTAACAAAATAACATTTTCGGAAGGTACCTTTGCTCCATATCTATCTATCCCATTCCTCCAGCACCTAGAGCTATCATTTGGTATAGTAATCTCCAGTAAAGATCTTTGGTTTAAATAGTACTCATTCACCCATTTTATACACAGTGTCGGCCGTCACTATTATCTTTTCTTTTTGTCATTAAACACACTTCTCATCGGAGTTACCCTTAGATTTCAACATTTTGTAGTATGTCATTCATAAAAACCAGCTTAGTAATAAAAAAAAACCTCTTCGGAAGGTACCTTTGCTCCATATCAATCTATGCCATTCCTCCAGTACCTAGAGCTATCATTTGGTATGGTAATCTCTTTTAAAGATCTTTGGTTTAAATAGACTCATTCACCCATTTTATACGCAAAGTGTTGGCTGTTTTGTCTACCTGCCATAACAACTTGAAGATGGCATGGCTGCTCCAAGTATCTACTCATTTGATCCTTAGTTCTCCACTTACATTCAGTTGATACACTTACTTCCAAGCATTACTAGCTTTTTTGGAACCAACATTGCCTATACAAAGAAAGGCCATACTTATAGCGTTGACCTCCTTGATGACATTCCTAGGGACAAAAATCCAATATGTTTGCATAGAAAGCAAGATAGACTTAATAGTACTTGGAGTAGTTGAACCAAGGTTGATCCTCCATTACATAATAGAGAAACTATAGTATTTGTTGCTTGAATCCGCACAAGTAGTAATCCTCAAACCATTCACCATGACCACTTAGTACCCCTTTGTTCATTTTTGTTCATCCATGTTGAACAGTCGCCATTAATATTGTTATTAATATTGATGCATTCTGCTGCCTAATCTGTTTGTATTATGTCTATTTGTATTTCCTTGTAATTAGTCACTTATTAGGCAGATTATTTAATTATGATGTTTCCTAGGTAGTGGGGTATTCCAACAGTCAGGAAACCCAACCATTTTTTTCCTTTATCTTCCCTCTAGATTATTCTAACCCCTTGTATAATTATGTATCTATTCTCTCAATAATAGACACACAATTCCTCTCATTTCTCTTCATGGTATCAGAGCTAATACTTTACACAAAAAGCCTCTTTTTACTTCGCCCGTCAGCCTTCATTGCTGTCTAGTTCAGCAGCCTTCATTGCTGCTTCCTCTCATCTCTTCCAAATCAGTATTATCCTATCTTTAACAGCCTTCATCGCTGTTTCCTTCAACCTTTCAGCCTTCATTGTTGATTGACAGCCTTCATCGTTGTTTCTTCACCATTAACAGCCTTTATCGCTGCTTGTTTGTCAAGGACATGAAACAGCAGTCCACTCGTCCTCAAGCTAACCTAGCAGCTGAATCTTCAAAGGAAACTGCAGAAACAACAGCTGAGTTAAGTGCTGCGGATCTTGAGAAATTCAAGGCCTTTATGAAGACCCTTGAGAAACAGCCACACGGTAACTCATCTAGCAACTATTCTCTCTTTCTCAGGTAATCACTCGGTCTCCTTGTGCTGTAATGCTTCAGATAAAACCCAATCTAGTAATTGGATACTAGATTCAGGAGCCACCGATCATATGACTTTTTCCAAAAACCATTTTCATAGCTATGAATCCACCACGAAACAGATTATTACAGCCAATGGTTCCCATGCACCTGCTGTCGGACAAGGGACTGTTTACCTTTCAAAGAACTTGGAACTAAAATCAGTTTTACATGCTCCTACCTTATCTGTTAACCTAATGTCCATTTCAAAGCTAACCAAGGATCTTAATTGTTATGCTATTTTCTCTCCTTCTGAGTGCATTCTGCAGGACCTACACTCGGGGAGGAAGATTGGTCATGCTAAGGAAAGGAACGGGCTGTATTTTCTGGAAGTGTTAGAGGACAACCAAACTCAAGCCTTATCCACCACTACCACAAACAAAGCCCTCTGGTTGTTACATCAAAGATTAGGCCACCCACCATTTGGCCTTCTTAAGCATATGTATCCTGAATTGTTCCAAGGAAAAAATGTTGCTGATTTTATCTGTGAAGTGTGTATGAAAGCTAAACACACTAGGGTTTCCTTTCCTTTGAGTAATACAAGAAGTGCATCCCCTTTTCAACTCATTCATAGTGATGTTTGGGGTCCTGCTCCTTTGGAAAACATTTGTGGTGCAAAATGGTACATTTCATTCATTGATGATTGCACTAGAACCACATGGGTCTATCTCCTAAAACACAAATCCGAAGTGAGCAATATCATTCCCACCTTTTGCTCCATGATTCACAATCAATTCAATACAAAAATTCAAAAGTTTCGAACTGATAACGCCAAGGACTATTTCAACCACTCATTGACACTTTTTTTTCAAACTCTTGGGATTATTCACGAGTCATCCTGTGTCTACACCCCACAACAAAATGGTGTAGCTGAAAGGAAAAACCGTCACATCCTTGAAGTTGCCCGCGCTCTCTTATTCCAAGCCAATGCACCCAAACACTATTGGGGGGAAGCTGTTCTTACAGCCACTTTTCTAATTAATAGATTACCTTCTCGTGTCATCCACTACAAAAGTCCCTTGGCTTTCCTCAAAGAATTTCATCCTTATTTTCATCCATCTCCAGGACTTGAACCCAAAGTGTTTGGTTGCACTGCCTTTGTTCATATTCACAACACTCAAAGGGGGAAACTTGACCCTAGAGCTCTCAAATGCATCTTCCTTGGATATTCAGCAACTCAAAAGGGATACAAATGCTACCATCCCACCACCAAAGAACCTATGTCACCATTGATGTCACTTTCGATGAGCCCGAACCCTTTTTTTGCAATCCTACTACTATAGGAGATGAGTCATCCTCTTCCACCTTTGAGTCACTTCAGCCTTCAAGATTGCCACCGCAAGAATATCCTCCAACACCAGACTCGACCAACAATCCTAACACCACCATTGAGCAAACAGAAACCTCTACCACACCATTGCACAAAACAGTTGAACAAACAGAAAAATCCACCCCACCATTCCCATTTTTTCCTCTAACTTACAGCTGAAGGGCACCTGTTCCTGACCAGACACATGGCCACGATTCCAACCTACAGGAAGGTCCCGAGGATGCAACACCAGACATGGCAGAGGATGTAGCAATAGATCTTTCATCTTGTTTGCCCTCCTTACCTCCACCTGATTCAGATCTTCACCTTCCTATTGCCCTTATAAAAGGTACCCGAGAGTGTACCAATAAGCCCTTATACCCATTAGCCAAATTCACCTCCACTCACAAACTTTCCCCTGCACACAAGCTTTTCCTCAACAAAATCCAAGAGATTCCTATACCCAAAACCGTAACTGAAGCATTTCAACATAAGGAGTGGAGGGAAGCCATGAAAGAAGAGATGAGTGCTCTAGAGAGGAACCACAATTGGGAAATTGTGGACAGACCTGTTGGAAAGAATGTAGTAGACTGCAAATGGGTCTTTACTTTAAAATATAAATCTGATGGCAGCCTAGAAAGGTATAAGGCTCGTCTTGTGGCTAAAGGTTTTACACAAGCCTATGGGATTGACTATGTGGAGACTTTTGCTCCGGTTGCCAAAATGAACACAGTTCGTATTCTATTGTCTCTTGCTGCTCATTTTGATTGGAGTCTATCACAGTTTGATGTGAAGAATGCCTTTCTCCATGGAGACCTTGAAGAAGAAATCTATATGAAGACTCCTCCAGGTTTTGCTCCACCTTCTACAAACAAAGTGTGCAAATTGAAGAAGGCTCTTTATGGCCTTAAACAATCTCCTCGGGCATGGTTTGGCAGATTTGCTAACGTGATGAAGAATGCAGGTTACAAGCAAAGTCAAGGTGACCATACCCTATTTATGAAGCATTCATCATCAGGGGGAGTAACTATACTTTTGGTATATGTGGATATCATTGTTACAGGAAATGATATGGATGAGAGAGTGCAATTGAGCAAAAGATTGGAATCAGAGTTTGAAATTAAAAGCTTGGGCAAGCTGAAATATTTCCTTGGAATTGAAGTGGCACGATCTTCCAAAGGCATATTCATCTCGTAGCAAAAATACATCATTGACTTGTTGCTGGAAACAGGGAAGAGTGGTTGTAAACCAGCTTGCACACCCATTGATCCTAACCATAATCTTGGAGCGGCCCTTGATGATCCGGTTGTGGATAAAGAAACATATCAAAAATTGTGTGGAAAATTAATCTACCTGTCCCACACAAGGCCGGACATTGCTTATCCCGTCTCAGTAATCAGCCAGTTTATGCATGATCCTAGAGAATCTCATCTCGCAGCTGCTTACAAAATCTTTCACTATCTTAAGGGTAGTCCAGGAAAAGGAATTTTATTCAAAAGGGGCAGTGAACTAACTTTAGAAGCATTCACAGATGCTGACTATGCAGGATCAGTGGTAGATAGAAGATCTACCTCAGGATACTTTGTATTTTTGGTAGGAAATCCAGTAATATGGCGAAGTAAAAAGCAGAGTGTTGTTGCTAGATCATCAGTTGAATCTGAGTTTCGCTTATGTGAACTACTATGGTGCCAGATTATTCTAAATGATCTAAAAATAAAGTGGAAGGGAGCTATGAAGCTGAAGTGCGACACCAATCAGCCATCAAGATAGCTAGAAACCCTGTCCAGCATGAAAAGACCAAGCATATTGAGATAGATCGGCATTTCATTAGAGAAAAACTTGAACAAGGAATTGTTGATTTGAGTTATATCTCTTTAGAGAAACAGATTGCAGATGTGCTAACAAAAGGTCTTCACGGCTCTCGATTTCAGCAATTGATTTCCAAGCTTGGAATGGATGACACACCATTCAACTTGAGGGGGAGTGTTGAACAGTCGCCATTAATATTGTTATTAATATTGATGCATTCTGCTGCCTAATCTGTTTGTATTCTGTCTATTTGTATTTCCTTGTAATTAGTCACTTATTAGGCAGATTATCTAGTTATGATGTTTCCTAGGTAGTGGGGTATTCCTACACTCAGGAAACCCAACCATTTCTTTCCTTTAGCTTCCCTCTAGATTATTCTAACCCCTTGTATAAATATGTATCTATTCTCTCAATAATAGACACACAATTCCTCTCATTTCTCTTCAATCCAAGTACAAGAAAAGTTAAAGTTTTCAACCCAATGTTTTGAATATGATCTCTAAACTCGATAATCTCTCCTCCTGCAGCACCTCTACCTCCCGGTCCTTTCTCTCTACCTTTAATTATATTAAAGTCCCCAAGTATGACCCAGGGGCTGGTACTAGGTTTACTAGTTTGCTCAAGGCCCTCCCATAGTCTTTTTCTTTACTGATAGATATTTCTGCATAAATCAAAGACATACCAAAAGTTAGGATATTGCTCGTGGATACAACCATACATACACCAGTTGATTTGTCAAAAGAATCGGATGAACGTCCCATAATAGCTCATCCCAAAAAATGGGGATTCGGGCTCTTTCCTTCACACTCAATAATAGAGACAGCCCTCCAACTACTAAAACAACCTTTAACAATGCTTCCCATTTTATTCAAACTACTTTGGCCACTAGTTTGCTCAAGGCCCTCCCATTCCTGCATAAATAAAAAACATATCAAAAGTTAGGTTATTGCTCGTAGATACAACCATACATATACCAGTTGATTTGTCATAAGAATCGGATGAACTTCCCATAAAAGCTCATCCCAAAAAATGGGGATTTGGGCTCTTTCCTTCACACTCAATATTAGAGACAGCCCTCCAACTACTAAAACAATCTCTAATGATGCTTTCCATTTTATTCAGGCTACTTGGCCACTAAAATAGCTCCAAAGAAAGGTTATTCTTATTTCTCTAGTTCCTCACTACTCAGTGCTTGTTTGGGCTGTCGAACCCTTCAATGTTTCAGCTCGCAATTTGGATCATCACAAATTGGCTGGTTTGGGAGGTAATACTATCTCTCTCTACTACTTGGATTATGCTCCTACGTAAGGCTTTCTTTTCTTCCGGTTTCGGCCTTTAGAGACAGTTCTTTATCTCTACCCGAGGAGGGATTGCCCTCAAACTTGACTTTTCTCTTGGACTTGTTACTTTACTCCAAGCTACATCTTTACTCTCCCCCTCTTGATTTCTAATTATAGTTTGCATCTTTTAAGGAGTTTCGGTAACATTATGTACTTTTGGTTCAACAACAAGTTGTCCTTTTGAGTGCTCCTCATCTTTCCCTTTTCATCCCACACTTGTCTTCCTATTGTCTTGCATTTTCTTTCTTGGTGCCCCAATTTGTTATACAGTTTATCCCGAGTGGCTTCCATTCTCATTCCACCGCTTGCTCTATAGTTTCTTTTTTTGGATTGTTAATCCACAACTTTTCTGGTAGGTGTTAGCCTTCATGATCTCCATCTAAACACTAGCAAATGCTAGCTTATCTTTTAGTAGTGCATCTATCATGAACTAAGGCTTTCCAATGTGGCTTATGAACTTGTTCAAATTTTTGTTATTGCCGAAGAAGAGCTTAAGACTTGGAAACTTGACCTAGATTGGGAAGTATTTCATGCTTCTTTGCTTAGCTGAATATCTTCAGACCTAAGTTTGACAAAATGAGGTCACTCGCCATAGGTACAACACCCTTAAGTAGCACTTGATGTTTTGTTCATTAGAAAATCTTGCGAGGAAGACTCCTTGTTGGAGCTTGTATATGTCTTAAATCCCTAAACCAGTCTAATAGTCTTGAGAAATATCTCCATGGTAGAGTAAGGTAGGCCAAGCCCAAGAAACTCACTGAAGAATTCTTACGATACTCCACTTCCTTTTCCTCCATAGTAATTAGATTTCTCTACTCTTGAAACCTCTACCGCAGCAGCTAAGGTACGAATTTAAAACTCATATCCTGGACGTTACAATCTTCTCTAAATTCTTTCTGGTGGTGCCCTTGGCACTGGCAGAAGTAAGGGTTGGAGGTTCTGTGCACACCTCATTGGGCCTTGCAATCACAGCCGAAACCTTCCCATGGTTGTCGCTCCCTTAAAATATCTAATGGAGAGGTGTGAGAAGGGGGACAAATAGTTTTTTCTTATGGGATTTGTTCCTTGCCATCACCAGGAGTTCACGAACTCTTGAACAAGGTTATGATTGTTTGACAAAACTATCAATAGTCTCTCGACCTTTTCACCCCGTTCCTTAATTGCTGCAACGGTATGCCCGATTCCCCTCGTCTTGTTTCTTTCAACCAAATCCTTTCACAAGACGGATCTTTCAATCCCATAGATAAAGTGGATAATCCATTTTCATAGAGCGTTTTCATTTAAAAACTGCCACCACCACTTCATGACCAGTGATTATCAAACTGAAGTTAGTTTGATGAAGTATACTCATTCTGGTTCAGGGGTTTTTTACTAAGCTTTATTGTGTAGGGTTTTAGTGGCTGATACCTTTGCATGGCTTATTGTCCAATATCTATTGTAGTTTCTGAGGGTTTTATTCTTGATTGAAGATGTACAAAACAGATATACAATCCTATATTGATAGTAGAGTCATCTAAGGGAAGAGACACTTATAAAGAGTCTAGAATAAACCCCTTGAAGTGCCTACCTAGGAATCATAAATAAACTGTAAAGAATCTGAACAGGTATAATTAATTATAACCTGAACAGCCACTAGAGACTAACAATTACAGAATTAATAAAGAAACTATTTCCTAGGCTAATGGTGTCTGTTCGGTATATTTCTCAACTGATATGTCAACACTCCCCCTCAAGCTAGGTTTGTAGATATCATTCATACCTAGCTTGACGATAAGACTACAAAACCTAGGACTGTGAAGAGGTTTGATAAACACATGCAATTTGATCTTCAGAGGGAGTGTAGCATAGATGAATCAAACCTCCTTCAACTTTCTCTTTGATGAAGTGTCGGTCAATCTCAATATGCTTGGTACGATCATGTTGGACAGGATCATGGGCTATGCTGATTGTTGATTTGTTATCACACCTCAGCTCCATCGGTCCCTTCCATTGGATTTTTAAATCAGAAAGGATAATTCTGATCCAGAGAAGTTCACAAAGACCATGGGCAAGAGCTCTTAATTCAGATTCAGCAAAGGATCGGGCCACTACATTCTGTTTTTTGCTTCTCCATGTCACAAGATTTCCTGCTAGAAATACACAAAAACTTGTAGTAGACCTTCGATCGACATGCTTTGGAGGAGACTGCTTGTGGCTATATAAAGCCTTTTTCAATCGACATGCTTTGGAGGAGGTTGATGCTGATGCAGAATCATCATTGAAGCCCGGGGGAATGCACATGTAAATCTCATCATGTAGATCACCATGGAGGACAACATTCTTGCATCAAATTGTGATATAGCCAATCGAAGTAGGATGCCAAGGATAAAAGCATGCGGACAATATTGAATTTGGCCACAAGAGCAAAGGTTTCCTGATAGTCAATGCCATATGTCTGAGTATACCCTTTAGCCACAAAGCGAGCTTTGTACCTCTCGAGTGAACCATCAGCATTGTATTTGACATTAAAGATCCATCTGCAACCAACAACATGCTTGCCAGGAGGTTTAGTCACAATTTCCCAGGTATGATTTTGTTCAAGAGCTCGAATTTCCTCCAGCATAGCATCCCTCCACTCTTTCTTGCTCAATGCTTCAGAAACAGAATTAGGTATTTGGATTTGATTAAGGCTTTGAATGAACAAGGCATGAGACGGAGAAAAATTGTTAAAGGTAACAAAATTAGCCAAATGATAGAGAGGAGCTTTGGTGCACTGACGTACACCTTTACGTAAGGCAATTGGTGGAGAGGACTCTTGAGGAAGAGAATCATTACCCGGGTTAAACGCTTTGTCTTGTGTCAGCCACGGAGTCGACTTGTGCTCTCTTGAATACACCCGTGTCACAGGAGGTGGGGGGTTTGGTCATTGGTTGAAGGATTCGGTCAAAGATGGAGTAGGTAGAGTTGGTGGTGAATTTGGGGTTCGGAAGTTTGGAGATGATGATTGTTGGTCAGATTGAGATGGTTGTGAAGTGAGTGGTGGTATGTCCGATGATGATGGTTGTGAATTAGGCAGATTTGGCGAAGAGGGTGTAATAATGTAGTTAGGGAGTAGTGGAGCAGTCTGTGGGTCCTGAGTAGAGGATAAAGAAGTGGTAGAGTTGGGGAAAGCCCAAAGAAGTGATGTAGCTTCTTTTTTGTGGTGGGATTGTAGCACTTGTATTCTTTTTTGGGTTGAGGAATAGCCCAAAAAGATACACTTGGTAGATTTGGGTCCAATTTCCCCCTTTGAGGTGGAGGAATATGAACAAAAACATACAACCAAACACTCGTAGATCAAGATCAGAAGAGATTTTGGTATGAGGGAAGAAGTGACGAAGACAATCAAGAGGGATTTATTTTGAAGCACACAAGTGGGCTATTGATAAGGTGACAGGCTGTGAGAGTAGCTTCCCCCCAATAATGTTTAGGAGTATTGGACTGGAAGAGTAGGGCACGACTTACTTCAATAAGGTGGCTATTTTTTTCTCTCAGCAATACCATTTTTGTTGAGGTGTGTATGGACAAGAAGACTCATGGACAATACCTTTTTTGCCATGAAAAAGATGTGACATTTTGATTAAAATAATCGAGGGCATTATCAGAACGGAAGCGTTTTAGTGGTAGAAAATTGATTGCGAGTCATATTGCAGAAGATAGGAATAATTGTACTCACTTCCCTTTTGTGGTTTTTATTAGAAAGACCCACATAAAACGAGTGCAGTCATCAATAATGTGATGTACCAACATGCACTGAAATGTTAGCAATCGGAGAAGGACCCCAAACATCACTATGAATAAGATCAAAAGGAGAATGACTTATTGTATTGCTTTGTGGAAAAGATGCACGAGAATGCTTAGCAAGTTCACACACGTCACATTATTGGAAGGTGGAAATATCAATACCACTAAAAAGATTAGGAATATGGTTTTGAGAACATGAAAGGATCGATGACCAAGGGCGCTGATGGTGGAGCCAAATGGTGTTGATACAGTAGTGACGGTGGTAAGAGCTTTTTTGTGGGGGGTTGGCGACAACCAGTGTATCAAGATAGTACAGTCCTTGTTGCTTAGCATTTCCAATCGTCCTCCCCGTGCGCAGATCCTGTAGGATACACCATGAAGGAAAGAAACAACAAAGCAATTAAGGTCCACGGTTAGTTTGTAGATAGAGGCAAGATTCATGGCCAAGTTTGGAACATGTAGGGTATTTTTTAGATGCAGTTGATCAGAAAAAAAACTGTGCCAGTCCACAGCACGTGTAGAGTTTCCATCAGCAGTGGTAATGTGTTCAAGGTGTGGAACAGGGGTGATAATGAAAAATAAAGAGAGGAAACAGCAGTCATATGAGAGGTGGCACCTGAGTCCAAGATCCATTTGGAGGGAGAAATTTGTTCTAAAGCATTAAGACAAAATGAGTAGAGATCTTACCTTGCAAGGCCAAAGAGCTATGACCAGAATCATTTGAGACATCAAGAGACTCCCACATCACACGAAGTTTATGTATTTCCTCTTCAAGAAATGGGTGAAGAGTAGCAGAGTTGCCTGCAGTTAACGGGATGAGGGAGTGGCTGAGTTAGCACGCCCAACACTAGATCCACGCCTTTTCTGGCCCTTCTTTTCTTTTTGTAGATGGGGATATAGCTTCCAACACTGGTTCACATTATGATTAGATCTTTTGCAATGTTCACACCACCGGCCTCCCTTATTCCTTAGTCGCCTTAGCATCTGAAAAAGCAGATTTGGCAGTGAGACGCGGTGTGTCAACTGTCTTGGTGCTCATCATGATATTATGCCTACTCTCTTCTGTTTGGCAGTAGCAATGGCAGAAGATATAGTTGGAAAAGGAGTGGGTTGAGGATCTGTGCTCGAATCTGATCATATTCTGGTTTTAAAACCAGACAAGAAACAGTAAGAGCGTTGCTGATTTATATAGTTCTTGTGGAGGTTTGCATCAGCAGCATTAGACAACCTCATTGTTTGATACTGGTCAAGTTCAGACCACACCGCTGCTGGAGGTCTGTAGCATATTCTGTGACAGACTGCGAATCTTGCTTAAGATTCATTGTTTGGAGCCATAAGTCGTAGACAAACGCACCATCTTTAGCAGCAGAATAGGACGGCTTTATGAAATCCCAACTGTCTTTGGCTGTATCCATATAGAGACATGTGCTGCTGATATTGGGATCCATCGAGTCCCATAACCACAGACCCGTATATTGGCATTATTTTTTCCCATCTAGCAGCATCTGTACCTTCTTTGGTGTAGAACAGAGAGATGTGCTTCAAGATCCTTGTCGCGGAGAAGATGTAGACCAGCTTTGACCATCCAAGGTAATTCTTACACCATTGAAACGGTATGATGGCTAGATAGGAGGAAGATCAAATTTTTTGTTGTCGAAGAACTGTTGCTGCTGCAGTAGCAGCTGAGACAATAGTTAAGTGGTCAAGGTGACTTGTGGGTGACCTGTTTCTGTAGACATGATCGAACCCTTGGTGAGGAGACTCACACTGATAGTGAAGAAAAAAGAATTGAAGACGAGCAAAGGGGTGGAGACACCCAAAGAGATTCTGTAGGCATAGAAAGTTGAGATGCAGAGGGTGGAGACACCCAAAAATTAGAGCATAGACAGGAGTGAATAAAGGCTGCTCAAAGGGCAGAGATCAGATGAGTTTGGATCAGATTAGGCTCTGATACCATGTAGTTTCTAAGGGTTTTATTCTTGATTGAAGATTTTATAGTAGAGTCATCTAAGGGAAGAGACACTTAGGAAGAGTCTAGAATAAACCCCTTTGAAGTGCTTACCTAGAACTATAAATAAACTGTAAAGAATCTGAACAGGTATTTAATTATATCCTGAACAGCTACTAGAGACTACTATAGTACAGAATTAATAAAGAAACTATTTTTCCTAGGCTAATGGTGTCTGTTCGGTATATATTCCTCAACTGATATATCAACATCTATATACAAACTTATTTGATGATGAGTGATTAACAGTTCTCTTTCATATTGTTTACATGGTTAAAGAACATTGAAACAAGGGTTAGGCTTGCTTATGCCCTGGCTCGACAGTGGTTTGGAGTTTATATTACACCAGAGACAGCAAATGATGGTTGGTAGCTGTCATAGAGCTCCTTTTGCATTGATGTGTGTGTGTTTGAGTCCTCAGGTGCATGATTTTTTTGTGCTTTATGGCAGGATGGCTGGTGGAAGGGCTTGCTGGTTTCCTTACAGATATGTTCGTGTAAAGAGTTCCTTGGAAACAATGAGGCTCGCTATAGGCGATACAAGGTATGTTTTGCCCTATCCTATGCGATCCTGATGCTTCTTTAAGGAACTTTATACTACATGGATGTTTACTGCTTGATTCTGGTTACGTATGATAGCCATACTGTTCATATTTATACTCTTCTCTTTCTTCTATACTGGCTGGTGTCTCTCTGGTTCATGTTGTCTCTTCTGTTACAGCTTAGAGCTAGGTTAACCTTCCTTTCTCCCCTTCTTCTCTTATCTGCTCTGAGATTAGGAGGTTCCTGCGCGTTGCCAATGACTTGCATTAATATTTCACTAGGTGCTTTTACCCTTATTTACTTGCATGGTTAAATTACCCGCCCTATACGTTAAATTTAAGAGTATATTTGACATAATATGTTAAAAAATGATTTACTTCATTAGCTTTCTGCTCCTTGCAGCTAGACCTGACAAATAGGTTATTTTGTCAGGGTTTCGGGTGATAAATAGTCCTCTGTGGTTTTGGGTTTTCTTTCCCTTCCTCTTATAGTATCTCTGTGCTCTTATTCTTTAACATGCGTGCTGTATATTCTTCTTTAAAGATATGTATGCACACCAAAATGCAGGCAAACTGTGCCGTTTGCAAAGCTGATATTTGTGGGAGCAACAACTTTGTGCTCCTCCGCTTCTGCTGAAGATCTATATGGTACCCAGTCTATTGGTGTTATTGGAAGAATACGTGCATGGAAATCTGTGAGTTCTTGAATATTGAATTTTCATACATATCCTGAGATTTCATGAATTTGTGGTTGCGTTCTCAGATGTTGGTAATTCATTGTCTTCAGGTGGCAATTCTACAGATGCTGGAAAAGCAGATGGGTCCAGAACTCTTTAAAGGAGTAAGGGATTGTGTTAAAAAACATATATTTCCTGCCACACCACAATACAAATGGAAAAATCGATGGGCCAAATAAGCATATGCCTTTTGCGCTATTATGTGTCAAATGACAATGATTTTCTTCTTTCCCTATGTTAGGACACTAGATAAATAGTCAGTAATTATTTAGTAAGGGAATATTTGTCTTTCTCATGCTAGGAGTTAGCCTCTTAAGGGGTAGGGAGATACGTGATAGGGGTTATTGGTATGAATGAGAATAGTCTTGGCTTCTTTGAGAAGAAATTGGCCACTTTGGCGGTGTTTAGCAAAATAGGGTTTGAATCTATCAAATGGTATTAGGCGACCCCAATTGTTTTGGGAATAAGGCTTTGCCCCAAATTCAATATATCGATTCATCTTAGGCGACCCCAATTGTTTTGGGGGATAAGGCTTTGATGTTGTTGCATTTAATTGTCATGTGCAAGTTCTTTAACAAATCTTGTGATTTTCTGGATTTTAACTATTACTTGTTATTCAGATTTTAGGACGATAGTTTCTCGAGCTCAAAATTCAGGTGGTTCCTCTAGATCACTTGGTACCAAGGAGGTAATGCCTCTTGTGTCAGCTATCATACTTTGCTACGATTGACATCATTCATGCATTGATAGCTTACGTATACCTTTTGCTCATTGGAATTTATATTGCATCTGCTAGCCCGTGGAATTATACTTACTGGTGTGATTCTGGTGATGTCTACTAGCACAAAGCTTAACCTGAAATATATAAATTAAGCTACAGTACTCTTAAATAAAATCCTTTGCATCTTACCTCGTGATTTCTTTTGGCAAGAAATTAAAAGCCACCATGAATATTTTTTGTAAAAGTTTCACAGCCCTCTTCCCTCATACATCAGCTAAAATTGTTCCAGTAATGATAGGATGAGTTCTATTTTCCACAAGGCTTGGAATTGGCTTTCCTGTATTAGATTAATTCGTTAAGCAGAAATTCTTCCCTATTGTTGTGTTTCAGCAGACTTTTATCTGACTTTATTTTTAATTTGTCCATTTTCATATGATCAGTTTCGCCAATATGCGAACAAGTTGGGGAATCTTGAACGTCCCTTTCTGAAAGAATTTTTTCATAGCTGGGTGGGGTCATGCAGCTGTCTAGTAATAACGTATGCTCATTTGATTGACTTTTGTTGTTTACAGTCGTCCATTCCATTCATATTGACTATTCTCTTTATCTAATTGTATTAACCTTTTGTTCTTGTTTTATTTTTATTACTTTCTTCGTTTTTCTCTTCATAGGACGGGTTTCTGTTACAAACACCGTAAGAATACAGTTGAATTATCTGCTTGCCGGGAATGCACTGCTGCTCCTGATTCCACCACGTCACTATCTAATGGAAAAATTGATTCTGAAAGCAAAGATGGTGATGTTGGGTGGCCAGGCATGATGACCATTAAGGTTCATGAGCTTGATGGTACTCACGATCACTTGTTGCCTATGGCAGGAGATGCCTGGCAGCTCTTGGAAATTAAATGCCATTCTAGACTTGCAGCTAGACGTTTTCAAAAGCCCAAAGAATTGTGAAAGCTGATGGGTCGGATGACAATAGTGATGCAAACGTGGTTTTTGAGGCACGCTCAAGGTGCCTCCTCTACTGAACCTTTTGCAATGGTCACCGGCAAATGCAGCTCACTTGTACCAAATTTTATGATCTATAATTTTTTTTATCAATGTGCAGTACAGAAGCTCCCTTGTTGTGGGTTAGGATTGATCCAGAAATGGAATATCTTGCTGAAATTCACTCTAATCAGCCTGTTCATATGTGGGTAAGTGCAAATAGTGTACGACAAAGTTGGGATGTTATATCACCAATATTGAGGACATTTTTTTTGTTTAATGTATTGGTTGAAACTCATCAAAACTCATCCAAGAACAAGCGTTCTGGAGTTGGTCTTGAATAAAATCGTCGAAGCTTTTCTTCTTGTCAAACGTTGAGATGTATCAGAGCCTTCGCTGCAACATCAACAAGATGAGCGACGAAGAAATCAGAGAAAGGCTGAGGAAGCGTTGAAGAAGCAAAAATCGGTAAACCCTAGCACCGCAAATGCCGCGACACCCCGATTGAGCAAATGACCCCCTCTACGTTCACGCAACTGAGCAGCCAGGCCAGTTGTTAACAACGAAATTCAGCGGAGAAGGGTTTCAGTCTTGGAAATGGGGAATCCGCCGGGCTCTTCGCGTGAAGAACAAACTTGGGTTCATCGAAGGCACAGTTGAGCCAACCGCGTAGAAGACACGGTACGCTTCGCAGCCTGGGGTCGCGCGAATTCCCTGGTTGCTTCTTGGCTAATTTCCTCCCTCTCTCCAAACATAGCAAGAAGTGTCGCCTACTGCGACGACGCAAAGGAGGTATGGGACTGGCTGTGCGCCCGGTACGAAGTCAAGAATCTCACCACACTGCACCACATAAAAGCCCAAATCGTGAACCTGAAGCAGGGTGATGAGAGTGTGACCGATTATTTCATGCGATTAAGGAGACATGGAGGGAATACGAATTGGCGTTACCTGCAGAAATTGTACCTGCTGTTCGTCGTGCAAACAAAAGGAACTTCAGAGGAAGAGGAGAGAAGAGCAAAAGTAATACACTTCCTTATGGGTCTAAACAACTCTTATCTTGCTCTAAGAGGACAGATCCTTGCTATGAGAGAGACGCCACCACTGGAAGAGATTTTTTCCATCGTTTTCTAAGAGGAACAACAGAGAGGCGCTCCTGATAGAAAGGAAGAAGAAGGCCAAAATATTGCTCTGAGTACAAAAGGGGGTTTTCAGAAACAAAAAGGAAGTTATACTCAGGCAAACCCTAAATTCGGAGGCAAGAAACAAAACATGAGACAAACAACCCCAATAATTCGAGCAAGAAAGAACCATCAAGTGCTCAAATTGTGGCAAGATTGGGCACCTTCGAGAAGCTTGCTGGTGGCTTGTCGGTTTTCCAAACGATGACAACAGAAGATCCAAGATGCTCGAGTTGGGTCAGTTGTCCAGGAAGAAAATGGAGAAACAAGTACCAGAGGGGATATGAGAAATGATTCTCCAGTCCAAGGTCTGAGCACAGAACAACTCAGTCACTGGTGAATTACTTGCAGCAGCAGAGTGTTGCAAACAAGAACAATTCTCAAAATTCTTTTGGTGAGTTCTCAGGTAAATTTCGAAACCAAATCAATTTCTTACCATGTTTGAGCCTGAATAATACTTCAATTCTGAAAATACTTGAAAACTCCTGGATAATAGATTCCGGAGCTACTGAGCATATAACTGGAAATTACTCTCTGCTATCCTGCTGTAAATTATTGGGAACTAAAAAGGATGTCACTCTCCCTGATGGTCATAAGAAACAGTTCGTAGCATAGGTGATCTGGTTGTTGACAATGTTAAATGCTTGACTGACATTATGTTTGTCCCATCTTTCAAATTTAACTTAGTCTCTTTGAACAAACTTGTTGATGCCTTAGTTGTTTGTGTTATTTTTCTTCCAAAATCATTGTGAACTGCATGATTCTGAAACAGGAATTTGCATAAGAATAGGGAAACAAGCTGCTGTTTGTACTTTCTAGATATTCATGCCCTAAGTCAATTCATTTCTAGAAGGAAAATACTACTTCTATTGTCTGTACTAGCACTTGTAAAGAAATTGTTGAAATAAACAAGTGCAAAGATACTTTCTTTCTTGTGGCACCACAGACTAGGGCATATGCCTTTTCAAAAACTGTGCAGTATATCAGAATTAGGGTTAAATAAGCATGCTAGTTCCAAATCTGATATTATTCCCTGCAGTATATGTTTTAAAGCAAAGAGCAAGACTGAAATTTCCTAATTCTACAATCAAAACACAACAGCCCTTTGAGATGATACACCTTGATGTGTGTGGCCCAATAAGAACCCAAACAATAGAGGGTTACAGGTACTTTCTAACCCTTGTAGATGACTATACAGGGTACTTGGATTAGACTCCTCAAACAAAAATCTGAAGCTTTACAAGAAATTAAGAATTTCATAACCCTTATTGAAACACAAATGAACAAAAAGGTTAAAATTATCAGAAGTGACAACGCTAAGGAATTGGGTAATCAACAGAGGGAACTGATTTCTACCAAAAGAAGGTATCATTCATGAAACAAGCTGTCCTCACACCCCCAACAGAATGGGGCAGTGGAGAGAAACCCGGCCATATTATGGAAATTGCTCGTGCTTTACTTTTCCAATCTGGGCTTGATAACACTTATTGGGGTCATTGTGTGGAGCAATCCACATACATTATTAATAGAACTCCTAGCAAAGCTATACAAAACCAAACCCCTTATGAGAACTCTATAATACTAAACCAGATTAAACAGCTTGAAAAGTTTTGGGTGCCTTTGTTATATCCCAACATTAACCCAAACAGAGGGAAACTGGACACTAGGGCTTTTCCCTGTGTTTATCTTGGCCCATCTAAAAACCTAAAGGGGCTAACGTTCTGTCACTAGAAGAAAACAGAATCAAAACTAGCCGTGACATCACTTATTTTGAAAACATTTTCCCTTTGAAGGAAAAAGATTGGAAAGATATTCTTAATAATAGTCAAATTCAAGAAAAAAATACTACTCCCTTTCCAAACCAATACATAGATGATGACTCTGACCTGCCTCAGGTCACCCCATCCATTGAGAATGACAATGATCACAACATTGAAACAGAAGAAACTAGTCCAACAGAAACACACACCCACACAAGAAAATCAGACAAACGAACTCTAAACCTTAGAAGATCTACTAGACCTCCACATCTTCCATTCAAAATACAGTGCTATATATGTTCTGCCACTCAAGATAGAGTGATATTTTCTCCACCATTCTAGCTGCTAGACTCGGACAAGGAAGTCCAAACAATTCTGCCCTTTTCTGTATGAACACACTCACAGACCACATACCAAAAGAGACCATTCTTTCTTCCTCTTCAACACACAAATGCCAGCACCTTCCTTGATCACCTAGACAGCTTAGATGAACCCCCAAACTTCAAAGTAGCCAGCAAGGACCCAAGATGGGTAAAAGCCATGACAGATGAGTTTGAGGCTCTAAAACTGAACAATACATGTCTATAGTAGATCTTCCTAAGGGAAAAAGAGCCATCAGCTGCAAGTGGGTCTATAAGACAAAGCTAAAAGTAGATGGTAGCCTAGAAAGGTTCAAGGCCAGACTTGTAGTAAGAGGTTTCACTCAAAAACCAGGTTTAGATTATGATGAACTTTCTCACCCATTGTCAAGCTCACAACCATACGTGGCTTTATTATTATAGCAAACAAAAAAGGATGGACCCTAGACCAACTAGATGTAAATAATGCGTTTCTTCATGGAGATCTTCATGAAGATGTATACATGAAATTCCAGAGGGTCTTAGAGTTCATGGAGAAAACAAAGTTTGCAAACTTCACAAGTCAATCTATGGTTAAAACAAGCCTCTCGGCAATGGTATGAGAGGCTTGCCCAGTTTCTGAAAACCCTTGGGTTATCATTCAAAGAATGACTACTCTTTATTTATAAAAACAACAACAACATAGTACCACACTCCTAGGTATCTATGTGGATGACATCCTTGTTGTTGGAACAACAATAAGGACATTGCACATCTGAAAAAACAGTTGGACAGAGAGTTCAAAATTAAAGATTTGGGTAGACTTAATAATTATTCCTAGGAATGAAATTCCTAAAAACAGAAGATGGAATATAATGTCCCAACAAAAATACTCTAGGAAAATAGTTAAAGAGTTTGGATTAGACCAAAACAGATCCACAGTCTCCCCATTACCAGTAAACTTAAAATAATATAAGATTCAGGAACCAAACTTGAGAACCCTACTGTTTACAGATGCATAGTTGGAAAACTGAATTTTCTAACTAACACTAGGCCAGATATTTCATATGTTGTTCAGTATCTCAGCCAATTCCTTCAATCCCCAACAACTGAACACCTTAAGGCAGCTCACCATACGCTGTCTTACATAAAAGGAACCTCTGGTTTTTGTTTGTTTTTCAACCAAAAGGACAATTTTGACCTGATAGCATACTGTGATTCTGATTGGGCTTCTTGCCCAATCACAAGAAAATCTATATCAGGATACTATATTATGTTGGGTGATTGTCCTTTGAGTTGGAAATCGAAAAAACAGGCATCTATCTCATTGTCCTCTGCTGAAGCAGAGTACATAGCAATGAGACAGGTCACCAGTGAGCTGAGCTGGCTTAGCCGACTTTTAGGAGAAATAGGGCTAGAAAACATTAACCCATTCCCCTACACTGTGACAACCTTGCTGTTGTATATATAGCTAGGAATCCTGTTTCTCATGAACACACAAAGCATATCGAATTAGATTGTCACTTTGTGCGTGAGAAAATACAAGAGGATTAATACAAGTCCAACACATTTCCAACAGGTTTCAACTAGCAGATGTTATGACAAAAAACACTAACCGGTAGAAAACTACCATAGACGTTTTCTTCTTTTGGGTCTGCAGGAACAGGTTGACAATGGATGAGCAGCAATGGAGCAACAAAATCTCAACCTTCACCACGTACAGATTGATATTTTGAGGGGGGTATTAGGATGTATATGCTACTATGTTTGTACGCTTCTAGTTTGTATTAGGATCTTACCAATGTACTTTACCTTCTGTATTTTCTCTCATTGTCTCTCTGTTAGTCAACCGGGTCCAAGCCTTCTATTGTCTGGACCGGTTCTCTCTACTCTCTACTTTTATTTCTCCTCTAGCTAGGTTCTGCTAACCCCCCATCATTCTTTCTTTCTCTACTCTCTGTACACTCATCAAAAACCATCCAAGAACAAAGCGTTCTGGAGTTGGTTCTTGAATAAATCGTCGAAGCTTTTCTTCTTGTCAAACTTGAGAGTTCATCCTTCTTTAGTCCAAATCTGCTTTTGTTTCCATGTGAACTTGTTTCGTTGATTTTTCAGACATTCTATGACTTGTTCACAGTTAATCAATTGCAGAAGGACCGGGATGTTGTGGCCCAGGCTCAAGCTATTAAGTTTCTTGAAGGGCTACCTCAGTGCCAAATTTCTGTTATTAATGCTCTATCCAATTTTCTCTCTGACCCAAAGGTTCTTAGAATTTATGCTTCCTTTTTACTTTGAAGCATTGAGCTCGTTAGTTCTTTCAGTAAAATTGATGCTCCCTGTTTGTTGTTAGGCTTTCTGGAGGGTTCGAATCGGGGCTGCTTTTGCATTGGCGAAGATGTCAACTGAGGTATCTGGGGCAAAACTAAGCTGTTCTTTGTGTGTTTGTGTGCGTGTGTGCTTTTCCTCTTTCTTTGACCTATAATGTCAAGAAATGTATACGACATATATTGTCATGATGTCTTTTATTATCTTTAATAAGTAAACATACTTTAGCGCCACACACGAACTTACCGCATCTGTTAAATGGTACTCAATTATATACAACCTGATCCTGCAAAGTGGTCAAAACTTCTGAATGAGCGCTTTTTTTTCTCCTAGTTTTTCCATTTCTCTATCTATTTTAAGTGGAACTTCTAATATAAAAAAGTCACGTGTTAATAAATCTATATCAATCGCTCTAATTTGGATAATGTGAAATCATGTTTCCTTTGTTATGCTTGATAACTACAACTGTCTACAAAAGGTCAATCATTTTCCTTTGGGTGATTATAGGAATATTAGTATTAGGAACTTTTTTCCCCTGAAATAGATCTCTATTAATAAGTTTTTCCTTTTTTTTGTGTTTCTTTTTGGTACATAAAGTAGGACAGAACAAATTTCTTAAATAGCTATCTAAATAGGTAATGAATATTTTCAATTGATAGAATCATTCAACCATTCAAGTAAGTTTTTTAAACTTTTCAATAACAAAGTTACTAATACATAGTTCACAGTTAGTTAGTTTTCATATCTATTTGTTATACTTTAGGTTGAGATAAATTTCATAAGTAATAACTAATTATCTAACTGTGATCAAATTTTTATTTTCTAATTCTAGTGAATGTTAATTTACTAAATGACTTATTTAATTCGGCTATACTTAATTTGACTTATGTCTTTTAATTAATGAATGACCCATTCTAGTTTTTCTAAATGAGATTATTTAATTACTTAACTACATAATTTAAATAAGAATTTCACACTAATACATCTGAAGTTAAAGTTTTCAGTTTATATTTAGATATATAATTTAAAGTTTGATTTCATCATTACATTCTTTAGTTTATAATTTTTAATTCTTTTCAAAACGAGTGAGTTACATAAGACATTTTTTTCAATTAATTATTATTTATTCATATATCTTATAAAGTGTATCAATTATCTATTATATTATTAGAACTTTTAATTATTCAAATTTCCCTTTTTAAATAGCAGTTTATTTAATCAATAATGATAAAAGGAAATTTCATGCTAATCTCTCTCTCTCTCTGTATATATTACAACAAACTATATCATAGTATATTATTAATTTCCTTGATAATGGTTTCATATTAGTGTTTGTAGTTTGGCATCCTTTTGCTGACATTCTAATACATCTTATTCATCAAGGAATGTGCAACCTTTGGGAAGCACTTCTGTTTTTTTTTTAATGCAATTTTTAGGAATTCAGATTCTGTTATTTGAATGCAATTTCGGGGGACTTCAATTCTTTTGCAAGAAATGAATTAGGTTACTCCACTACAAGAAAACAGTGTTTTACTGACACAAAAAAAGTGTCAGTAAAACCCAAAAAAGTGTCAGTATAGGGTGTATCGGGATTTACCGACACACAAAAATAAAGTCAGCGGTACCGTAGTTACTATAGGTCTTTACTGACACAAAAAACGAAATGCCGGTGAAAGGTGTAGAGCTATACTGACACTTTTTTTTGTGTCAGTTTACCCTATACTGACATATATTTATGTGTCAGTTAACTCTATACTGACACTTATATATGTGTCAATGAACACTATTTCAACAGCTGAAATAAGAGTTTCGAACAAAGCTATACTGACACTCTTTGTGTGTCAGTAATAGTTTACTGACACTTTTTTTTGTGTCCTTAGAGCCTATTAACAGACAACCTAACCAGCATTTTAGTGACACTAACAAGTGTCAGTATAGACCATATTTTGTGTCAGCATACATTATTTCAACAATATTCATCATATGAAAGGTCTTGTAATCAATAGTGAGAATTGAATATTTCTATTAATTCACCAATTCAAAACATCATAGTTTTGATATCATCACTAATTCCAAGCACTTAAAAGTATCAAAATGCACTTGGAACTTTCACAAAAGGAGATAGAATTTGGTTTCATGTATGTTTTCAAACCTACTCACAAACCAGTCCATAGTTTTAAAGTACTACACACTAAATAGTTAGTGGTCAAAGTTTGTAACAAAAGTAGTCATTCTCTTTGAATCTTTTCAGCTCTTGCTTCATTTTTCAATCAACAAATTCATGCATGTGATGAACCTGCAATTGGCAAAAAAACTCAATATTAAAACCTCTCACAAACCACATATTAATACACTAACAAACTAGAGATGGGAGAATTCTGGACTGAAATGCAAACCATACATAGGCAGAAAAGGAAGTTTATGGACTGGATACTATCACCCTTCTCACCAATCAACTATAAATTCAAATGCATGTGCACATTCAATATACAGTCTATACTCATACACGTATCATTCTTATCTTTTTTGCACATTCACTATACAGTCTACAGTCGTACAATAAAAGGAATCAAAATCTGGTTATAAAAGAAGAGAAAAGAGAGATACTACTGCTGCTAGTACAACAAAAGGAATCAAAATCTGGTTATAGAAAGCAATCAAATCTGGCAGCTAGTTTTGTTTCAATTGCCTGAGTTTGGAACATATGTTACTGCAAAAAACTCAACAGAACCACACATATTCTGGACAAGCATAGCTAGCTAGCAAAGTAGATCAAGTAACAAAACTCAACAGAACCACACACAGAAGGTGAAGATCACAACATACAAACCACACATATTATGTACATGCAGAACTCAAAGTAACATACCTACCAACCACATGCATATATTTTGTAATTTAGAACTAACATACAAATAACTCAAAGCAAAACAAAAAAAACTTAATAAGTACAGTAAAAATACTGAAATGAATTTCTAACCTTGCCCACAATGTCCTTGTCCATGTGCAACTTCATTTTCACTGGATGATTGATTTGTGCCACTGACAAGATCATGTGGGACCTGAATTCAAAAACTTAATCAACTACTAATACTACTACATACTACACACAGCAGCTATAAAATCAATGTACATACAACACTAGTAATTGAACAAAACAAAAATACCTGAACTTGAGAATGAAAGGCAAAATGAGGAAAATACTACTAATATTACCACTTAATCAGACTACTAACTTTAATTTTCTGCAGTGATAAAACAAGGACATTGCCTTCAAACAAATTCGCTCATAATCTGTCTCACTCGAGTTCGTATTTAAAGTGGGAGAGGGTGTGAGCAATTAATACTCTATTCCTTTTCTCATAATCATCCAAGTTTAATTAAGATATTATTTGATCTGAAATCGAGCGACTGATCGAGAGAGAAAGAAGCATGGGAGACAGTTTGTTAGATATCAAGAATGAGAATGTTACCTGCAGGTTAAGGTTGTTGACAATAGAAGATAGATTTGCTTCTGGTAGATGAGACTTTAGAGAATTTACAACACTGACCAGCAACCCTTGTGTTTGAGCCAAGGCCCCTTGAGTTTGAGCAAGAGTACCTTTAAGTTATCAACTGTAGATTTCAATGCTTGTGTTTCTTCCGAAGGTGCCCAACATTTGTCTTTACAGTTGGAATTCTTCCGATGCATCGAATGTAACCTCTCTTTTCGGGTCCTTTGACTTTAGAGAACTCATCATTTGTCCAATCATTAACCCCCACTGATCCACTTGAGTTGTTCGAATGCTCCATGTGCAGTTTCAAATTTTCCTAACAGTTAACTATATTAGAAAAACAACCAATGTAAAGTATGATTGAATTCAAAAACAAAAAGTTCAAAATCATACCATGACTTCAGCAGCTTTTGCATTCACAATATGCCCAGTTTTTTTTGTACGACTCTTCATATACATTTGAGTACGTGAAGGTGGGACACCATTATTTTTTTTCCTCTGCAGTAAAAGTTATTGATATATATACATATATAGTTAGTTAGTTACTGGTAAACAGATCATCGGGGAGCTAAAAGAACATATTCTCTCTAGGATTATAACAGAAAAGAACTTTTAACATTGGAAATTTGCAACATAAATACTCAATATTATTTAGCTCAAATGTTAAAAAAAAATCAATGTACATACAACACTAGTAACACAAACTTGCATAACTTAAACCAGCAAAAGATCACCAGCAGTGATTTACATCCACTTATATAATTAACCTTACATACCTCCTCATCTCTAAGTCTTACAAAGATTTTGTCCCAGTGCAATGAGGCTCTTCCAATTTGTTACGGTTCATTTGCTTTTGTTCACAAAGTTTCTACATGTTTTATGACACCAACAACACAAGTAACTAAATATCAAATGAAAAGTGTATAATAGATAAATGTAAGATGAGTTTGCTGAAAACATTACCTGATAATCTGGGTTGACCCAGCAACTTGCAAGATCCTTCAGTTGATCTTTATTAACTCTTCTGTCCGTCACCTTTGCTAGAATTTCATCAACAGTGTCGCTGGAATCAAATAGCATGATTTCAACTCATGTTTCCAGGATTTCCACTTTTTTCCCAAGTCAGCAATGACCCACTTTTAGTAGCTGGTGTTTCTGGGTCAAATGAAATTTTTCCTACAAAAGAGATAGATATTACAAATATAAAACATAAGATTATTTTAAATATAAAAAAAGTTGAAGAAAATTACCTTCACAATGCTCCAAAGATCATCTTTTATTCCTCGTGGAACCTTTCTCCAATCAGAGATTGATAGGCACATGTTGGGGCATTTTCACAAGTGTCCCAAGAAATCTTGTTAACATGCATGCTTCGTCTCCAATTGGCAGCCCAAATTCATTTAGTTTAGCATCAACCCGTTGTCCACTTTCTAAGTTCCACACATCATCCATTCGAGTAGGACCTCTAACCTCTTAATTTCTACAAATCACATGTATAAAGTCTAAGTCTTAACAAGTCCCTTTCATCTCTTATAGTCTTTCCAATTCCAATAAAACCATTTCAAAAAGCTAAAATGAATAGGAAACTCAAAATCCAATGACAACATTCAACATTTATAGACAACATTCAACATCTATAGACAACATTCAACACATAAAAGACTGAGAAATTATAGAGTATAAAAATAAAAATAATAACACATTGTTTTTTAGAAACCTTGCTCTCTCATTGATTCTTCATGAGAAGCTAGGGTACCCTCTGATTCCTGTGGATCTGAAGCATAGATGGACCAGTATGAAAGATTCCACGGATTGAACAGAACTCTCTTGAGCAGTAGGCGGTTGTTGTGCTTCATTGTTGATAGTTATCACCCTGACTCGCTTCCGTTTAGCCATTCTAAAGAATGACAAAGCACATATTGTTACTTTCCATAAGTGAACAAAAACAATATTCTAGAATATTGATACACATATAATACCAACAATATCAAACTTTACAAGCAAAAAAATCCAATATATAAGATTCAAACAGAAGATATATAACAAATTATAAAATATCACTTAAACATGTTAAGCGCACCAAAAACACTAGGCTATCTTCATATTCCATCAGCTTCTTCTACATCTTCCGTGTCTTCAAATTCCATCATTGGGGTCACATCCTCTCCATCATCACCATCAACCCCAACACGGTGTAAGTTTTACAACATTGAATCTTTCATCATTAGCATTACGATCACCATGAAATTGTGAGATATCACCCATGTCATATGCATCTCTGACTTTAACATTTCTAGCAACTAACCAATCATTAGACATAACATCTTTAGCATAGAAGACTTTCTCCGCTTGTGAGGCTAGAATGAAAGGATCATCAAGAATACTAGCTCCCGTGTTGGCCAAATATGAGAAGTTAACAAGTGTTGCGCCAAAATCATCATGCTTAATGCCTCTGTTTATGTCAACCCAATCACACTTGAATAAAACTACTCGAAGTTTACCAGAGTAGTTTAACTGAAATATGTCTTTTAGTGAACCAAATACTTGGTCACTTCTTCAACTAGTCTTGAACCTCTTGCATTAGAATAACTTGCACCCCTCACAGTTACAGCCACACCACTATTTTGAGTCTTGAGGAGCTTCTCATGGTCTTTCATATGAAACCGATAACCATTGACAAGATAACCTGAGAATCTTTTAACAGATGTGTTTGGCCCCAGCAAGCCACTTAATGTCTTCTGTCACTCTTGGATCACCTCCTTCTTCCAAACGTGCAACCTACGAAAGTTCTTATATGTTACCACTACATTTATCATATAGAGAACGAAATTCAGCTTTCCTTTAATAATAATTTTCTTGACGAATACCCGTTTCCGAAACCAGTCGCTAAACTGTTGGCAATGAGCTTTTTCAATTTCATATAGAGGTAGACGCCTTGAACGATTTTGAGCTCGGATGGTTCTTATGTGCTCCCTAAAGATTTAGTTGAATTGAATTAGAATTCAACTAATTGATAGATGACCCATACTAAAATAAAAGATCAACTACTTACTCCCGAAATTGCTCAATTGAGTCAACATTGAACAAGACATAACGATGTGCCTAAGCAAGTGCTTGGGTATCAATCTCACACTTTGACCATCTTTTTTCTCTTTTTGTTGGGAACTTGGAGGCAATAACTCGTAATGGTCGCCCAGGGCAGAGTAAGTTGGACTCCTCAACTTCTTCTTGATCACCAATCTCATCATTTCTTAGTGGTCTAGTAAAAGAGTTTCAACACCCGAAAAATATCGTGAACAAAACGTCAACTCTCTTGGGCCATATATCCTTCAGCAATGGAACCTTCTGGATGAGCTCTATTGTGCACATAGTTTTTAAGTGTAAGAAGGTACCTAATATCAAGTTGAAGATTAATACTAGAAAATATTGAAAAGTAAACAAACTACTAACAGATTTAACCACCTTTCTATGGGATACATCCAGCGGAATGTCACAGGACCTCCTAGCTTAACCTCCTCCACCAAATGAATGATCAAGTGCACCATGATAGTGAAAAAGGAAGGAGGGAAGATCTTTTCCATTTTACACATAGTTACAACAACTTGGGATTGAAGATTTTCAAGTTCTTGTTCTGTTAAAACTTTGCTGCAAATCCTCTTAAAGAAGTCACAGAGCTCAACTAAAGTGAGACTTACACAGTCGGCAAAGTTCCTCTCAAAGCAATTGGTAAATTCTTGCATCAACATGTGACAATCATAACTTTTCAATCCTATAAGCTTTCGATCCTTTAACTGCACACAACGAGAGATATTTGAAGAATACTCATCAGGAGGTTTGATAGACTTGAGCACTTCCAAGAATGCATCCTTTTCATCTTTGTCATTTGATAGCAAGCTTTGGGTACATACACTGTTTTCCTCCTTGGATGTGTTTGAGGATGAAGTTCACTTCTCAAACCCATCTGTTGCAAGTCAAGTCTAGCTTTGTAATTATCTTTGGACTTTCCTTCTTGTCCCATTATAGTCCCCAGTAACATTATCAGCCACATTTTTTTCAATGTGCATCGCATCAAGACTATGACGCAACTTCAAATGCTCCCAATAAGGTAACGAGAAAAAAATGCTTTTCTTTTTCAACGGACCATTGTTGACATTATCTTCAAGGAAGTCAATTCCCTCAAGATGATGTAGAATCATATCTCCAGAAGGACGGGGAGTGCATCTCTTAGTTCCTCTCTACCATCAAATGATGAGGTCTCTGATTGAAATATGTGTTCAGGTGGTAGCCACTTGCGATGACACATGTAGCAGAATTTCCTACCATTTTGAAGCCATAATGAATCGGTATTGAAGCCCACATACTGGGCAAGCAAGCTGTCCCCTTGTGCTCCACCCCAAAGACTGGCATAAGCAGGAAAGTCTGATATTGTGCCTTGTAATGCTGCCTTCAATTGAAAAGTTTCATTTGAAAATGCATCATATGTCTCAATCCCAATATCCCAACTCCTTCAACTCTTTTACTAGAGGTTGCATGTATATATCCATTTTTTGGGACTTTTTGGACCAGGAATGAGCAAAGAAAGAATGATGTTGGGTTGTTTCATTACCAACCAGGAGGGAGGTTATATGGTATAACAAAAACGGGCCATATACTATAGCTAACATTCATGGTCTTGAATGGTTTAAATCCATCACTTGACATAACTAGACGAATGTTTCGAGGATCCTCCACAATCTTGGGTATCTTTCATCAAATCTTTCCAAGCTCTAGCATCAGCATGGATGCCTTAGTTTGTCCATCTTTGTTCCTACCAGTATGGTGCCACCTCATAAGACCAGCTGTTTTAGAAACACATATAATCTTTGGAGTCTAGGCTTCAAAGGAAACCACCGTAAAATATTTGCAGCCTTCTTCTTTTTAGAATTCTCCACAATACTAGAGTTATCCTCCCCAACTTTCCATCTAGAAGATCCACACCCCCACAAGTATCTTCTTTTTCATTGTCACCCCAAAATAACATGCAACCCTTTGGACATGCATGGATCTTCTTATACCCCAAGCCTAAGTTAGAGATTATCTTTTTGACCTGATGGGCTGACTCTGGAAGCTCATTTCCTTGTGGTAGTAAATCTCTTAAGAACTCTAACAACATTGAGAAAGAGTTGTTGCTCCATCCATTAAGGCATTTTAAATGATACAAATGAACCAAACAAGATAACTTGTTGTATTTGCAATCTGGATACACTTCTTTTCAGCATCCTTTAGCAAGTTATAGAATGTCTCTTTTCATTATTGACACAAGGCTCACTGCTCGGATCAGCCGCATCCATATCTACGGACACCTCTCATATCAGAATCAGATTCATCAGCCTGCACTGTAGGAAACAAATCATGTAGCATCCCAGATATATCATGTCCAAACCTTCCACTTTCTTTAGAAGGTGCAGCAGTAGTGCTAGATGAAGCAGTATAAATTTCTCCATGTGATTTCCATTGCGTATATCCTTTCACAAATCCACTCCAAAATAGATGATCATGAACCTCTTCCCTTGTGTAGTAAAACAAGTTCTTGCATTTTTTACAAGGACACAATATTTGTCCCATAACTGCAGATTTTTCAAAAGAAAAATCCAAAAAGAACTCCACTCCGTTTGAGAATTCATCACATGTTCTTTTTGATAAATACATCCACGTCTTATCCATAACTAAATAATCTGTGTTTAGGTCAAAGTAATATGAATGAAACTCTATATTAAATATGTGGCTTAATTTGTATATATATCTCTGTGTTTGTTCAATAAAAGAAAAAATTAAGGAAGTCCAGCATAAGTGGAATCACATTCTGTTTTAATTGAGGCCAGAGGCACTAAACACTTTCTGATTTTATTTTAAATCACTAAACACACATCAACAGAGGCACATCAACAGAGGACCTGACCTCTTCCAACTTCCATTCCATACCCTTCTCGTTTCATGTTCATAGGTTAAAATATACTAGCTGTTAACATCTCTTGCGAAATTATATAAGCTATATATGAAATAAACAGTGTCGAATATAATATGTACATTAATAGTCACATTACGATATTGAAAATGGATATATAGAATCAGAATAGCCCTACGCAACAGGCAATATCTATATATATATTATTGACCGTCACGAGCTGGTATGTAGCTATAGCACAGAGAAGAAAGAGAAGAGAGTCAGCTCCTCATTCACTTATCACGTACAAACTCTCAGTTACATACTTGACACAAAATAAACCTTTCATAGTCATGTTGAAGTGTAGTTAGAGTTTATCCTTTAATCAAATAGACGAGATAGGGGGAGACGAGACTCAAACAAACGTCTTCGTCTCGCTCTTAAGCAACTTAAATAAATTTCTTATGAATAAAATACCGAAGCTATAGATAAGTCCTAGTATATTAACAAATCGACATGTGAACTCAACAAAGTAATGGATTCACAGTTTTTCACAAACACAAAACAGGAGCATTCACAGTTTTGCACGATCGGACAGATAGCGATAACCCTAATCTAAAACAAAGGGGAAACATGCTAGATCAGTGCAAAAGCATACCCGTCACCCAAACTGAACAATCTGGTGTCGACAACCTAAGGACGGGGGAAGAAGACGGGTGACCCTTGCGAAGGAATAAGAGTGACTTGCGAAGATTTGAGTCGCTGCGAGAGAATTTTATGGGTGCTTCATACCGCTGTGAAGAAATGGTGCTTCATACCGCGGTGATTGAGTTTTTGTTTCTAACTGAACCGTGGGAGTGAGGGATGTGAGGTTTTTTAATGAAATCTTTTTACTGACTTTTTTTTTGGAAAGAAAATCTTTTACTGACCTTATTAAATAATATTAGTTATCATCATACATATATAGTGACTTATATTTTTTCAGTCAGTAAGTTTTAGTAAGTTTTAATTTTCAGTAAGTATATATAGTGCTATATTGACATTTGTATAAAAGAGTTGGTAAAAATTAGAAAATCTTTTGTAACACATTTTGTGTCAATAAAAACTATCTATAGCGACACTTAATTATGTGTCACAATAAATGTGTGTCACTATAATACTCTTATCTTGTAGTGTACAATTACCATTCCATAGCTACTAAACCTCTCTACTAATCCCAATACAAACCTTGGTTCTCCCACCCACCAAGTCATCCTAAATCATAAATTCCTACTAAAATTTTGCTATAGTTCATCTACTTTCCTTACTTATTCACACACCCCTTCTCATCAAATTCATCCCTATTCTAGCCAAACCACAAGGTTCTACCAGCACACATACAAAATCCCATACACCACATTTTCCTCAATCCACAATACAAATAC
This sequence comes from Limonium bicolor, assembly GCA_023374045.1. NCBI lineage: Eukaryota > Viridiplantae > Streptophyta > Magnoliopsida > Caryophyllales > Plumbaginaceae > Limonium > Limonium bicolor. The sequence goes on from CM041780.1 coordinate 112,134,890, forward strand.
TCATATACAATTATTTGGCTCTAAGGCCTACAATCCACATACTTGCTCTTAAAATACTCAAACTTCACAATTCTAAATACTAGTACAAGGTTTTAGTCCTTTAAATATTTACCCATTCCCATTACTCTAATGCAATATAATTTACATTAGGAAGGAGCTCTTACCTTGAGCTTATACTCCTTCTTTCCTTTTCCATTTCCTCCTCTTGCTCTCTTTCTTGTCCAAATCGTTTTATGGGGAATGGAGTTGCCAAACTCCATCCCCATCACCCAAGCACACAAAACAAGCATGATTAATCTACTAGCCCTCACATTAACACTAATTCATTGGAGTGTTTAAAATACAAATTCTAGGGTTTACCTTGGAGTGCTTTAGGAGGGGTTTTAGCCCTTGGTTCAAGAAGGTGTTCTCTCCACCATTGGAGGGTTGAAGCAAAGCTCCCAAACAAGAGGAAAAACAAGGTAAGAGAGGGAGACCAAAAATTGGCCATACCAAGAGATGGAGAAAAGTGAGGTCTTTCATGGAGATTTTTACCTTGTTGGAAGAGAGGAGACTCCAAGCTTCACATGGTGTGCTTTTCTCTTCAAATGGGGAAAACCCATGGAGATGAAACTCATCCTTTTCGAATTTCGAAAAGATAGAAATGTAGAGGAGGATGAGGGGATTACAAATGTGTAATTTATTTTACATTTGGAGCTCAATGGAGCTAGAGCATGAGGAAGAAAGTGAGGAAGCCATGGGAGCATCCATTGGGGCTTTGAAATCCCCTACCAAAGAGAGAGAGAGCAAAATCGATATAGAGGGAAGGAGGGAAGGAGAGAAAGAGATAAATGGGGGGGAGAGAGAGTGTGTGAGTGCTTTTTACTTTCCCACCTTTTTGCTTTTTGACTCTACATTAATCTAGCTAGTTACATGTGTGAGAGGGTTATTTGACCCCTTAAAAATCGGCCCCACACATTACTGCTAGTTGGAGTGTTTTTCGTCTTTTACAGAAATGCTCGTTATTTTACCCGGTTTTGATACTATTCACTAACCGGGCCCGTTTTCCCGAATTTTCTCATTTCATTATTTTATTGGTTATTAAGCTTCCATAAATGCTTAATAACTATTATTTAATGATTCATAATTTTTACGGGTCTGTTTGACCACTTAAAGTCACGTTTTCGGGTTTCCTCGAAAAACGTGCGCTAAAGCTCTTTTAGCGTTTTAATACATTTCTTGGATCCGTTTTCTTCGGGAATCATTCCCATATATTATTTAGGTCTTATTAAACCTTTAGAATCCATATAATACACTAACCGAGGTCTCATACCTCCTATGGTTATTTAACGCTTATTTAGCGTTTTTTGCTTTTTAAGCGTTTCTTTATTTCTTTCGGATTTATTTCCCTTACCAATACTTCTTAATCATTATCAGGCTCTTAATACTTATTAGGATAATTTAATCGCCATATATAAGGTCGGGGTATTTCATTATGTCTCAAATAACTACAATCCTTTAGGTTTCATATTAATTTGATAGATAACAGATTATATTTCACAATTTAGGGGATCAAACACGACTTGGGTCCATCTTCTTTGCACACCCTACCTCTAGATTACTGTTCCATGCTTTTCCGTATGTCATAGGCATTGATGCTACCTATAAAACGAACATAGCAAAAATGCCTTTGGTTCAGCTCATCGGGATGACGAGTATAGGCAAAAACTTCAGCATTGCCTTCGCCTTTCTTGTATCAGAATCAACAGACATGTATGTGTGGGCACTTAAACAATTAAGGGACCTGCTCGTTGGACTACAACCTCTACATTTATCACCGACAGATGTCTGGCCCTGATGAATGCCTTAGAACAGGTATTTCCTGAATCTCATCATCTACTATGTCGGTGGCACATAAGTAGGAACGTTCATGGGAAAGCCGAGACATATATGGGTGATAGAGGAAGGGCGGCGGCTGCAGTCCGATGTGGACTTCGGTTGTCTACTCGAGCACAGAGCAGGACTACAACGAGAGGTACGAAATTTCAAGAATACATACCGAAGCTATCCACGTTTCATTACGTATGTTGCATCAGTCTGGGAGAAATACAAGGAAAAATTTGTGGAGGCTTGGGTCAAGAATGTGTTGCACTTCAGCAACACAACGACAAATAGGTAAAATTGTTAATCTTGTAATTTTTAAGATAATACAGTCATTGTTATAGATCTATAAAACTTACTTAAACATTTGATAGGGTGGAGAGCGCACATTCTTGTCTAAAGGCGAGATTAAGGAGTGCTAACACTTTGGATGTAATCTTTCCAAAGATTAACGATCATGTGAATACAAGCATCCGGGAGTTAAAAAAGGATTTTGAGGCAGCCAGGACAAAACATAAGAGAGCACATGAGGATTCCAATTGCTGACCTGATCGTGAAGGTTAGTGTACTTTGCTTAGATGAACTAGTCAAGGAGCTTGGAAGGGTGAATTATGTGCAAATGGACAGCTCACTCTGTGGATGTGGCAAGGTAACCTCTCATGGATTACCTTGCACTTGTAAATTAAACTACATGCTGGATAGTGGTATACTATGCTCGAAGAGGATATACATCGTTTTGGTGGTATACCCTAAGCTGGGAGAAACATGAATCGACAATTGATATGGTATCCTACAAGGAGGAAGAACAAATAGATGGCGAAATATAGCTTCTGAGGTAGCACAGTTAGATGATCCTACTCTAATGGTGAAATGTTACAGTCAAATCCAAAACTTCCTTCACCCAGATATGGTGTGCCAATTAGAAGAGCCATTGGAATAGTTTGGGATTGGCAGACCTACCACGACCTCAAGACCAAACCAATGGGAACCTTCATCTTGGGAGCGTAACCGACCAAGGGCAGGCCAGTCAGAAGGAGCGCCATCAAATAGAAGATCACGTAATAGAGGATCATCAAATCCGAGTCGATTCCTGCCCCTAGACAACTTCGCATACTACCAAAATTTCAAACCCCAACCTATATCAATATATGATTGGGTATATTGATGTTCGTGGAGATAGGAATTGTGGTTTCAGGGTCATTGCTGATTACCTATATTCAAATGAAGAGAGGTGGAAAGATGTCCGAAGAGCATTGTACAATCACATGAAGAATACAGAACCGGCGAATGGACTATACAAGGCCATTTTTAACGAAGGACCGTACAACGGCATGTTAAGAGCGCTTCATTGGAATTAGGAGAGCCAGCACCTCCAGAGAAATGGATGACCACGGAAATGGGGTTGGCGATCGCGACAAAGTACACTTCGATAGTAGTTTTCTACTCTACTGTCTGGGGGGGGTATGACAAGTGCCACATACCTTCCACTCGATAATTATACCGATCGTGATAGCCCAAGAGGAGAGATCCACAAAGGAATTTGCCCCCAGGGTCATTTTGTACGGTTCAGCATGGTTGATGACTCCCCACTCCCCCCTGTCTATCCGCAGTGGTTCTTTTATAGAGATCCAAATACTGTCGGACCTTGGATTCATCAAATACAATCTAGGTTAGATAGTTGGATCAACGTTGTACTACTTTAGTTCTTCTTTAACTTAGTTGTTGTAACTTAGTCTTTCTTTAACTTAGTTTTTCTTTAACTTAGTGTTGTAACTTAGGTTTTCTATAAATTAGTTGTTTGTAACTTAGTTTTTCTTTAACTTAGTTGTTGTTTTAATCATATTGACTTAAATTTGGTTATTCAATTGTCTATTATTTCAAAAAAAAGTGTCTCCCCGTAACATTCAAACTTATTCAACTAAGTTTGGTGAAAAAAAAAATTTGTACTACAAATAGTAAAGTATTTTGCTATTCGCAGTACAAATTAATTTTAAGTCAAATTAATAATATAAACACATAAAAATGTAATCCAACACTTTTTTTACAAAAAAAAGGTTCTTGTATTGATTCGAACAAAAAAGTAACTAGTAAAATTCGCTACAAATCAACGACAAAGTACTTCGGTAAATTTACTTTCAGATATCATTTTTGGAAAAAAAACACAGCGACACATTATTACATGTGTACAACGTCAATATGAATTAAAAAAATTTTGTACTGCGGTGATTAGTAATTTTGTACTGCGAATAGCAACCCCCTATCCAAAAATTTCAATTCTTCATTAGAAAATTCAGAATTATCTTCCTTTACATGATGGAAAATTTCATGGTCAGATTCTTTTTGGAAGTTACCCGACCAAATCCCATAACTTCGCTCCATTATCGAGTTTACTTTATCTTTAGTGATGTCTACTGTTATACCCCAAATTTCAACCCCCCTCGGAGTAGTCTCTAAGGCATACGTGTTATAAAGGGCGAAATGGTCAAAATGCACCATACGGGATTTTCTAAGGACGTTCTCGGGATTTTCTATTTTCATATGACTTGTTCGCTATCTCCACAACTTCCAAATACCACAGTCATCATGAAAGGTATTTCATAATTTGTAGATAATTTTTATTTTGGGAATTTAGCTTTTGATTCAATTATAAGCTAATTTCTTTAATAATTAACACATGAAATAACCTCAAAATAGAAATAAAAGGTTTCCAAAAATTAAAATAAAATTGTCACATGGTTATCGAGACTGCATATAGTCATAAACCTGAAAGTATTTTATTTGGAACCTTAGCCCAAAATTCAAAAGAGAAATTCAAACATTCTTGCAATTTTCTCTCTCCTTTGGAAAATACTCAAATCAAGTCCAAATGTCATAAAACGTTAACACAATATAGATGATGCTTTTTAGAGACTAACACCATTGGAGTTTTGTAATTTTGACTTTCCAATCGTAAGTTATGAATTATGGGAGGTTCCAGATTGTAAGATTGTTATCTAATCAGTTATTTATCAAAATAACCCGATTCCAACTCTCAAAATTCTTAACAATCGTCTTTTATATTTGGTTAAAATTTCAGAATTTTTATCGACCTGTAGCATATTTTAAAAAATAAGCTTATCTTAGAGCACAAATCAGGTTTTCGATAAAAAATGTGTTCTATCAATTTGGCCATGCTCTTTCTATAAAAGGACCTTCCAAAAACGACCTAGGGTAGAAAAGAACACTCCCAAAGTTAGAAAACACAGCCACCCCACGTTTTTACACTCCCGACCCTCAAATCTATACCGAAACGCTATTGAAATCACCCCGAAACCTCTCAGAACACACATCGTTCTATCCCAATCAGATTTCCAACATAAAAAACACACAAAAACACCACAAAAATAGAAGAAAAACGTCCTTAACAACATAAAGAAGAAGAAGTTATTATAAGTGTTTATGTCATTTGAATGTTATATGTGAAGGTTGTAATAAGGCCATGTATTTAGGCCACTCTATTATGTTATTTAATGCTTTTTATGCTTTAAAAGTTAAGTATTTGGTTAGTATAAAATTTGGTGAGAAAATATGGTGATAAGGTGATGTTTGGTGAGTTTTAATCACTTAAAGATATTAGGATTAAATTACGTACGAATTTGGTAAAGTTAGATTGGAGTTTAATGTAAAAATAAGCTTTAAAAGCAATGTCAAACTTAAAGAAAATGTAACTTACATTTTCGGCGGTTTATACTCGGAACCGCCGAAAATGTTCTTTTGTTTTAAAGCTATTTTCGACGGTTTTTACAAAGGAACTATAACACCCCTACTACACAGTTAACATTAAATGAAATCGCAGTGAAAAAAACAACTAAATAATAACTAAACGATTCGTGCTACAACGCCATCAACCACCCACGTGGTTAACAAGGCAGAATAAATACAAGTGTACCGGTCTGATGATCAGACTCCCGAGCATTAGGTACTAACAACCATATATATACATAACCAACATACCGAGTATTTAATACAAACCGTCACTGTAAACTGTACACATGAACTCCACTGTCAACTGTAAACGACCGTCACTGCAATACAGACAGTACCAAATATATCGCCACGGGAGCACAGGCGCATCCCGGGCCCAACATCCAAAAATAACCAGAAGTATTTCTGCAGCCTAGAATCTATAGCCATTCCGCTTCTTCGATCCTCATCCTGCAGTAAAAATATGGAGCCCCCGAGGGGGTCAACAACCCTTGGCTGGTATGGTTAACGCGCAGCCCATCGGCTACCGGGATACGCGCAACTAATTGTCATGATGACATGGCATTCATTTTAACATATAACATATACATATGGCATAGCAACAATATTGCATAGCACAACTTCACATACATAGTGGGTACACTTCCACAACAACAAACCAAGAAGTTTATCAACATAAGAAGCCTAGAGAATGGTTCACCCTCATGTTAATTGTTTACACACACTCATTACCGTTCTGTTAGCCGAACGAGTAACTTAGTCACAGATGGTTCGGATATTGTGACCCGAACACACCACACAAACACATGTTCCCACTAAACTGATCATAAGTCAGAATAGGTAAGCTTTGGAGGAAGCTAGCGGGAGATCGAACGCCAAATAAAGGAGAACAATCTTAACAACATAAGAGTCGAATCTGATACATATATCTACTCTTTTACTTACACGCGTGACCGGACAACCGATTCCTCACCCCCAGTTAACACTCATTAGAAGTTCACTGTTGGAACTCAATAACAAATCACAGCATGTGGTTAAGTCTTGTTAGTCACACACAAGGGGTATGAGTCACACTTCAACAATACAACAATATAAACAACTGTAAACTCGTTACATGACTTAAGTCTTACAAGGTCATAAACACACAGAAAAACAAACAACACACAAGCCGGTGTAAACCGGTAGGCAACAGACTGCAAGAAAACCATACCTTGGTCCTTGCTTCGACTGGTTTCCACCGTAGGTCACTCATATACATGATTAATAACGTCGGTCAATTTACTTACTTAACTTTGAATTTTACTAAACATTTTACATGGTTATACGACATGTTTTAATGTCCAAACTTATCCTTGATTACCTACATTATACCCCCTAGGGTTAACTACTTAAGCCACTCTTGTTTGTTTTTTTTTACAAGTTTTGTCCGACGACCGACCTTACCGACCGACCTTACACAAGGTCGGTCCATTCCAGAACACATTACCGTCAAAAATTCTACTCCGACCGACCTTACAAGTTCGGTCCACAGGTCGGTCTATTCCCGAGAGTTTTTTCCCCTTTGAAAACTCAGGCCCGACCGATCTTGGCAAGTTCGGTCACAAGATCGGTCGATTCCCGAGACTCACTTACGTACAAAGATTTAGGCATGACCGACCTTGTAAGTTCGGTCCCAAGGTCGGTCTATTCTAGAGACTCAATCCGTATTAAAAATCCATGCCCGACCGACCTTGCAAGTCCGGTCCCCAAGGTCGGTCCATTCCAGAGACCATTTCTCGTAGGGTAAACTGGGCTCGACCGACCTTGCAGGTCCGGTCCCCAAGGTCGTCTGCTCCAGACCCTTGTTTTTAATTGTCCTTTTAACTCCAAACTTCCCCACATATATCCTAGTATGTTCTAACCTTATTTGGGCACTTCAAACACACCTCAAGACCTCCGCTAAACTCCTTAAATCATTCACTAAATCCTCCTCAAGCATTACACAAATTCTTATAAATGGTTTACACTTGTAATGTTTTTCACTAAGTTCCTATGTGGTGTTTCATACCTATAACTTCCACTATTCCCAAATGTTTTCTCACCACTACAATATCATCTCCCAAGCATCTTTTCTTCCTAACCAAACTCCTTGAATATCTCTACAAGTTTATAGCTCCTCCTTGCAACAAATCACTTCTTCCTTATTCACCAACATTGCACAAGTCCTAAACACAATCTCACCATGATCTTGAAGTATCCCAAAACACTCACTTGCATTTAAATCCTCTAAAACATTGCCTAAGTCCTTTTTATCTCTTAGAATACCTTAATGCATGTTTCTTTCACTAGTAGAACACTTAACCACCCTAAACACTTCCTAACTCACCAAAACTCATTTAAACACCTAAAACTTCTTATACATTATCTAAATTTCGACATGGGTTCTCCTAGAACATTACTAAGCAAAACACATTGTTTTCACCATTAAACATTCAAGAACACTTAGATTCATCAAGAGCATTCTTGTACACCAAACTTCACTCATTTAACACTACATCACAATATAGTGCATAATTTAAATTGATTGACACTTAGGCCCTTAAACAACATGGGTCTTAGGCCCTTAAGATGCATAAACCATAAACACTGAATTTCCCACAATATATTGCCTTTGACCTGCAAATACACCCAACAATACATATGTCTTTTTATAACCCTTGAGAGAATTTTCCTAAGTCATTTACCATTAGCTCCTTAGGTAGTTTAATAAGCAACATAAGCTCATTTATCCTAAGACATTAAATTACATTAGGTTAACATATTTACCTCTTCTCCTCCACAAACTTCTTTCTTGTTTCCTTGACTAAATCGGCAAGGCTTTTAGTTGCTTGTCAACTTCTAATCAATATACAAATAATGAAATGAGTATACAAGCTTTATGCTTCATCTCATTGTAAACCCTAAATACATATATTGTCTTAGAACATTTAGATGATTGTTTTACCTTGGATATGAAGAGAGTTTGGATATGTAGCAAGAGAGGACTCCACCAAGCCCTTGGAAGATTCAAATGAAGCTAAAACAAAGCAAGGTAAAGGCACCATTAATGGTGATTTTCGGACAACATAAAAACATGAAGGGAGTGGAGTTTTTCTTTGAGTTTCCTTACCTAGAAGCAAAGGAGAACAATAATATGTGAAAATGAGCTCAAGCTCCTCCCATGGAGATTCCTCTTGGCACCTAAATGGAGCTCTTGGAATTTTGAAAGGATGAAGTTGAAGAGCTTGATGAGACTAGAAGAATGGTGGTCTTGGTTTTTGATTTGGCAAAGGGAGCAAGAGAAAATGGCAATGGAAGTTGGTGTTGGTGTTGGTACTATTGCAAAACCGTGAATGGAGAAGGTAGAAGAGAGTTTGGAGACGTGGGAAATGAAGAGGGAAAGAAGAGAATGAAGATAAGTTTGCTAGTTTGGATATTTAAGTAGTAAAACAAATAGTGCTCTTTACTTTATTACTTACTTACTTAACTTATTTTTTGTTTAAGTGTGGTGAGTCACCAAGAAAACCGGCCCCCATATTATACTAAGGGGTATTTTAGTCTTTGTTGACCAATGTCACACTTATAATGACATATGTTATAACTAGCTTATTTAGTTACTATTCACAAAAACAAGGCACATAGTTGTGAAATTTTTGATTTCCCATTGATTAGACTTCCTAATGTGATACTAAGTAGTACACATGTTAATTAAAGAGTAATGATGGACATTTAGCCATTCAAAACACATTTACAAGACAATTTTTCAAAAATGTGCTTTAAGACTCCTTAAAGCACATTTTGTGTTTTAGCTTGTTTTCAAGCTTGGTTTTCATTGGTATTTGGTTTAATATGTTCATTAATATATAAATAAGGTCTTGGTAAGCTCATTAGGTCTTAACCAAGCTTATCCCAAGCTTAGAGCACATTTTAGCCTTTATTGACCTTAAGGTAATTTATTGTGTTTTCTATGGTTTAAATTGTTTACTTGTACTTCTAAGACTCTTTTTAGTCTTAATATACCATATTTTAAATGTTTAAACAACATACTAAGGTTTGGGGTATTTCAATCTACCCCCCTTAAAAGAACTTTGTCCCCAAAGTTCATACTTCCCACATATCCTAAATATTAGAACACGGGAATACATATAAACAATACTTCCATAACAACATTAACAACATACTTACATAACATCGGATACAAGGTCCAAATAACATAACATCATTCAGACACAACGGTCTGTAACATAACAACATAACATAGACGATGTATTTAAATACACGCCGTACACACATAACCGAAACGGCTCTACCCCCTTAAAATAGGGTACGCCCCGTACCCTATACATACAAATACTAAGAAGTAAACAATGACGGGTACTTTGCCCTCATCTTATCTTCCAGCTCCCAAGTGGCCTCCTCAATGTCCTGGTTAGACCATAAGACCTTCACCAGTCTCACAGACTTATGGCGAGTGTCACGAGTCTTAGTGTCCAGAATCCGTACGGGAGTCTCCACTGATCGCATGGTCGGCTCTAAGGTTAGCCTTTCAGGCTGAAGTACATGAGATGGATGAGGCTATATTTCTTCTTCACTGGGACACATGAAATACATCATGTACCTTGCCCAGCTCGGCGGGTAAATCAAGTCTGTAAGCTACCGGGCCGATCCGCTCTGTCATAAAATAAGGCCCCACATATTTCAGGCTCAACTTGCCTTTCTGGCCAAAACGAAATACTCCCTTCATGGGGGATACTCTAAGAAATACCTGATCGCCCACGGCGAACTCCAGGTCCCGTCTGCGCACATCGGCGTATGATTTCTGCCTATCCTGAGCTGACTTCATGTTAGCCCGGATCTGTCGTACCTCTGCTTGAACTTGTTCCATACTCTGGTCCTATAATGACCGTCTCACTCGACTCATCCCAGCATAATGGCGTGCGGCATGGTCTATACCGTACAAAGCCTGGAAGGGAGACATCTTGATCGAAGCATGATAAGTTGTTGTAACTAAACTCGATCAGATGTAACTTATCAATCCAGCTGGTCTGAAAGTCAAGTGCACATGCACATAACATATCCTCAAGTGTTTTGGATGGTACGCTCACTCTGACCATCAGTCTGTGGGTGGAACGCTGTACTTAGCTTCAGCTTGGTACCAAGCGCTTCCCGTGTGGATTTCCAATACCTTGAGAGGAATCTGGTATCCCTGTCAGACACAATTGTTTTCGGTACCCCATGATGTCTTACAATCTCTCTGTTGAAGAGCTCTGCTAGTTTTTGCCACTTTCCAGGTGTCCTTCATCGGTATGATCGAGCCACCTTGGTCAGTCGGTCAAAAACACCCAACCCAAATCATATTCAGACCTCCCCTTGTAGGCGGAAGCCCTACTACGAAGTCCATAGAAATGTCATGGAACTTCCACTCAGGCACTGGCATTGGCTGTACCATACCACCAGGTCGTCGTGCTCAAACTTGACCTTTTGACAAGTGAGACACCTCAATACATAATCATTCACATCCTTTTCATTCTAGTCCACCAAAAATAACGTTTCATACCCTTGTACATCTTTGAAGCTCCGGGGTGAATCGAAGTCGTAGAACAATGGGATTCACTCAGTATGCGCTCCTTCAGTTCAGCGCTACTCCTCGGAATTGAAATACCCCAAACCTTGATATGTGGTTTAAATAGCAAACTATGTTATATAAAGGCTAAAAAGTGCCTTAGAAACATCAGGGACAATTAAAACATAGTAAAGTGTAATAAAGCACTAAGACACAGTTTGAGCAAAAACATGCTCTAAGCTATGAGTGAACTTGGTTAGGACCCAAAGAGCCTACCAAGACTTAATAATATTCAATTATGATTTAATAAGGCTAAATGAGTCCTTAGGAAAGCTTGGTGGGCAGTTAAACCAAATAAAACCAAATAATACCTTAAAGTCAATAAGAGCAAAAATGTGCTCTAAGCTTGGGATAAATTTGTATAAGACCTAATGGTCATACCTATACCTTATAAATATGTTAATGAACATATTAAATCAATTACCAAAGAAAACCAAGCTTGAAAACAAGTTAAAACACAAAATGTGCTTTAAGAAGTCTTAAAGCACGTTTTTGAAAAATTGTCTTGTAAATGAGTTTTGAATGGCTAAATGTCCATCTTACTCTTTAATTAACATGTGTACTATATAGTATCACATTTGGAAGTCTATATCAATGGGAAATCAAAAATTTCACTTCTATGTGCCTTGTTTTGTGAATAGTGATTTTTATAAGCTAGTTTGTAACATATGTTGTTATAAGTAATTAAATTGGTCAACTAAGACCAAAACACCCCTAAGTAATGATGGGGGCCGGTTTTATTAGGTGAGTCACCACCATGTAAAAAAAATAACAATTAAAGAAAGGAAGGAAAAGTAAGTAAAAGAAGAAAGTTACTTTAGTACATAATATCTTCTAAAAGTAGACTCCAACTTCATCTTCTCATTTCCTTCACTTCCCACCGTCTTCTACCTTTCTTCTTTCTCTCTTTTACGATTTGCCATGGCAACCTCTCTTCCCATCTTCATTTCTTTGCCAAATCCAACTCCATCTCCAAATTCAAATTCGAAGACTATCTTGTCTTATTTAGACCAAGCTCCTTACCTTCCTATCTTTTCAAACTCCAAGAATATACCAAGGACTACCTAAGGAGCTAATGGTAAATGACTTAGGAAAATTCTCTCAAGGGTTTATAAAAAGACATATGTATTGTTGGGTGTATTTGCAGGTCAAAGGCAATATATTGTGGGAAATTCAGTGTTTTATGGTTTATGCATCTTAAGGGCCTAAGACCCATGTTGTTTAAGGGCCTAAGTGTCAATCATTTAAATTATGCACTATATTGTGATGTAGTGTTAAATGAGTGAAGTTTGGTGTACAAGAATGCTCTTGATGAATCTAAGTGTTCTTGAATGTTTAATGGTGAAAACAATGTGTTTTGGCTTAGTAATGTTCTAGGAGAACCCCGTCGAAATTTAGATAATGTATAAGAAGTTTTAGGTGTTTAAAATGAGTTTTGGTGAGTTAGGAAGTGTTTAGGGTGGTTAAGTGTTCTACTAGTGAAAGAAACATGCATTAAGGTATTCTAAGAGATAAAAAGGACTTAGGCAATGTTTTAGATTATTTAAATGCAAGTGAGTGTTTTGGATACTTCAAGATCATGGTGAGATTGTGTTTAGGACTTGTGCAATGTTGGTGAATAAGGAAGAAGTGATTTGTTGCAAGGAGGAGCTATAACTTGTAGAGATATTCAAGGAGTTTGGTTAGGAAGAAAAGATGCTTGGGAGATGATATTGTAGTGGTGAGAAAACATTTGGGAATAGTGGAAGTTATAGGTATGAAACACCACATAGGAACTTAGTGAAAAACATTACAAGTGTAAACCATTTTATAAGAATTGTGTAATGCTTGAGGAGGATTTTAGTGAATGATTTAAGGAGTTTAGCGGAGGTCTTGAGGTGTGTTTGAAGTGCCCAAATAAGGTTAGAACATACTAGGATATATGTGGGGAAGTTTGGAGTTAAAAGGACAATTAAAAACAAGGGTCTGGAGCAGACCGACCTTGGGGACCGACCTGCAAGGTCGGTCGAGCCCAGTTTACCCTACGAGAAATGGTCTCTGGAATGGACCGACCTTGGGGACCGGACTTGCAAGGTCGGTCGGGCATGGATTTTTTAATACGGATTGAGTCTCTAGAATAGACCGACCTTGGGACCGAACTTACAAGGTCGGTCATGCCTAAATCTTTGTACGTAAGTGAGTCTCGGGAATCGACCGATCTTGTGACCGAACTTGCCAAGATCGGTCGGGCCTGAGTTTTCAAAGGGAAAAAACTCTCGGGAATAGACCGACCTTGTGGACCGAACTTGTAAGGTCGGTCGGAGTAGAATTTTTGACGGTAATGTGTTCTGGAATGGACCGACCTTGTGTAAGGTCGGTCGGTAAGGTCGTCGGACCAAAACTTGTAAAAAAAAACAAACAAGAGTGGCTTAAGTAGTTAACCCTAGGGGTATAATGTAGGTAATCAAGGATAAGTTTGGACATTAAAACATGTCGTATAACCATGTAAAATGTTTAGTAAAATTCAAAGTTAAGTAAGTAAATTGACCGACGTTATTAATCATGTATATGAGTGACCTACGGTGGAAACCAGTCGAAGCAAGGACCAAGGTATGGTTTCTTGCAGTCTGTTGCCTACCGGTTTACACACCGCTTGTGTGTTGTTTGTTTTTCTGTGTGTTTATGACCTTGTAAGACTTAAGTCATGTAACGAGTTTACAGTTGTTTATATTGTTGTATTGTTGAAGTGTGACTCATACCCCTTGTTGTGACTAACAAGACTTAACCACATGCTGTGATTTGTTATTGAGTTCCAACAGTGAACTTCTAATGAGTGTTAACTGGGGGTGAGGAATCCGGTTGTCCGGTCACGCGTGTAAGTAAAAGAGTAGATATATGTATCAGATTCGACTCTTATGTTGTTAAGATTGTTCTCCTTTATTTGGCGTTCGATCTCCCGCTAGCTTCCTCCAAAGCTTACCTATTCTGACTTATCAGTTTAGTGGGAACATGTGTTTGTGTGGTGTGTTCGGGTCACAATATCCGAACCATCTGTGACTTAAGTTACTCGTTCGGCTAACAGAACGGTAATGAGTGTGTGTAACAAGCTTAACATGAGGGTGAACCATTCTCTAGGCTTCTTATGTTGATTAACCTTCTTGGTTTGTTGTTGTGGGAAGTGTACCCACTATGTATGTGAAGTTGTGCTATGCAATATTGTTGCTATGCCATATGTATATGTTATATGTTAAAATGAATGCCATGTCATCATGACAATTAGTTGCGCGTATCCCGGTAGCCGATGGGCTGCGCGTTAACCATACCAGCCAAGGGTTGTTGACCCCCTCGGGGGCTCCATATTTTTACTGCAGGATGAGGATCGAAAGAACGGAATGGCTATAGATTCTAGGCTGCAGAAATACTTCTGGTTATTTTTGATGTTGGGCCCGGATGCGCCTGTGCTCCCGTGGCGATATATTTTGGTACTGTCTGTATTGCAGTGACGGTCGTTTACAGTTGACAGTGGAGTTCATGTGTACAGTTTACAGTGACGGTTTGTATTAAATACTCGGTATGTTGGTTATGTATATATATGGTTGTTAGTACCTAATGCTCGGGAGTCTGATCATCAGACCGGTACACTTGTATTTATTCTGCCTTGTTAACCACGTGGGTGGTTGATGGCGTGTGTAGCCGAATCGTTTAGTTATTATTTAGTTGTTTTTTCACTGCGATTTCATTTAATGTTAACTGTGTAGTAGGGGTGTTATAGTTCCTTTGTAAAAACCGTCGAAAATAGCTTTAAAACAAAAGAACATTTTCGGCGGTTCCGAGTATAAACCGCCGAAAATGTAAGTTACATTTCTTTAAGTTTGACATTGCTTTTAAAGCTTATTTTTACATTAAACTCCAATCTAACTTTACCAAATTCGTACGTAATTTAATCCTAATATCTTTAAGTGATTAAAACTCACCAAACATCACCTTATCACCATATTTCTCACCAAATTTTATACTAACCAAATACTTAACTTTTAAAGCATAAAAAGCATTAATAACATAATAGAGTGGCCTAAATACATGGCCTTATTACAACCACCTTCACATATAACATTCAAATGACATAAACACTTATAATAACTTCTTCTTCTTTATGTTGTTAAGGACGTTTTTCTTCTATTTTTGTGGTGTTTTTGTGTGTTTTTTTATGTTTGAAATCTGATTGGGATAGAACGATTGTGTTCTGAGAGGTTTCGGGGTGATTTCAATAGCGTTTCGGTATAGATTTGAGGGTCGGGAGTGTAAAAAACGTGGGGTCTGTGTTTTCTAACTTTGGGAGTGTTCTTTTCTACCCTAGGTCGTTTTTGGAAGGTCCTTTTATAGAAAGAGCATGGCCAAATTGATAGAACACATTTTTTATCGAAAACCCTGATTTTGTGCTCTAAGATAAGCTTATTTTTTAAAATATGCTACAGGTCGATAAAAATTCTGAAATTTTAACCAAATATAAAGACGATTGTTAAGAATTTTGAGAGTTGGAATCGGGTTATTTTGATAAATAATGATTAGATAAAATCTTACAATCTGGAACCTCCCATAATTCATAACTTACGATTGGAAAGTCAAAATTACAAAACTCCAATGGTGTTAGTCCTAAAAAGCATCATCTATATTGTGTTAACGTTTTATGACATTTGGACTTGATTTGAGTATTTTCCAAAGGAGAGAGAAAATTGCAAGAATGTTTGAATTTCTCTTTTGAATTTTGGGCTAAGGTTCCAAATAAAATACTTTCAGGTTTATGACTATATGCAGTCTCGATAACCATGTGACAATTTTATTTTAATTTTGGAAACCTTTTATTTCTATTTTGAGGTTATTTCATGTGTTAATTATTAAAGAAATTAGCTTATAATTTGAATCAAAGCTAAATTCCCAAAATAAAAATTATCTACAAATTATGAAATACCTTTCATGATGACTGTGGTATTTGGAAGTGTTTGGAGATAGCGAACAAGTCATATGAAAATAGAAAATCCCGAGAACGTCCTTAGAAAATCCCGTATTGGTGCATTTTGACCATTTCGCCCTTTATAACACGTATGCCTTAGAGACTACTCCGAGGGGGTTGAAATTTTGGGTATAACAGTAGACATCACTAAAGATAAAGTAAACTCGATAATGGAGCGAAGTTTATGGGATTTGGTCGGGTAACTTCCAAAAAGAATCTGACCATGAAATTTTTCCATCATGTAAAGGAAGATAATTCTGAATTTTCTAATGAAGAATTGAAATTTTTGGATAGGGGGTTGCTATTCGCAGTACAAAATTACTAATCACCGCAGTACAAAATTTTTTTAATTCATATTGACGTTGTACACATGTAATAATGTGTCGCTGTGTTTTTTTTTCCAAAAATGATATCTGAAAGTAAATTTACCGAAGTACTTTGTCGTTGATTTGTAGCGAATTTTACTAGTTACTTTTTTGTTCGAATCAATACAAGAACCTTTTTTTTGTAAAAAAAAGTGTTGGATTACATTTTTATGTGTTTATTATTAATTTGACTTAAAATTAATTTGTACTGCGAATAGCAAATACTTTACTATTTGTAGTACAAATTTTTTTTTTTCACCAAACTTAGTTGAATAAGTTTGAATGTTACGGGGAGACACTTTTTTTTGAAATAATAGACAATTGAATAACCAAATTTAAGTCAATATGATTAAAACAACAACTAAGTTAAAGAAAAACTAAGTTACAACAACTAATTTATAGAAAACCTAAGTTACAACAACTAAGTTAAAGAAAAACTAAGTAAGTTAAAGAAAGACTAAGTTACAACAACTAAGTTAAAGAAGAACTAAAGTACAACGTTGATGATCCAACTATCTAACCTAGATTGTATTTGATGAATCCAAGGTCCGACAGTATTTGGATCTCTATAAAAGAACCACTGCGGATAGACAGGGGGGAGTGGGGAGTCATCAACCATGCTGAACCGTACAAAATGACCCTGGGGGCAAATTCCTTTGTGGATCTCTCCTCTTGGGCTATCACGATCGGTATAATTATCGAGTGGAAGGTATGTGGCACTTGTCATACCCCCCCCCAGACAGTAGAGTAGAAAACTACTATCGAAGTGTACTTTGTCGCGATCGCCAACCCCATTTCCGTGGTCATCCATTTCTCTGGAGGGCTGGCTCTCCTAATTCCAATGAAGCGCTCTTAACATGCCGTTGTACGGTCCTTCGTTAAAAATGGCCTTGTATAGTCCATTCGCCGGTTCTGTATTCTTCATGTGATTGTACAATGCTCTTCGGACATCTTTCCACCTCTCTTCATTTGAATATAGGTAATCAGCAATGACCCTGAAACCACAATTCCTATCTCCACGAACATCAATATACCCAATCATATATTGGTATATGGTTGGGTGATCGATCTTGGGTCGTATTTGTGTATCCTCTAATATCGTGATGATCTCTTTACTGATTGATGGCGCTCCTTCTGACTGGCCTGCCCTTGGTCGGTTACGCTCCCAAGATGAAGGTTCCCATTGGTTTGGTCTTGAGGTCGTGGTAAGTCTGCCAATCCCAAACTATTCCAATGGCTCTTCTAATTGGCACACCATATCTGGGTGAAGGAAGTTTTGGATTTGACTGTAACATTTCACCATTAGAGTAGGATCATCTAACTGTGCTACCTCAGAAGCTATATTTCGCCATCTATTCTGTTCTTCCTCCTTGTAGGATACCATATCAATTGTCGATTCATGTTTCTCCCAGCTTAGGGTATACCAAAAACGATGTATATCCCTCTTCGAGCATAGTATACCACTATCCAGCATGTAGTTTAATTTACAAGTGCAAGGTAATCCATGAGAGGTTACCTTGCCACATCCACAGAGTGAGCTGTCCATTTGCACATAATTCACCCTTCCAAGCTCCTTGACTAGTTCATCTAAGCAAAGTACACTAACCTTCACGATCAGGTCAGCAATTGGAATCCTCATGTGCTCTCTTCTATGTTTTGTCCTGGCTGCCTCAAAATCCTTTTTTAACTCCCGGATGCTTGTATTCACATGATCATTAATCTTTGGAAAGATTACATCCAAAGTGTGTCTAGCACTCCTTAATCTCGCCTTTAGACAAGAATGTGCGCTCTCCACCCTATCAAATGTTTAAGTAAGTTTTATAGATCTATAACAATGACTGTATTATCTTAAAAATTACAAGATTAACAATTTTACCTATTTGTCGTTGTGTTGCTGAAGTGCAACACATTCTTGACCCAAGCCTCCACAAATTTTTCCTTGTATTTCTCCCAGACTGATGCAACATACGTAATGAAACGTGGATAGCTTCGGTATGTATTCTTGAAATTTCGTACCTCTCGTTGTAGTCCTGCTCTGTGCTCGAGTAGACAACCGAAGTCCACATCGGACGCAGCCGCCGCCCTTCCTCTATCACCCATATATGTCTCGGCTTTCCCATGAACGTTCCTACTTATGTGCCACCGACATAGTAGATGATGAGATTCAGGAAATACCTGTTCTAAGGCATTCATCAGGGCCAGACATCTGTCGGTGATAAATGTAGAGGTTGTAGTCCAACCGAGCAGGTCCTTAATTGTTAAGTGCCCACAACATACATGTCTGTTGATTCTGATACAAGAAAGGCGAAGGCAATGCTGAAGTTTTTGCCTATACTCGTCATCCCGATGAGCTGAACCAAAGGCATTTTTGCTATGTTCGTTTTATAGGTAGCATCAATGCCTATGACATACGGAAAAGCATGGAACAGTAATCTAGAGGTAGGGTGTGCAAAGAAGATGGACCCAAGTCGTGTTTGATCCCCTAAATTGTGAAATATAATCATGTTATCTATCAAATTAATATGAAACCTAAAGGATTGTAGTTATTTGAGACATAATGAAATACCCCGACCTTATATATGGCGATTAAATTATCCTAATAAGTATTTAAGAGCCTGATAATGATTAAGAAGTATTGGTAAGGGAAAATAAATCCGAAAGAAATAAAGAAACGCTTAAAAAGCAAAAAACGCTAAATAAGCGTTAAATAACCATAGGAGGTATGAGACCTCGGTTAGTGTATTATATGGATTCTAAAGGTTTAATAAGACCTAAATAATATATGGGAATGATTCCCGAAGAAAACGGATCCAAGAAATGTATTAAAACGCTAAAAGAGCTTTAGCGCACGTTTTTCGAGGAAACCCGAAAACGTGACTTTAAGTGGTCAAACAGACCCGTAAAAATTATGAATCATTAAATAATAGTTATTAAGCATTTATGGAAGCTTAATAACCAAAAAAATAATGAAATGAGAAAATCCGGAAAACGGGCCCGGTTAGTGAATAGTATCAAAACCGGGTAAAATAACGAGCATTTCTGTAAAAGACGAAAAACACTCCAACTAGCAGTAATGTGTGGGGCCGATTTTTAAGGGGTCAAATAACCCTCTCACACACATGTAACTAGCTAGATTAATGTAGAGTCAAAAAGCAAAAAGGTGGGAAAGTAAAAAGCACTCACACACTCTCTCTCTCCCCCCCATTTATCTCTCTCTCTCCTTCCCTCCTTCCCTCTATATCGATTTTGCCCTCTCTCTCTTCTGGTAGGGCGATTTCAAAGCCCCAATGGATGCTCCCATGGCTTCCTCACTTTCTTCCTCATGCTCTAGCTCCATTGAGCTCCAAATGTAAAATAAATTACACATTTGTAATCCCCTCATCTCCTCTCTCTACATTTCTATCTTTTCGAAATTCGAAAAGGATGAGTTTCATCTCCATGGGTTTTCCCCATTTGAAGAGAAAAGCACACCATTGTGAAGCTTGGAGTCTCCTCTTTCCAACAAGGTAAAAATCTCCATGAAAGACCTCACTTTTCTCCATCTCTTGGTATGGCCAATTTTGGTCTCCCTCTCTTACCTGTTTTTCCTCTTGTTTTGGAGCTTTGCTTCAACCCTCCAATGGTGGTGAGAACACCTTCTTGAACCAAGGGCTAAAACCCCTCCTAAAGCACTCCAAAGGTAAACCCTAGAATTTGTATTTTAAACACTCCAATGAATTAGTGTTAATGTGAGGGCTAGTAGATTAATCATGCTTGTCTTTGTGTGCTTGGGTGATGGGGATGGAGTTTGGCAACTCCATTCCCCATAAAACCGATTTGGACAAGAAAGAGAGCAAGAGGAGAAATGGAAAAGGAAAGAAGGAAGTATAAGCTCAAGGTAAGAGCTCCTTCCTAATGTAAATTATATTGCATTAGAGTAATGGGAATGGGTAAATATTTAAAGGACTTAAAACCTTGTACTAGTATTTAGAATTGTGAAGTTTGAGTATTTAAGAGCAAGTATGTGGATTGTAGGCCTTAGAGCCAAATAATTGTATATGAGTATTGTATTGTGGATTGAGGAAATATTGGTGTATTGGGATTTTTGTGTGTGCTGGTAGAACCCTTGTGGTTTGGCTAGAATAGGGATGAATTTGATGAGAAAGGAGGTGTGTGAATAAGTAAGGAAAGTAGATGAACTATAGCAAAATTTTAGTAGGAATTATGTATTTAAGGATGACTTGGTGGGTGGGAGAACCAAGGTGTGTATTGGGATTAGTAGAGAGGTTTAGTAGCTATGGAATGGTAATTGTACACTACAAGATAAGAGTATTATAGTGACACACATTTATTGTGACACATAATTAAGTGTCGCTATAGATAGTTTTTATTGACACAAATATGTGTTACAAAGATTTTCTAATTTTTACCAACTCTTTTATACAAATGTCAATATAGCACTATATATACTTACTGAAAATTAAAACTTACTAAAACTTACTGACTGAAAAAAATATAAGTCACTATATATGTATGATGATAACTAATAATTATTTAAAATAAGTCAGTAAAGATTTTCTTTCAAAAAAAAAAGTCAGTAAAAGATTTCATTAAAAAACCTCACATCCCTCACTCCACGGTTCAGTTAGAAACAAAAAACTCACTCACCGCGGTATGAAGCACCCATTCTCTCGCAGCGACTGAAATCTTCGCAAGTCACTCTTCATCTTCGCAAGTCACCCGTCTTCTTCCCCCGTCCTTAAGGTTGTCGACACTAGATTGTTCAGTTTGGGTGACGGGTATGCTTTTGCACTAGATCTAGCATGTTTCCCCTTTTTTTTAGATTAGGGTTATCGCTATCTGTCGATCGTGCAAAACTGTGAATGCTCCTGTTTTTGTGTTTGTGAAAAACTGTGAATCCATTACTTTGTTGAGTTCACATGTCGATTTGTTAATATACTATGGACTTATTCTGTAGCTTCGGTATTTTATTCATAACAAATTTATTTTAGTTGCTTAAGAGCGAGACGAAGACGTTTGTTTGAGTCTCGTCTCCCCCTATCTCGTCTATTTGATTAAAGGATACTCTAACTACACTTCAACATGACTATGAAAGGTTTATTTTGTGTCAAGTATGTAACTGAGAGTTTGTACGTGATAAGTGAATGAGGAGCTGACTCTCTCTCTCTTCTTCTCTCTCTGTGCTATAGCTACATACCAGCTCGTGACGGTCAATAATATATATATATATAATGTATATAATCTGCCTGTTGCGTAGGGCTATTTCTGATTCTATATATCCATTTTCAATATCTGTAATGTGACTATTAATTGTACATATATATTCGACACTGTTTCATTTCATATATAGCTTATTATAATTTCGCAAGAGATGTTAACAGCTAGTATATTTTAACCTATGAACATGAAACGAGAAGGGTATGGGAATGGAAGTTGGAAAAGGTCAGGTCCTCTGTTGATGTGCCTCTTGATGTGTGTTTTAGTGATTTAAAATAAAATAGAAAGTGTTTAGTGCCTCTGGCCTCAATTAAAACAGAATGTGATTCCACTTATGCTGGACTTCCTTAATTTTTTTCTTTTATTGAACAGACACAGAGATATATATACAAATTAAGCCACATATTAATAATAGTTTTCATTCATATTACTTTGTCCTAAACGCAGATTTTTAGTTATGGATAAGACATGGATGTATTTATCAAAAAGAACATGTGATGAATTCTCAAACGGAGTGGAGTTCTTTTTGGATTTAGCTTTTGAAAAATCTGCAGTTATGGGACAAATATTGTGTCCTTGTAAAAAATGCAAGAACTTGTTTTACTACAAAGGAAGAGGTTCGTGATCATCTATTTTGGAGTGGATTTGTGAAAGGATATACACAATGGAAATCACATGGAGAAATTTATACTGCTTCATCTAGCACTACTGCTGCACCTTCTGAAGAAAGTGGAAGGTTTGGACATGATATATCTGGGATGCTACATGATTTGTTTCCTACAGTGCATGCTGATGAATCTGATTCTGATATGAGAGGTGGTCCAGTAGATATGGATGCGGCTGATCCGAGCAGTGAGCCTTGTGTCAATAATGAAAAAGAGACATTCTATAACTTGCTAAAGGATGTTGAAAAGAAGGTGTATCCAGATTGCAAATACAACAAGTTATCTTGTTTGGTTCATTTGTATCATTTAAAATGCCTTAATGGATGGAGCAACAACTCTTTCTCAATGTTGTTAGAGTTCTTAAGAGATTTACTACCACAAGGAAATGAGCTTCAAGAGTCAGCCCATCAGGTCAAAAAGATAATCTCTAACTTAGGCTTGGGGTATGAGAAGATCCATGCATGTCCAAAGGGTTGCATGTTATTTTGGGGTGACAATGAAAAAGAAGAAACTTGTGGGGAGTGTGGATCTTCTAGATGGAAAGTTGGGGAGGATAACTCTAGTATTGTGGAGAATTCTAAAAAAAAGAAGGCTGCAAATATTTTACGGTGGTTTCCTTTGAAGCCTAGACTCCAAAGATTATACGTGTGTTCTAAAACAGCTGGTCTTATGAGGTGCACCATACTGGTAGGAACAAAGATGGAAAACTAAGGCATCCAGTTGATGCTAGAGCTTGGAAAGATTTTGATGAAAGATACCCAAGATTTGCGGAGGATCCTCGAAACATTCGTCTAGTTATGTCAAGTGATGGATTTAACCCATTCAAGACCATGAATGTTAGCTATAGTATATGGCCCGTTTTTGTTATACCATATAACCTCCCTCCTTGTTGGTAATGAAACAACCCAACATCATTCTTTCTTTGCTCATTCCTGGTCCAAAAAGTCTCAAAAAAATGGATATATACATGCAACCTCTAAAAAGAGTTGAAGGAGTTGTGGGATATTGGGATTGAGACATATGATGCATTTTCAAATGAAACTTTTCAATTGAAGGCAGCATTACAAGGCACAATATCAGACTTTCCTGCTTATGCCAGTCTTTCTGGGTGGAGCACAAGGGGATAGCTTGCTTGCCCAGTATGTGGCTTCAATACCGATTCATTATGGCTTCAAAATGGTAGGAAATTCTGCTACATGTGTCATCGCAAGTGGCTACCACCACCTGAACACATATTTCGATCAGAGACCTCATCATTTGATGGTAGAGAGGAACTAAGAGATGCACCTCCCCGTCCTTCTGGAGATATGATTCTACATCATCTTGAGGGAATTGACTTCCTTGAAGATAATGTCAACAATGGTCCGTTGAAAAAGAAAAGCATTTTTTTCTCGTTACCTTATTGGGAGCATTTGAAGTTGCGTCATAGTCTTGATGCGATGCACATTGAAAAAATGTGGCTGATAATGTTACTGGGACTATAACGGGACAAGAAGGGAAGTCCAAAGATAATTACAAAGCTAGACTTGACTTGCAACAGATGGGTTTGAGAAGTGAACTTCATCCTCAAAACATCCAAGGAGGAAAACAGTGTATTTACCCAAAGCTTGCTATCAAATGACCAAAGATGAAAAGGATGCATTCTTGGAAGTGCTCAAGTCTATCAAACCTCCTGATGAGTATTCTTCAAATATCTCTCGTTGTGTGCAGTTAAAGGATCGAAAGCTTATAGGATTGAAAAGTTATGATTGTGACATGTTGATGCAAGAATACTTACCAATTGCTTTGAGAGGAACTTTGCCAGACTGTGTAAGTCTCACTTTAGTTGAGCTCTGTGACTTCTTTAAGAGGATTTGCAGCAAAGTTTTAACAGAACAAGAACTTGAAAATCTTCAATCCCAAGTTGTTGTAACTATGTGTAAAATGGAAAAGATCTTCCCTCCTTCCTTTTTCACTATCATGGTGCACTTGATCATTCATTTGGTGGAGGAGGTTAAGCTAGGAGGTCCTGTGACATTCCGCTGAATGTATCCCATAGAAAGGTGGTAAATCTGTTAGTAGTTTGTTTACTTTTCAATATTTTCTAGTATTAATCTTCAACTTGATATTAGGTACCTTCTTACACTTAAAAACTATGTGCACAATAGAGCTCATCCAGAAGGTTCCATTGCTGAAGGATATATGGCCCAAGAGAGTTTGACGTTTTGTTCACGATATTTTTCGGGTGTTGAAACTCTTTTTACTAGACCACTAAGAAATGATGAGATTGTGATCAAGAAGAAGTTGAGGAGTCCAACTTACTCTGCCCTGGGCGACCATTACGAGTTATTGCCTCCAAGTTTCCCAACAAAAGAGAAAAAGATGGTCAAAGTGTGAGATTGATACCCAAGCACTTGCTCAGGCACATCGTTATGTCTTGTTCAATGTTGACTCAATTTAGCAATTTCGGGAGTAAGTAGTTGATCTTGTTTTTAGTATGGGTCATCAATCAATTAGTTGAATTCTAATTCAATTCATTTAAATCTTTAGGGAGCACATAAGAACCATCCGAGCTCAAAATCGTTCAAGGCGTCTACCTCTATATGAAATTGAAAAAGCTCATTGCCAACAGTTTAGCGACTGGTTTCGGAAACGGGTATTCGTCAAGAAATTATTATTAAAGGAAAGCTGAATTTCGTTCTCTATATGATAAATGTAGTGGTAACATATAAGAACTTTCGTAGGTTACACGTTTGGAAGAAGGAGGTGATCCAAGAGTGACAGAAGACATTAAGTGGCTTGCTCGTGGGCCAAACACATCTGTTAAAAGATTCTCAGGTTATCTTGTCAATGGTTATCGGTTTCATACGAAAGACCATGAGAAGCTCCTCAAGACTCAAAATAGTGGTGTGGCTGTAACTGTGAGGGGTGCAAGTTATTCTAATGCAAGAGGTTCAAGACTAGTTGAAGAAGTGACCAAGTATTATGGTTCACTAAAAGACATATTTTAGTTAAACTACTCTGGTAAACTTCGAGTAGTTTTATTCAAGTGTGATTGGGTTGACATAAACAGAGGCATTAAGCATGATGATTTTGGCGCAACACTTGTTAACTTCTCATATTTGGCCAACACGGGAGCTAGTATATTGATGATCCTTTCATTCTAGCCTCACAAGCGGAGAAAGTCTTCTATGCTAAAGATGTTATGTCTAATGATTGGTTAGTTGCTAGAAATGTTAAAGTCAGAGATGCATATGACATGGGTGATATCTCACAATTTCATGGTGATCGTAATGCTAATGATGAAAGATTCAATGTTGTAAACTTACACTGTGTTGGGGTTGATGGTGATGATGGAGAGGATGTGACCCCAATGATGGAATTTAAAGACATGGAAGATGTAGAAGAAGCTGATGGAATATGAAGATAGCCTAGTGTTTTTGGTGCGCTTAACGTTTTTAGTGATATTTTATAATTTGTTATATATCTTCTGTTTGAATCTTATATATTGCTTGATTTTTTTTGTGTAAAGTTTGATATTGTTGGTATTATATGTGTATCAATATTCTAGAATATTGTTTTTTGTTCACTTATGGAAAGTAACAATATGTGCTTTGTCATTCTTTAGAATGGCTAAACGAAAGCGAGTCAGGGTGATAACTATCAACAATGAAGCACAACAACCGCCTACTGCTCAAGAGAGTTCTGTTCAATCCGTGGAATCTTTTCATACTGGTCCATCTAATGCTTCAGATCCACAGGAATCAGAGGGTACCCTAGCTTCTCATGAAGAATCACATGAGATTGAGCAAGGTTTCTAAAAAACAATGTGTTATTATTTTATTACTCTATAATTTATCAGTCTTTTATGTTGTTGAATGTTGTCTATAGATGTTGAATGTTGTCTATAGATGTTGATGTGTCATTGGATTTTGAGTTTCCTATTCATTTTAGCTTTTTGAAATGGTTTTATTGGAATTGGAAAGACTATAAAGAAAGAAAGGGACTTGTTAAGACTTAGACTTTATACATGTGATTTGTAGAAATTAAGAAGGTTAGAGGTCCTAGATGTGTGGAACTTAGAAAGTGGACAACAGGTTAGGCTGAAAACTAAATGAATTTGGGCTGCCAATTGGAGACGAGGCATGCATGTTAACAAGATTTCTTGGGACACTTGTGAAAATGCCCCAACATGTGCCTATCAACTTCTCTGATTGGAGAAAGGTTCCACGAGGAATAAAAGATGATCTTTGGAGCATTGTGAAGGTAATTTTCTTCAACTTTTTTTATATTTAAAATAATCCTTATGTTTTATATTTGTAATATCTATCTCTTTTGTAGGAAAAATTTCATTTGACCCAGAAACACCAGCTACTAAAAAGTGGGTCATTGCTGACTTGGGAAAAAAGTGGAAATCCTGGAAACATGAGTTGAAATCATGCTATTTTGATTCCAGCGACACTGTTGATGAAATTCTAGCAAAGGTGACGGATAGAAGAGTTAATAAAGATCAACTGAAGGATCTTGCAAGTTGCTGGGTCAACCCCAGATTATCAGGTAATGTTTTCAGCAAACTCATCTTACATTTATCTATTATACACTTTTCATTTGATATTTAATTACTTGTGTTGTTTGTGTCATAAAACATGTAGAAACTTTGTGAACAAAAGCAAATGAACCGTAACAAATTGGAAGAGCCTCATTGCACTGGGACAAAATCTTTTGCAAGACTTAGAGATGATGAGGTATGTAAGGTTAATTATATAAGTGGATGTAAATCACTGCTGGTGATCTTTTGCTGGTTTAAGTTATGCAAGTTTGTGTTACTAGTGTTGTATGTACATTGATTTTTTTTAACATTTGAGCTAAATAATATTGAGTATTTATGTTGCAAATTTCCAATGTTAAAAGTTCTTTTCTGTTATAATCCTAGAGAGAATATGTTCTTTTAGCTCCCCGATGATCTGTTTACCAGTAACTAACTAACTATATATGTATATATATCAATAACTTTTACTGCAGAGGAAAAAAAATAATGGTGTCCCACCTTCACGTACTCAAATGTATATGAAGAGTCGTACACAAAAAACTGGGCATATTGTGAATGCAAAAGATGCTGAAGTCATGGTATGATTTTGAACTTTTTGTTTTTGAATTCAATCATACTTTACATTGGTTGTTTTTCTAATATAGTTAACTGTTAGGAAAATTTGAAACTGCACATGGAGCATTCGAACAACTCAAGTGGATCAGTGGGGGTTAATGATTGGACAAATGATGAGTTCTCTAAAGTCAAAGGACCCGAAAAGAGAGGTTACATTCGATGCATCGGAAGAATTCCAACTGTAAAGACAAATGTTGGTGCACCTTCGGAAGAAACACAAGCATTGAAATCTACAGTTGATGAACTTAAAGGTACTCTTGCTCAAACTCAAGGGGCCTTGGCTCAAACACAAGGGTTGCTGGTCAGTGTTGTAAATTCTCTAAAGTCTCATCTACCAGAAGCAAATCTATCTTCTATTGTCAACAACCTTAACCTGCAGGTAACATTCTCATTCTTGATATCTAACAAACTGTCTCCCATGCTTCTTTCTCTCTCGATCAGTCGCTCGATTTCAGATCAAATAATATCTTAATTAAACTTGGATGATTATGAGAAAAGGAATAGAGTATTAATTGCTCACACCCCTCTCCCACTTTAAATTCGAACTCGAGTGAGACAGATTATGAGCGAATTTGTTTGAAGGCAATGTCCTTGTTTTATCACTGCAGAAAATTAAAGTTAGTAGTCTGATTAAGTGGTAATATTAGTAGTATTTTCCTCATTTTGCCTTTCATTCTCAAGTTCAGGTATTTTTGTTTTGTTCAATTACTAGTGTTGTATGTACATTGATTTTATAAGCTGCTGTAGTAGTATTAGTAGTCTGATTAAGTTTTTGAATTCAGGTCCCACATGATCTTGTCAGTGGCACAAATCAATCATCCAGTGAAAATGAAGTTGCACATGGACAAGGACATTGTGGGCAAGGTTAGAAATTCATTTCAGTATTTTTACTGTACTTATTAAGTTTTTTTTGTTTTGCTTTGAGTTATTTGTATGTTAGTTCTAAATTACAAAATATATGCATGTGGTTGGTAGGTATGTTACTTTGAGTTCTGCATGTACATAATATGTGTGGTTTGTATGTTGTGATCTTCACCTTCTGTGTGTGGTTCTGTTGAGTTTTGTTACTTGATCTACTTTGCTAGCTAGCTATGCTTGTCCAGAATATGTGTGGTTCTGTTGAGTTTTTGGCAGTAACAGATGTTCCAAACTCAGGCAATTGAAACAAAACTAGCTGCCAGATTTGATTGCTTTCTATAACCAGATTTTGATTCCTTTTGTTGTACTAGCAGTAGTAGTATCTCTCTTTTCTCTTCTTTTATAACCAGATTTTGATTCTTTTATTGTACGACTGTAGACTGTATAGTGAATGTGCAAAAAAGATAAGAATGATACGTGTATGAGTATAGACTGTATATTGAATGTGCACATGCATTTGAATTTATAGTTGATTGGTGAGAAGGGTGATAGTATCCAGTCCATAAACTTCCTTTTTCTGCCTATGTATGGTTTGCATTTCAGTCCAGAATTCTCCCATCTCTAGTTTGTTAGTGTATTAATATGTGGTTTGTGAGAGGTTTTATATTGAGTTTTTTTACCAATTGCAGGTTCATCACACATGCATGGATTTGTTGATTGAAAAATGAAGCAAGAGCTGAAAAGATTCAAAGAGAATGACTACTTTTGTTACAAACTTTGACCACTAACTATTTAGTGTGTAGTACTTTAAAACTATGGGCAGGTTTGTGAGTAGGTTTGAAAACATACATGAAACCAAATTCTATCTCCTTTTGTGAAAGTTCCAAGTGCATTTTGATACTTTTAAGTGCTTGGAATTAGTGATGATATCAAACTATGATGTTGTTGAATTGGTGAATTAATAGAAATATTTCAATTCTCACTATTTGATTACAAGACCTTTCATATGATGAATATTGTTGAAATAATGTATGCTGACACAAAATATGGTCTATACTGACACTTGTTAGTGTCACTAAAATGCTGGTTAGGTTGTCTGTTAATAGGCTCTAAGGACACAAAAAAAGTGTCAGTAAACTATTTTTACTGACACACAAAGAGTGTCAGTATAGCTTTGTTCGAAACTCTTATTTTAGCTATTGAAATAGTGTTCAGTGACACATATATAAGTGTCAGTATAGAGTTAACTGACACATAAATATATGTCAGTATAGGGTAAACTGACACAAAAAAAAGTGTCAGTATAGCTCTACACCTTTCACCACCGGCATTTCGTTTTTGTGTCAGTAAAGACCTATAGTAACTACGGTACCACTGACTTTATTTTGTGTGTCGGTAAATCCCGATACACCCTATACTGACACTTTTTTGGGTTTTACTAACACTTTTTTTGTGTCAGTAAAACGCTTTTTTTTGTAGTGGTAGTATGAGAAATAAGAAGTGTAAAATCTGTAGCAAAGTGTATAAGAATACATTGGAGAAGTTAGGAGAATTTAAATGTGCAGAATTTTGTAGAAGGAGTGTTGGAACTTGGGTATAGGTAGTGCGATGGCTTAGAAATGAATTGGTATGGTAGGAGAGGTATTTAGAATGCTAGGAGTAGCATTGGTTGAGGAAGTATTGGATGGGAGAATTGAGTTTAGAACCTGTAGCATAGTGTAACAAAAAACTGTTACAAGTGTTGAAAAGGGGTAAGGGAATTGTGTAAATTGATTGATGGATTTGGTAATGGATTTGGTGGATGGATTGAGGTATACTAGGAAGCCTAAATAGCACTAAAACATGAGGGATTACATGTAGGAGGATTGGGAAGTAATGGGTAAAAGAGAGGACTGAAAAAATTTTAAAACTGAAGTACTGGGCCGAACCGGACTTGCGACCGGACTTGCAAGTTCGGTCGAGCCCAGAATTACAAAGACGGGAAACCTTCTGGAATGGACTGAACTTGCGACTGGACTTGCAAGTTCGGTCGGACCAGAAAATTCCCCCTTATGAAACCTTCTGGAATGGACCGAAATTGCGACCGGACTTGTAAGTTCGGTCGGCCAGAAAAAATTTCCGTAATGCAAGCTACTGGAATGGACCGACCTTGCGACCGGACTTGCAAGGTCGGTCGGGCTAAAATTTTCACATACGAACCTTACTGGAAAGGACCGACCTTGGGACCGACTTCCATGGTCGGTCGGCCCTGGAATTTTCACACGATGTAGCCTACTGACTTGGACCGAACTTGCGACCGGACTTGCAAGTTCGGTCGAGTCAAACAATTTTTTTTTTATTATATGATTATAGTAATCATGTATATATATATGCCTATACACATATAAGCATATGTAGGTGGTAATACACCATTAATGAAGTAGTAATGGTAAGAAAGTAAGTAATGGAGTATGGAAAACAAGTTTAAGAAGTAGTAAAGTAAATGAAGGTTTTATAATCAGGTAAGAAAGTAATGAAGTGGTAAGTAAATATTGAAAGTATCAATGAAGGAGTAAGTTAGATCAATAATAGACCATTGATCATGCTACTCCATGTATGTATAGGAATCAAATAGTTGATCTCCAAGGAACCGGTAGTGCGAATACGACGGTGTACGGTATGATTTCTTCATGCCCTGTATCCTAACTTGGTTACCCCGATTTGTGTGCTTATGTGATCACCAATAAGATAAATGCATGAATCGGACTTTTATTGCACTTAATTGTGTTTGAACTATATTGTTCTTGTTGTATCTTCTTGAACAATAGTTTGTATAATTCATGAATGCATGAAATGAGAATGAAGTGTATGTGTAAGTATAAGTACTTGGTTTGTATGGATGTATGGGAAGTAAGTATGGACTTCTACTAATTCCTAACGATCTAACTCCCTAACATGAGTAATGAGTATAATGGAATGAGTAGAAGCCCGATATAGTTTCGGCCACGCGTGAGGATAAGGAAACACAAGAGGTTGGGTCCGAATCCTGGCTATAATCTTTT
This sequence comes from Limonium bicolor, assembly GCA_023374045.1. Taxonomy (NCBI): domain Eukaryota; kingdom Viridiplantae; phylum Streptophyta; class Magnoliopsida; order Caryophyllales; family Plumbaginaceae; genus Limonium; species Limonium bicolor. Next base: position 112,166,414 of record CM041780.1, read on the forward strand.
CCATGGACCAATCCCCTTGAATGGTTAGCATCCTGGATTAGTGGGCCACCCTAAAGCCCGGTGGTGGGATGTAGTAATCCCTGTCCGGAGGTCATACCGACTTAACTGGAAGTAAAGTATGTAAGAAGTAAGTATTGTATGTGTATTGGTCTTGGCTATTGTAAGTCATTGACCCGGAGTAAAGGAGTATTGAACACCCGATTAACCCGGGTGTGTAATGAGGCTATCAAGCCTTCTGTATGAATTGGAGAAGTGTATCTCTGTATTGCGTATTGAGTATGTAATGAGTATGTATTGTGTATGTGTTTCTGAGGATGGTAAGTAAGTATTGGTTGACTTGTATTGTCTTCCAAGCATGTATTGTACTGTACGTATGTATGTACACCTTGAGTTGTATTGCAGTATCGCGAATGAAAGTATGTATGTATGTATATGAGTATGTATGTATGCATGTATTGTAAAATGAATTGCATGTATTCGACCAAATGGTCGGCGTGCCCTCGCTAGTACGCGGGGTATGCGGTTCATATGCAGCGAAAGCTGACCCCCTAGGGGGAACGTTTTTAGTATGCAGGTACCCGAAGCGGATGTGGTCAAGGTGAAAGACCGGAGGCCACCCTGGATAAGTAGAAGTCGAATGTGGAGGTGTACGAAGTGGCACACCCCTTGTACTTGGAAAAGTAAGTAGTTGTGAGGATGGGTAGTGGTTAGACCCTTAATGAGTATGCATGGAATTGAAGAGGTATCGTATCTGTATTTGGGACTTAGTAAACTCGGTATGTGTAGTACATTATCTTGTATTGAATTATGGAGTATTGTATTGAATGGAGTATTGTAGTACTCAGTAAGTAATGGGAGTATGTATTGTATTTGTGTAGTACTCGGATATTCCGGTCCATCAGACCGATGCTGTATGTAGAAGTAGTAGCCTTGTCAGTCACGTGGTTGACTAACGGCATGTATCACCCGATGTATGTAAGTATTTACCCGCTGCGTGACTCGGAAAGCACGAGGAGATTGGATGATAATGATTGTATTTGGTAGGGGGTGTGTTACAAAAAGTGGTATCAGAGCGAAGTGTCGCTCTGATAACTGGAAATACAGAGTTTAGGAATACCGAGTTAGGAATTAGAAGTTTAGGGCTAAGGGCTGAGTGTTAGCATTAGATATGCTAGTTAGGAGCTACCGGTGAGCACCGGATACCTACAATACCAGTCCCGCCCGCGCGAACCCCGTTGTGTAACTTGGGAAGGACGCCAGGGAGAGGGAAAGTCCTCTCATACTCGGGGAAACCCGATCTGGCAGTTGTGAAGCAATCACACAGTAAACAAGAACCGACATACGGTAGATTCCCAGAATTGGAAGTCTAGAGATGGAACCCCGGTTGAACAATAACACCCGCACTCAATAGCGGTTGAACGAGCACTCCAACTACGATGAGGCTATAACTTGTAACAGCATGGGCGACGTGCTTAGCAGTCGCGAAACCTAGCTAGTCAACCAGCGGCAGGAAAAGCAGCACTAAGCGTGTAAAGGAACGGGAAAAATTACAATAACAGAACCAAGACACAAGTCTACGGGATAGTAGTACTTGAATAATACCACCAACGGAATGCTAGCTGACTAAGGACATAGTCAGAAGCGGTTAACTCCAAAGCTACCCACGCCATTAAGGTTACAATACCTGGCCTATATAGCACAGACAACTAAAAGAACAACCATAAGGTATAATCCGATAGGACTACGAGGGTAGTGCCTAAACAAGGTAGGCTCAGTAACCACCACAAGTGTGTGGGAATGAGCCACAAGGAACAACACTAAACCAAATAAGGCGGGAATCTCCAAGGATTGGAGAAGTACCCAGACTACGACGGCCATGTCTAGACCACCAAGAAGCTACCTAAAAGATCGAGTATCCCAATCAGCGATCAATAAGATCAAGGGAAGAGTCAACAAGACTATCAAATACTAATGGAAACCCATACCGAGATCGGTATAGAATTACCCAAAAACCACCAGTACCACGCACTTGCCACGACAAGTGCAGTAAGGACAGAATATGTAAAGAACTCTAACACACCACAGGTACATAGTAATGTACCGTGGCTACAAGAAGCACTACAGGATCACACATAATAACAACTAGGAGTATGGAACCTTGGAAAGGCCCGACGGCCTGACCATTACTTTAACCTCATACCAGTCAGCATGAAGCTAGACTTGGTCAAGACCTCAAGCATGGCTGTGCCATGGGAGATTTCTTTTAACACTGAACCATTGTTTTCAAACCCGAATTCTTCTTTCAAAACCACAACTTCTTTTAAAAACCTTGGATCTTAAACCAAATCAACTGAATTACGGTGAGTATCATGGATGATACAAGAGGAGTTGACAATGGAATACTTCACCTAGGCGTGTGACGAACACTACGAGTGTACCCAATTACGGGATGTGGGACAACTGCACTCCGAAGGAGCTTGCGGGCCTGACATATAGTTGGGTAAGTGGTAACGTATCAACATGGTACCCCATGTATGTATACATGTAGTGTACGAAACATGGGAAGTAGTTGACTCCGTTCTACGGACCATCAGTAAGTTCAAACCAGAACAACTGGACACCTCAGACAATTAAGCATAAAGGAACTCAGAGAATCCATCTGAAGATAAGGAGTAAGGACTAGGAAGTGCAGAGAGCACAGACTAGTCGATATGGACAATGGATATGTCTCAAAGACAACAAGCAAATTATGACAGCTGGAAAGTATACCCAGCCTAACACAGTAAGGCCACTGCCTAAAGATGAACACTATAATGCTCAACAAACGGGACAGAACCCCCAAGAGCAACCCCAAGACTACCGCAAGGTATAATCCACCATCAAAGAGGATATTAACCTAGTCTTAAGCACTAGGAGCAAGTATAAACAGTCTACCCAAGAATAGGAGACGCTATACCCTAAAGGGGATAGCTCAATACAATACCACCAGGCGGTATAGTAGACACAACATATCATAAACATCATCCGGATGTAACGGCGTGATCTAACGGCACCCAGGAGCAATCCTTGAAGGGTGTCTGAGATAACAACAGTTGAACAAGTGTCTTGATAAGAGCACGGAAGCTAGAACAAATATTCGGTTAGAACACCGAAGGGATTTCACTTAACAGGAAATACCCTAAATTAGCATCAGCTTGCCTAAAGGGTCTCCTATGAACGGAAGCGTGATGTCACGACTCGCCATGGAGACCAGCAATACCTCCAACCTATGGGGTATACAAGGAGTAGAATTATGTATAAGCAACTTGCAAAGAGCATAGCTTGCAGCAATAAGGCTCAAAAGCCATCAACCGACTATGTTATGTAAACCTTAGCGGTGGCATAACCCACACCATTTGATAATAAGACTTGCAAGAGATATTGTCTCATATGACAAGAAATCAACAACTGGACCATCATTCGAACCCAACATCCCGAGGGGGCTTGGAGTAATGTCAACTCAGTGTCACTGTCGCTAGAACATCAGTCTAGTATACAATTGACTAGCTCTTAACTACCCTTCATGCCTTCTGTAAGCACAGAGACATAGGAATCGTATTAGTGCCAACATTGCTCTAGTCCACACATGGACACTATGAGAAACTCGGGGAAAGGTATCTCTCGTTAACCAAAGACCACCAATGTGGTGAAGATGTGACCCTTAGGAAAGGCTTCCATCCACTATAACAACAAAACTTGTGCATAAATATTACCAAGAGACAACGAATAAGGAAATGAGATTTCCAAACCACTACGCCTACATGAGGCAGTGAACTGTAGAAGCACATCCCTTAGAGAATCGAAACTCGAAGGAGTAAGTATACTCCTTATGCACCCAATCATGTTGTGAACCATGGTATAAATACTTACATGGTAAACCTATCATGAGACCTATGAGTGGAAACACACCCCTCAACGGGAACTTTCACCTACCAGTGATAGAATACTCTTAATTAGAGAACGGGACCAGGAAACCCTTGAAGCTTTGGGGATGTCCCGTAATGTACATGCAAAGGTAAAACTTCATAGCTAGAGCCATGATCAATGCTCAGCACTATGGAGACAGTAATTGTCAAAACAATCAATGAGTGTGCATATTGCACACCATGAATGACCGGCGCTCAAGAGAACTTGTAACCGATAAACCACTTCATTTTGGTCAACCAAGTTATTTGGCAAATGATATCATGAATGAGGAAGTAATGTGAGGTAAGCTAACCTACACATGAAACCTAAATTAAAATAAAACATCCCCACAATGGGAAGATAATAGTATCACGGTATACCACAACAACCGTCATACATATGACTAGGAACCTCCTAGTGTTTGTACACCATAAGGGAATGGTGCCAACAATAATGGCAAGGAGTAAAGGTAAGCTACCACAGTAACGGAGACCGTAAAAACGATGTTGTATAGTGAGTAAGAAACGGTGCGCAACAAGCGACCGCTATGAGGAAGTAGTTGGACAATGACACGAAGTATAAGTATGAGATGACAAGCAGAAATATTCATCCCTATCACATGAGTGATTTACTGCCAAGCGTTTACGCCTCTGCACTCTGTATGACTGAGTGTTTGGTATTGCACTCGCGCAGTAATGATCTAATGCGATAGCTAGGAATATGGAAAGTAAACCGTAGTAAACCTTCTTTCACCAACAACATGGCATAAGCCAGTCAAGCAAGCTTAGCAACAAAACCGTGCGGCCTAAGGCCAAAGAAGCACAAAAAGTGTAAGCACACTAACAATCACAAGATGTGAATTCCATTGGAATAAAAGGTGAAAGAAGACTGAAGAAAGTCACTCGAACCGACGCATGAGAATGCAAGGTCATACAAGTAAGAAACACTTGTACTGAACCAGAAGAACTGGTATTATTGCAGAAGCTAGTGGCAACAGAGGAAGCACTGCAACTAGGTAGTGACTTAACCTCGCCCGACAACAAGTCGGAGGAACTTAGTGAATAATCGTGGGAGTACGAATAATATGTATAATAGATTACCAGAGAGCTGGTTACAATCTAAAACTCATTGAGTTCAAGCAGCGGTAAAAGAATACCACACTGTTAGTAAACCTTATTTCCACAATAGAGGGATAAAAAGGTGATGTATAGCACATTAAGGATAACATGAAGGGTGAGTAACCCAAGTTATCAGGGTCGCGCAGCAGAAGCTAGTGGGCCCTAGCTAGGAAATGTAATACACCTAGCAAGTATGAAAGAATGGCTATTAATGCCTTGAAGCCTAATAGGCTAGAACTGAATTAATTATGAGTTAAATAAACTCATATAGGAGTCCTCGGTGCAAAGAAAAAAACCATTGGTATGGTTAAGACCCTTTGACCAGAGCATATTGTATAGTATATCGTAGTGAAGCTAAACGCTTCAGATTGCCCAAATCGAGTAAACCGATGTTTAATAGTAACATATGGTAGATTACGTGGGCGTAATCCCTTTTAAGGGGGTAGAGCGAAAACCGCTCAATGTAAGTTTCATGAACAAAACACAGAAACTATAATGTGCATAGCACAAATGAGAATCGAATTGATGATTGGTACTTACGTTAAATAAACATACGAATTCATTCATATTGTAACTGTGGTAATTGGGCACAAGAGATGCGAATACCATAGGATGAATATACCCATCTTGTAACCACAGTGTAAAAGTATTAGTAAAGAGGAGTATAGTAACTCTTGGGGAAACGATAATCCCTGTAGTGTGTGCCTATCTGAAGTTAGACATGGTATTACGATGCATGAGTCGGTATAAAACCGATGTATAACCTAGAGGAAATTGAGTTCCCTAGGTGATCGTCTTGAGACAATTGAGAATGAGTAGTGGACGGAGATCCACAAGTATTGTATTCTTAAAGAAGTAGTACGGATTGACTATGAGTAGTAGAGGATTGTAACCATGAGTAGTGTATTCGTAAGTATGTTATTGGAAGTAAATCGAGGACAACCGAATTTCCTAAGTACTGTAGTCCTTAGCTAGAATATTTGAGATGAAGGAGAGTAGTGAATGGAAGTAGTAACAGACAATGAAATGAGTATTTAGGTATTGAATCTTGAAGCAAGTATTTGGAAGTAGAGTGAGGATGATTGATGGACTGAATTCCATCCTTTGGAGATGTGTGAAATTGTAATCACGACTAGGCAGAGTAAAAAGATAGAAAATTGAAATAATCAACTATCTGTTTGTTTGAAACTGATGTGGGAAGTCGAACTTGATCCTGATCAGATCGAGGGAAACCGAACACAAATTGGGGTGGAAAGATAGTTCAACACTGATGCTGATCACATCAGGGTTGAACGATTCTTGAAGCTCCCCTTAAGTGGTCACAAGAATCACATAGGATAGAAGTAATGAATATAAATTGGAATTTGAAGTTGTGTGTTTTAGAAAATTTTTAATTGGTAGTAGTGAAAGAATTTCCTTTAGTATGGAGAATGAGGATCTGCTAGAAGGGTGTACTGAAGAAGATAGTAAGGTAGTATGTTGTATTATTCCAAGGGCAGCGGGACATAGAGGAGTCCTGTGTCTAGATGACCTTGGTGCCTGAGGGATTGTATGTGTATTGCAATGCTTTGGGGATAGCTTTGCACTGTATGTATGTACGAGCTTGGTAATGAGGAACCGGATAGTTAGTAGTGCGGATTGGAGTAACTATTGTAGATTGGTATAGTATGGTATGTAGGAACCTTGAGGGATGGATTTGGGAATCGTAAGGAGGAAGGATGTATGACGTTGGCACTAGACAAGTATAAAGGAGTAAGTATAGTAATCCCAAAACCTCGAACAACTTTGAGGACAAAGTTCTTAAGGGGGGTAGATTGAAATACCCCGACCTTATATATGGCGATTAAATTATCCTAATAAGTATTTAAGAGCCTGATAATGATTAAGAAGTATTGGTAAGGGAAAATAAATCCGAAAGAAATAAAGAAACGCTTAAAAAGTGAAAAACGCTAAATAAGCGTTAAATAACCATAGGAGGTATGAGACCTCGGTTAGCGTATTATATGGATTCTAAAGGTTCAATAAGACCTAAATAATATATGGGAATGATTCCCGAAGAAAACGGATCCAAGAAATGTATTAAAACGCTAAAAGAGCTTTAGCGCACGTTTTTGAGGAAACCCGAAAACGTGACTTTAAGTGGTCAAACAGACCCGTAAAAATTATGAATCATTAAATAATAGTTATTAAGCATTTATGGAAGCTTAATAACCAATAAAATAAAATAAGAAATGGGAAAATTCCGGAAAACGGGCCCGGTTAGTGAATAGTATCAAAACCGGGTAAAATAACGAGCGTTTTCTGTAAAAGACGAAAAATGCTCCAACTAGAAGTAATGTGGGGGCCGATTTTTAAGGGGTCAAATAACCCTCTCACACACATGTAACTAGCTAGATTAATGTAGAGTCAAAAAGCAAAAAGGTGGGAAAGTAAAAAGCACTCACACACTCTCTCCCCCCCATTTATCTCTTCTCTCTCCTTCCCTCCTTCCCTCTATATCGATTTTGCCCTCTCCTCTTCTGGTGGGCGATTTCAAAGCCCAAAGGAAGCTCCCATGGCTTCCTCACTTTCTTCCTCATGCTCTAGCTCCATTTGAGCTCCAAATGTAAAATAAATTACATATTTGTAATCCCCTCATCCTCCTCTACATTTTCATCTTTTCAAAATTGAAAAGGATGAGTTTCATCTCCATGGGTTTTCCCCATTGAAGAGAAAAGCACACCATTGTGAAGCTTGGAGTCTCCTCTTTCCAACAAGGTAAAAACCTCCATGAAAGACCTCACTTTTCTCCATCTCTTGGTATGGCCGATTTTTGGTCTCCCTCTCTTACCTTGTTTTTCCTCTTGTTTTGGAGCTTTGCTTCAACCCTCCAATGGTGGTGAGAACACCTTCTTGAACCAAGGGCTAAAACCCCTCCTAAAGCACTCCAAAGGTAAACCCTAGAATTTGTATTTTAAACACTCCAATGAATTAGTGTTAATGTGAGGGCTAGTAGATTAATCATGCTTGTCTTTGTGTGCTTGGGTGATGGGGATGGAGTTGGCAACTCCATTCCCCATAAAACCGATTTGGACAAGAAAGAGAGCAAGAGGAGAAATGGAAAAGGAAAGAAGGAAGTATAAGCTCAAGGTAAGATCCTTCCTAATGTAAATTCTATTGCATTAGAGTAATGGGAATGGGTAAATATTTAAAGGACCCAAAACCTTGTACTAGTATTTAGAATTGTGAAGTTTGAGTATTTAAGAGCAAGTATGTGGATTGTAGGCCTTAGAGCCAAATAATTGTATATGAGTATTTGTATTGTGGATTGAGGAAATATTGGTGTATTGGGATTTTGTATGTGTGCTGGTAGAACCCTTGTGGTTTGGCTAGAATAGGGATGAATTTGATGAGAAAGGAGGTGTGTGAATAAGTAAGGAAAGTAGATGAACTATGGCAAAATTTTAGTAGGAATTATGTATTTAAGGATGACTTGGTGAGTGGGAGAACCAAGGTGTGTATTGGGATTAGTAGAGAGGTTTAGTAGCTATGGAATGGTAATTGTAGTATGAGAAATAAGAAGTGTAAAATCTGTAGCAAAGTGTATAAGAATACATTGGAGAAGTTAGGAGAATTTAATGTGCAGAATTTTGTAGAAGGAGTGTTGGAACTTGGGTATAGGTAGTGCGATGGCTTAGAAATGAATTGGTATGGTAGGGAGAGGTATTTAGAATGCTAGGAGTAGCATTGGTTGAGGAAGTATTGGATGGGAGAATTGAGTTTTAGAACCTGTAGCATAAGTGTAACAAAAACTGTTACAAGTGTTGAAAAAGGGGTAAGGGAATTGTGTAAATTGATTGATGGATTTGGTGGATGGATTGAGGTATACTAGGAAGCCTAAATGGCACTAAAACATGAGGGATTACATGTAGGAGGATTTGGGAAGTAATGGGTAAAAGAGAGGACTGAAAACAGATTTTAAAACTGAAGTACTGGGCCGGACCGGACTTGCGACCGGACTTGCAAGTTCGGTCGAGCCCAGAATTACAAAGACGAGAAACCTTCTGGAATGGACCGAACTTGCGACCGGACTTGCAAGTTCGGTCGGACCAGAAAATTCTCCCGTCTGAAACCTTCTGGAATGGACCGAACTTGCGACCGGACTTGCAAGTTCGGTCGGCCAGAAAAAATTTCCGTAATGCAAGCTACTGGAATGGACCGACCTTGCGACCAGACTTGCAAGGTCGGTCGGGCTAAAATTTTCACATACGAACCTTACTGGAAAGGACCGACCTTGGGACCGGACTTCCAAGGTCGGTCGGCCCTGGAATTTTCACACGATGTAGCCTACTGACTTGGACCGAACTTGCGACCGGACTTGCAAGTTCGGTCGAGTCAAACAAAAAAAATATGTTTTATTATATGATTATAGTAATCATGTATATATATATGCCTATACACATATAAGCATATGTAGGTGGTAATACACCATTAATGAAGTAGTAATGGTAAGAAAGTAAGTAATGGAGTAAGGAAAACAGTTTAAGAAGTAGTAAAGTAAAGGAAGGTTTTATAATCAGGTAAGAAAGTAATGAAGTGGTAAGTAAATATTGAAAGTATCAATGAAGGAGTAAGTTAGATCAATAATAGACCATTGATCATGCTACTCCATGTATGTATAGGAATCAAATAGTTGATCTCCAAGGAACCGGTAGTGCGAATACGACGGTGTACGGTATGATTTCTTCATGCCCTGTATCCTAACTTGGTTACCCCGATTTGTGTGCTTATGTGATCACCAATAAGATAAATGCATGAATCGGACTTTTATTGCACTTAATTGTGTTTGAACTATATTGTTCTTGTTGTATCTTCTTGAACAAATAGTTTGTATAATTCATGAAATGCATGAATGAGAATGAAGTGTATGTGTAAGTATGAGTACTTGTGTATTGTATGGATGTATGGAAAGTAAGTATGGACTTCTACTAATTCCTAACGATCTAACTCCTAACATGAATAATGAGTATAATTGAATGAGTAGAAGCCCGATATAGTTTCGGCCACGCGTGAGGATAAGGAAACACAAGAGGTTGGGTCCGAATCCTGGCTATAATCTTTTCCATGGACCAATCCCCTTGAATGGGTAGCATCCTGGACTAGTGGGCCACCCTAAAGCCCGGTGGTGGGATGTAGTAATCCCTGCCCGGAGGTCATACCGACTTAACTGGAAGTAAAGTATGTAAGAAGTAAGTATTGTATGTGTATTGGTATTGGCTATTGTAAGTCATTGACCCGGAGTAAAGGAGTATTGAACACCCGATTAACCCGGGTGTGTAATGAGGCTATCAAGCCTTCTGTATGAATTGGAGAAGTGTATCTCCGTATTGCGTATTAAGTATGTAATGAGTATGTATCGTGTATGTGTATTCTGGGGATGGTAAGTAAGTATTGGTTGACTTGTATTGTCTTCCAAGCATGTATTGTACTGTACGTATGTATGTATACCTTGAGTTGTATTGCAGTATCGCGAATGAAAGTATGTATGTATGTATATGAGTATGTATGTATGCATGTATTGTAAAATGAAATGCATGTATTCGACCAAATGGTCGGCGTGCCCTCGCTAGTACGCGGGGTATGCGGATATCATATGCAGCGAAAGCTAACCCCCTAGGGGGAACGTTTTTAGTATGCAGGTACCCGAAGCGGATGTGGTCAAGGTGAAAGACCGGAGGCCACCCCTGGATAAGTAGAAGTCGAATGTGGAGGTGTACGAAGTGGCACACCCCTTGTACTTTGAAAGTAAGTAGTTATGAGGAATGGGTAGTGGTTGGACCCTTAATGAGTATGCATGGAATTGAAGAGGTATCGTATCTGTATTTGGGACTTAGTAAACTCGGTATGTGTAGTACATTATCTTGTATTGAATTATGGAATATTGTATTGAATGGAGTATTGTAGTACTCAGTAAGTAATGGGAGTATGTATTGTATTTGTGTAGTACTCGGATATTCCGGTCCATCAGACCGATGCTGTATGTAGAAGTATTAGCCTTGTCAGTCACGTGGGTGACTAACGGCATTGTATCACCCGATGTATGTAAGTATTTACCCGCTGCGTGACTCGGAAAGCACGAGGAGATTGGATGATAATGATTGTATTAATGGTAGGGGTGTTACACTATTATGCAACCATGATCATTTAATGAATGCCAAATTTCTGAATTATCCCGAACATTTGAGCACGCCGGACGCGTTGCCAGATTCATAATACCCGGCGTATGCAAAGACATTGAATATGCCGGACTTATCCAACCCGGCACGAGATCCGGCAAGACCAAAATGAAACTTTTTATCCCAGTTTCGAACTCCGAAAACAAGGTCTCATTACCCAATTCCGAAACCAACAATCTCTCGTCGGTATTCGACTGAGATAATGAAAATAGATAAGGAAATTCAATTCTTTCGATGTTGTCATCTACACTTATGCATTTAACAACGGTGGAAGATTACTAAGAATCTTTAACCAATTCCACTCTTGTCTTTTGGACCTTAAGCAGAACTTAGAAGAGGAAGAACAAGTAGCTTTCTTATTCTATCCTAAATGAAGACCAAATTCTTAGAAAAACTTGTATAAAATATATTGAATGATCATAGTTTTACAAGAGGATTACATCACCAACTAAGATACAAAGAGTTCTACCCAACACTCCATACAACCAGAAGAGAATTACAAAAGGAAAGGAAGAATCATAGCCTTAACCCGATGATTTTTGTCTCCTCGAGGATGGTGGATCAAGTACAACTCCTTGGTAAAATGACACCACAAGTGGATGGCGGAACTTCAGTATGAATGGTGTGTTTTTTTGTGTGTGGACTGCTCAAATAATGAAGACTCTCGCCTCTTTTTATAGGCAACAATTTCCCATGTGCCAGATTCCATGCCGGGTCGCGTCGATCCGACACCACGTGTAAAACGCGGGTAACTGTTTAACGGCCATAACTGCTCTATCGAAACGTTGCTTGTGCCGGATAGATTATACCCGGCACCATACCCGGCAGACATATTTTTCACGTGGAAAATAACTGCTGTCTGTTGACAAGGAGACGTGATTCTTGGATGTGCCGGATAGGAATACCCAGTACTAGCTCCGGCATTAAATGCTCTAACGGTTAGTGCAACCGTTAATAGTCAGAAAACAGGTATATGCCGGATCGGAAATACCCAGCAAGATACCCGACACTTCATTTCTCTGATTGCCGTGAGTCGTAATCCGGCGCTTCATCCGGCATAATCTTGAACTTTGATTCAGGGACTTAATTCCTTGCGGCAAAACATATAAAACATACCAAGATGAGTCTGAACTTCCATAATTCATTTTATATATAATAAAACATAAATAATGGTTATTAAATCTACATTTCGACTATTATTCTTATAATTATGGCTATTATAATATGATAAGTCTGAGGCTTATCAAAGCCCTACACTTACTTTTGCTAGTCCTCGAGCAAACTCAAATAAAGAAAGAATAATTGTTAATGCACAAAATAGATAATCTCAATAATGACAACTAGACAACTATTTCCAACTATTTGACTCTAATTCATAAGCATCACATAATCATTCTTATTCCATAAAAAACCTACTAATGGGTATAACATAAAATATTCAATTTTCAAAGATCGATCAAAGACTCTTGGGTTTTTCTTTTTTTTTTTGTACAAGGGTTTGTAGGTCTCTCCTTTTTCCGGTTTCCAACATTCAGCCCTATTTTTCAAGAGTTTTTTAATGTGGCCATGACACTCATCAATGGTCTTTATTTGTTCAGCCCTATTTTTCAAGGGTTTCTGAATCGACCATGATTTTTTCATTAAAGAACGGGGAATTTAGGAGAAAAACAAAAGGAAAAACTCTCGGTTATTGCTTTTATTTTGAGGAAATCTTGCAACCTCATAATGCTTCATCTTTTTTTTATTTAAGAAGAGGGTTTTTTTTCTTCTCTTCTCCCTTTTTTAGAAGCTAAAAAAAAAAATTCCACCCTTTTATAAGATATTTACCCAAAAGAATTCTCACCATTTAGAAAAAGAAGAGAAAAGTATTACCCATAAGTAAATCATAGACAAAAATAGAAGTAAGGTCATATACTCATGTAAATAAGAAGAATCAAGAAGTTAAGAATAAAAATCTAAAAGTCATTAGAAAGGTTACCTTTTGAGAGAATAAGCATTTATTCTTCCCTAATCTTGTTTGATAAAGAACAACAAAAGGTTTAGTAAAACATTAATAAGACTCTTAACTTATGCATAGTAATATTTATTTTTAAATATATTTTTTTCGGGGGACCCCTGCCCTACACTTGGCAGGAACACTGTCCCCAGTGTTCAATTTTTTTTTAGAAATAAAATTAATAAAAATATGCGAAAGAAAGAAAAAGACAGAGAGCCCCTGATTGGTTAGAGTGAAGGTGCCCTACACTTGGCTTTGGCGGTGTCTCTCTGGTAGCAATGAGATTGCTTCAATGGTTCTGTGACAGAAAGTTTGGGTGTAGAAGGGATCGGAACGGAGTCCTGGAACATATAGCAGGTTGAAACTGATTGTTCTGGAGTACTACTCAGATACTTCTTCAACCTTCAAAGTTGTGAATTGTAGAGAAGGACTTGATCACCAATTCGGAAATCTCGGGGAAGAATGCCTTGATCATGAATTCGTTTCGTGCGTTCCTTATAGAGAAGGGCATTCTCAAAGCAGTGTGACGTAATTCTTCTAACTCTGATAACTGGAAGTTCCGTTTGATACCTGCTTCCTTTAGGTCAAAGTTGAGTGCTTTGAGGGCCCAGTAGGCTTTATGCTCAAGCTCTACGGGTAAATGACAGGATTTCCCATACACCAGACGGAATGGTGTGGTCCCAATAGGAGTTTTAAAGGCAGTTCTATATGCCCATAATGCGTCATCGAGCTTGGGGGACCAATCCTTGCGAGAGGAACGGACCGTTTCTGCAAGATCCATTTCAATTCTCAGTTGGAGACTTCGGTCTGTCCATTAGCTTGTGGATGGTAGGGAAGGGTAACCTTATGGTGGACTCAATACTTCGTTAAGAGGTATCAAATTGGTGGTTGCAGAAGTGAGAACCGCCATCAGAAATGATAGCCGCGGAACGCCGAACCTGGTGAAGATGTTCTTCTTTAAAAATTTCAGCACGGTTTTGGCGTCTGCAGATGAGCATGGAATGGCTTCAACCCATTTGGCAACATAGTCAACAGCGACTAGTATGTACTGATGGCCTTGTGATGAGGGGAATGGACCCATGAAGTCGATGCCCCACACATCAAATAATTCCACCTCCAGGATATTGGTTAGCGGCATTTCATGATGCCTGGAGATGTTTCCCATTCTCTGACAACTGTCGCATTAAGAAACAAATTTGTGGGAATCTTTATGTAAGGTTGGCCAATAGATCCCTGATTCCAAGACCTTAGTCGCAGTTCGAGTGGACCCGTGATGTCCTCCGGCTTCTTTAGAGTGACAGAATTGGAGAACAGATGTGACTTCATGTTCGGGAAGCATCTCCGGATGATCCCGTCGGCACATACCCTGAATAAGTATGGATCGTCCTAGAAGAAATGCTTCACTTGAGACAAGAATCTCTTATTCTGCGCGAGGGAAGCCATGAGGTAAGATTCCTGAGGCTAAGTAATTGGCCATGTCCGCATACCATGGCTCCTGAGATCGTTAGCTGCAAAGCTTCACACAATGCAATTAATTCTGTATAGTTATTGTCATTGTAATTGTGAGAATCAGACTTTTCACTGTTAAACAGCTGGACACTGAACACCATCTCGTCTGGAAAATATTCCCGGATGGGATCCCATCGTATGGTCTTTCTATACGGGAGAGGTGATCGGCGACACCGTTGAGACAACCTTTTTTGTCAACAACCAATACATCGAATTCTTGTAGCAGAAGAATCCATCGTAACAGCCTTGGCTTGGCTTCTGCCTTGGTAAAGAGGTATTTCGGGGCAGAATGATCCGTATCACAATGACTTCACTCCCCCACAAATAAGAGCGAAATTTGTCTAGGGCGAACACAAATAAATGCCTTAAAGTCAATTAGGGCTAAAATGTGCTCTAAGCTTGGGATAAGCTTAGGTAAGACCTAATGAGCTTACCAAGACCTTATTTGTATACTAATGAACATATTAAACCAATTACCAACCAAAACCAAGCTTGAAAACAAGTTAAAACACAAAATGTGCTTTAAGGAGTCTTAAAGCACATTTTTGAAAAATTGTCTTGTAAATGAGTTTTGAATGGCTAAATGTCCATCATTACTTTTAATTAACATGTGTACTATATAGTATCACATTTGGAAGTCTATATCAATGGGAAATCAAAAATTTCACATCTATGTGCCTTGTTTTATTGAATAGTAACTAAAATAAGCTAGTTTGTAACATATGTTTGTATAAGTATTTAAATTGGCCAACAAAGACTAAAATGCCCTTAGTAACATTAAGGGGGCCGGTTTTCTTAGTGGTGAGTCACCACTCTTGTTATTTTGTTAAACAAATAAAGATGACTACTTAAGTACTATTTACTTTAAGTATAAATATCTTCTTAAAAGCAAACTTATCTCACTTTCTCATTTCCCTCCTCATTCACACGTCTTCAACCTCTCTTCTATCTCCTTCTTGCTCTCATTCACGGTTTGCTACAGCAACACCAACACCACCATCATTTTCCATCTTTGACCACTTGTATCTCCTAGCTCATTTTGCCAAATTAAATTCTAAG
>CM041780.1:112182755-112220949 GCA_023374045.1 Limonium bicolor
ACTCAAAGGTAACCAGCCAAAGGCTGCTGAAGAGCCATAAAAGCAAACCTACGGCATAGCAGCGAAGCCTCAGCGCTCGCCTGCACCAAAGGGTAACAAGTAACTCCTTAAATTGAGTTAACAGTCAGATCATCAACCTTGAAATTCAATCACTAATGTTGTAAGCAAACAGGTACTGAGACCGGCAAGGGACCGGCGGGGGATATAAGCGCCGCTACAATTGTCGCAGGTGCAACTGCTAAAGAGATTTTGGTAGGTATTTACTGAATAATAATGTACAAGAAAATCTAACCAAACATAAGGAAAATCAAGAAGATGCCGGGTACATGTTACCCGCACTCTGCACGGCACGAAACAAAAGTGAAAGAACCTACTCAATCAGTACGGGTAGCAAACCAAAAAAACCCGGTCAAAAGTAGCAGGGAAGCAAATTAAGACCAAGCAAGTCGAACCCTAGGGACTTGTATAGAAAATTAGTCCTAGCCTTGGTAATTACTAAGTAAAGAGGGGGGAAATGATAGATTTCTAATTCTAATGAAAACTAACCAACCTAAGTGATATTTACAATGGAATTATCCTAGTCAGGAATATAACCATCCTATTATGCAACCATGATCATTAATGAATTCCAAGTTTCTGAATTATCCCGAACATTTGAACACGCCGGACTCGTTGCCGGATTCATAATACCCGGCGTATGCAAAGACATTGAATATGCCGGACTTATCCAACCCGGCACGAGATCCGGCAAGACCAAAATGCGACTTTTTATCCCAGTTTTGAACTCCAAAAACAAGGACTCATTACCCAATTCCGAAACCAACAATCTCTCGTCGGTATTCGACTGAGATAATGAAAATAGATAAGGAAATTCAATTCTTTCGGTGTTGTCATCTACACTTATGCATTTAACAACGGTGGAAGATTACTAAGAATCTTTAACCAATTCCACTCTTGTCTTTGGACCTTAAGCAGAACTTAGAAGAGGAAGAACAAGTAGCTTTCTTATTCTATCCTAAATGAAGACCAAATTCTTAGAAAAACTTGCATAAAATATATTGAATGATCATAGTTTTACAAGAGGATTACATCACTAACTAAGATACAAAGAGTTCTACCCAACACTCCATATAACCAGAAGAGAATCACAAAAGGAAAGGAAGAATCATAGCCTTAACCCGATGATTTTTGTCTTCTCGAAGATGGTGGATCAAGTATAACTCCTTGGTAGAAGATGACACCACAAATGGAATGGATGGCAGAATCTCAGTATGAATGGTGTGTTTTTTGTTGTGTGTGGAATCCCTCAATAATGAAGACTCTCGCCTCTTTTTATAGGCAACAATTTCCCACGTGCCGGATTCCATGCTGGGTCGCGTCGATCCGGCATCACGTATAAAACGTGGGTAACTGTTTAACGGCCATAACTGCTCTGTCGAAACGTTGCTTGTGCCGGATAGATTTACCCGGCACCATACCCGGCAGACATATTTTTCACGTGGAAAATAACTACTACTGTCTGTTGACAAGGAGACATGATTCTTGGATGTGCCGGATAGGAATACCCGGCACTAGCTCCGGCATTAAATGCTCTAACGGTTAGTGCAACCGTTAATAGTCAGAAAACGGGTATATGCCGGATTGGAAATACCCGGCAAGATACCCGGCACTTCATTTCTCTGATTGCCGTGAGTCGTAGTCCGGCGCTTCATCCGTAATAATCTTGAACTTTTGATTCAGGGACTTATTTCCTTGCGGCAAAACACATAAAACATACCAAGATAAGTCTGAACTTCCATAATTCATTTTATACATAATAAAACGTAAATAATGGTTATTAAATCTACATTTCGACTATTATTCTTATAATTATGGCTATTATAATATGATAAGTCTGAGGCTTATCAAAGCCCTACACTTACCTTTTGCTAGTCCTCGAGCAAACTCAAATTAAGAAAGAATAATTGTTGATGCACAAAATAGATAATCTCAATAATGACAACTAGACAACCATTTCCAACTATTTGACTCTAATTCATAAGCATCAATTAATCATTCTTATTCCATCAAAACCTACTAATGGGTATAACATAAAATATTCAATTTTCAAAGATCGATCAAAGACTCTTGGGTTTTTCTCTTTTTTTTGCGCAAGGGTTTGTAGGTCTCTCCTTTTTCCGGTTTCCAACATTCAGCCCTATTTTTCAAGAGTTTCTGAATGTGGCCTAGACACTCATCAATGGTCTTTATTTGTTCAGCCCTATTTTTCAAGGGTTTCTAATCGACCATGATTTTTTTCATTAAAGAACGGGGAATTTAGGAAAAACAAAAGGAAAAACTCTCGGTTATTGCTTTTATTTTTGAGGAAATCTTGCAACCTCATAATGCTTCATCTTTTTTTTATATAAGAAGAGGGGTTTTTTTCTTCTCTTCTCCCTTTTTTTTCCACCCTTTTTATAAGATATTAACCCAAAAGAATTCTCACCATTTCGAAAAAGAAGAGAAAAAGTATTACCCATAAGTAAATCATAGACAAAAATAGAAGTAAGGTCATATACTCATGTAAATAAGAAGAATCAAGAAGTTAAGAATAAAATTCTAAAATTCATTAGAAAGGTTACCTTTTGAGAGAATAAGCATTTATTCTTCCCTAATCTTGTTTGATAAAGAACAACAAAAGGTTTAGTAAAACATTAATAAGACTCTTAACTTATGCATAGTAATATATTTTTTGGGGGGGAACCCCTGCCCTACACTTGGCAGGAACACTGTCCCCAGTGTTCAATTTTTTTTTTTTGAAATATAAATTTAATAAAATATGTGCGAAAGAAAAAAAAAACAGCGAGACTCCCCTGATTGGTTAGAGAGAAGGTGCCCTACACTTAGCTTTGGCGGTGTCGTCTCTGGTAGCAAAGAGATTGCTTCAATGGTTCTATGACAGAAAGTTTGGTGTAGAAGGGATCGGAACGGAGTCCTGGAACATATAGCAGGTTGAAACTGATTGTTCTGGAGTACTACTCAGATATTTCTTCAACCTGGAACCATTGACTTTGAACCGTTCACCTTTGGAATTTTCAAGCTCGAATGTTCCAAACGTAGTCATAGAAGTAATAGTGAAGGGCCCAGCCCAACGGGACTTCAACTTCCCTGGAAAAATTCGAAGTCGTGAATTGTAGAGAAGGACTTGATCACCAATTTGGAAATCTCGGGAAGAATGCCTTGATCATGAATTCGTTTCATGTGTTCCTTATAGAGAAGGGCATTCTCAAAAGCAGTGTGACGTAATTCTTCTAACTCTGATAACTGGAAGTTCCGTTTGATACCTGCTTCCTTTAGGTCAAAGTTGAGTGCTTTGAGGGCCCAGTAAGCTTTATGCTCAAGCTCTACGGGTAAATGACAGGCTTTCCCATACACCAGACGGAATGGTGTGGTCCCAATAGGAGTTTTAAAGGCAGTTCTATATGCCCATAATGCGTCATCGAGCTTGGGGGACCAATCCTTGCGAGAGGAACAGACCATTTTCTGCAAGATCCATTTCAATTCTCGGTTGGAGACTTCGGTCTGTCCATTAGCTTGTGGATGGTAGGGAAGGGTAACCTTATGGTGGACTCCATACTTCGTTAAGAGGTTATCAAATTGGCGGTTGCAGAAGTGAGAACCGCCATCAGAAATGATAGCCCACGGAATGCCGAACCTGGTGAAGATGTTCTTCTTTAAAAATTTCAGCACGGTTTTGGCGTCTGCAGATGAGCACGGAATGGCTTCAACCCATTTGGAAACATAGTCAACAGCGACTAGTATGTACTGATGGCCTTGTGATGAGGGGAATGGACCCATAAAGTCGATGCCCCACACATCAAATAATTCCACCTCCAGGATATTGGTTAGCGGCATTTCATGACGCCTGGAGATGTTTCCCATTCTCTGACAGCTGTCACATTGAGAAACAAATTTTGGGAATCTTTATGTAAGGTTGGCCAATAGAGCCCTGATTCCAAGACCTTAGCCGCAGTTCGAGTGGACCCGTGATGTCCTCCGGCTTCTTTAGAGTGACAGAATTGGAGAACAGATGTGACTTCATGTTCGGGAATGCATCTCCGGATGATCCCGTCGGCACATACCCTGAATAAGTATGGATCGTCCCAGAAGAAATGCTTCACTTGAGACAAGAATCTCTTCTTCTGCTGAGAGGGAAGCCCATGAGGTAAGATTCCTAAGGCTAAGTAATTGGCCATGTCCGCATACCATGGCTCCTGAGACCGTAGCTGCAAAGCTTCACACAATGCAATTAATTCTGTAAAGTTATTGTCATTGTCATTGTGAGAATCAGACTTTTCACTGTTAAATTGCTGGACATTGAACACCATCTCGTCTTGAAAATATTCCCGGATGGGGATCCCATCGTATGGTCTTTCAATACGGGAGAGGTGATCGGCGACACCGTTGAGACAACCCTTTTTGTCAACAACCAATACATCGAATTCTTGTAGCAGAAGAATCCATCGTAACAGCCTTGGCTTGGCTTCTGCCTTGGTAAAGAGGTATTTCAGGGCAGAATGATCCGTATGCACAATGACTTCACTCCTCCATAAATAAGAGCGAAATTTGTCTAGGGCGAATACGACTGCAAGAAGCTCCTTTTCTGTAGTTGTGTAATTTTTTGTGCATCAACAAGGGTCTTGCTTGCATACGTGATTATTTGCAATACCTTATCCTTTTTTTGACATAGTGCAGCCCCCACAGCGTAGTGGCTTGCATCGCACATGATCTCGAAGGGAAGAGACCAATCAGGGGAGACGACTACAGGGCTGAAATTAACTTCTCCTTGATGACTTCAAATGCTTCCAAACACTCCTTAGTGAATTCAAATCTTGTATCCTTGCCCAATAAATCACTTAAAGGTTTGGCGATCTTGGAGAAATCAGCAATGAACCGTCGGTAGAAACCTTCGTGGCCTAAGAATGCTCGAACCTCTTTGACGGAAGTAGGAGGTGGGAGTTTCTCTATGATTTCGACCTTGGCCCGGTCTACTTCAATACCAGCTTTTGACACTTTGTGCCCCAACACAATGCCCTCCTTCACCATGAAGTGGCATTTTTCCCAATTCAAAACTAAATTTGTATCTTCACACCTGTCTAAAATCAAATCCAACTGCTGCAAACAATTGTCAAAGGTGGAACCATATTCGCTAAAATCATCCATAAATACTTCAATACTTTTTTCAATGAAATCAGCAAATATGGCTTGCATGCAGCGTTGGAAGGTGGCAGGAGCATTGCAAAGTCCAAATGGCATATGATTATAAGCAAAGGTACCATAAGGACAGGTAAAGGTAGTCTTTTCCTGATCCTCTGGTGCAATTGGAATTTGAAAATAGCCTGAGTATCCATCTAGGAAACAATAAAATTCCTGACCTGCCAATCTTTCTAGCATTTGATCTATAAATGGCAAAGGGAAATAATCCTTTCTGGTGGCTGCATTTAATCTTCTATAATCAATGCACATTCTCCAGCCAGTTGTTTGTCTCTGAGGGATTAATTCCCCTTTCTCATTAGGGACGGCCACTATGCCTCCCTTCTTAGGCACCACTTGGACAGGACTCACCCAAGGGCTGTCGGAGATTGGGTAGATGATTCCTGCATCTAACAACTTCAAAACCTCCTTTTTCACCACTTCTTTTAGATTTGGGTTTAATCTCCTCTGCCCTTGCCTAATCGATTTATGGTTATCCTCCATAAATATACGATGAGTGCAAAAGCTAGGATCAATGCCTTTTAAATCAGCTAGACACCAACCTATTGCTCTCTTATGATCTCCTAAGACTTCTAACAATTTCGTTTCTTGTTCAGCAGTTAAAAGCAAGGAGATGATAACAGGGAGAGTGTTGTTACCTGTGAGGAAGGCGTATTTGAGATGAGATAGAAGTGAAACGGTATAATTCGGTACTCTCCGATACGAATTCGAACACCAAGGATTATAGTGGTTCGGCCAATAATCTGGCCTACGTCCACTTCTAGACAGAGCTGTTATTCATTCTTTGGTTTACAACACTAGAGAGCTTTTGGGATGTGAGCTCCCTTTTCTAACTTGAGTCCTTACAAATGAGCCCCTCTACTCTTATTTATAGACTTTCTATCACTAGGTTTACCCTTTTTGCCCCTATACATGTGATAGTATTACATAAATATAGCTATCAGTCCTTTTACGGGTCTCCGGACTGAAATACCGCGCTTCCGCATTGGACTAACTCTTTCGGACTGTCATTTTAACAATAATCCCTCCGGTAGTTACTCTATCGGTAACGATCCTTTAGATAGCAGCTTTCCGATAGCGAGTCCTCCGGTAGGCTCTCTTGGTAGATCCTTCCGCATCGGGGCCTTTCGGTAGCAGGTCTTCCGACAATTGGTCTCCGGTAGTAATCCTTCCGCTAGCAGGCCTTCGGTAGACACTTTAACCTTCCGCATGGTATATTTCATACCATTACATCAGTCCCACAAGTTCTACTTTTTAGCACTAAAAAGTGGAACTTATAAAAGAAGATGAAATTTACACTTTGTACTCTTGTCTTTTCTACTATATATCTCCTAGTCCCACAAGTTCTTTTTCTTTTGCCTAAAAAAGGAAATGAACTTACAAACTTTAGCCTATATAAAAGCTTGTCTTCCGGAAACAAAGAAGTCCCACGTGTTCCGGGGGCGATGAAGTCCCACTTGTACTCCTGAGAAAAGGTCTCCACTCCTTGAATGTGCCATAATAAGAAATCCAAAGATCTGGAATTCCGAAGGGCCATAATAATCCCAGAAGGCCATAATAATTCCCGAAGACCATAATAATTCCAGAAGACCATAATAATCTCAAGAAGTCCGAGATAATAATAATAATGGGATATTACTTCATAATCAGATTCCTGTTTGAACCACTTTATTCCTTGGACCTGCATACCTAAATTTAACAGAAGATTAAAAGACATTCGTCTTTTGGGCTGCCACGTAGCGACCGGAATTCCCAAAAGTGTTGTTTTAGTTAGAGTATATTATCACGGGATAAAAAACCCAAATAAACAGCCTATAGTTTGCTGTAGAGCAGCCTTTCTAAGTACATGGTAGCACTAGTCTGAGCTGAACAAAAGAAACTCCTAAAATTCTATTTGCTTCTCAAAAGTTGAAGATTCTTTATAAATGAATAATTGTAGACTGCTCTTTTGTTTTTTTTTTTTTTGCCAAGATCTCTTTTGGTAACCCCTTAGTTACACTTTATGCTTTCACACTCTACCACTGTACACATGGTGAGATCGTCTGTTTTAACACTCTACCGACTTTGAGTCGGTGATCTCGTCGGTTTACACTCTACTGTCAGTAAGACAGTGAGATCGTCGGATGAATTAACACTACCATCGTTGATGGTAGATCGTCAGATACAAAACACTCTACCATGGCCAATGGTGAGATCGTCGGATACATTCTTTGTCTTTCTTTTGTTTTCTCAAGACTCGCTGGTCTTGGTTTTAAGTAAATCAGAAATTGTTTTAAAATATTTCTTTTTGAAAACTAGAGGGTGATCAATCCTCTAGAGAAGTTTTGTAAACTTCCAAAAAAGAATATTCACAATGAAATATCAAAAGTTTGGTACCTCTTTCTTACCGGTGTGATAATTATCGGTGGAAATTTTGAAGTTGCTACCGTGGAAATTACAAGCTGTAATCCGGTACCGGTGGAGATACCAATTTGTCACCTCCAGAAGCAAGGTCCATCTCCGAAAGCCAACATCCCCAAAAAATACGTGCCTTATCCCATCTACCGATACCTCCATCGATTCATTCACGTTCTTAGTTCCATCCTTTTTTATTCCTTTACCGGTAGGAAGATGATATCCGCAGATGCCTGCACCGCCGCTCTCCAATTTTCCGCTTCTGCTAATCTTCTCGGGGTACGCCTTCTGAGTATTGACGTCAAATATCTGACGCTCCAACCATTCCCTTCCCCTGTGTCTAAAGCGTTTTTTCTTCTTCTTCCTTAAATTTTCCTCCGGGTTGAGCCAACTGATTCTGAGATTTGAACTATCGATGCCATTCGAGGTTGAATTATCGATGTTTGGAATTAGACTAAAATTTTCCATTCCGCCACGCTTTGTGTGCTGCACGCCTCTTCTGAGGGACTACTAAATTTTTATTCCAAAGCGAATTTGTCCTCTCCGGAAGAGCTTTTATCACTTTGTCGGTGAAATCTTAATTTGCTATCGTTGAAAATCTTATGTCGCTTCCGGAAGACCTCAGCTCTAAGTTCGCACCGGGAGATATTATCTGTTCCATTCCGATAGCTACCGGTAGCCTACTGAAGGGATAGCTCCGGTTGCCTCCAACTGTACTCTCTTTTCAATTCTTTACCGATATTTTGAAAGTGGATTTGGCATTTCCAAGGGCGGAGAACGTTCTCCTGGGCACGGGGTTCGAATCTCTCTCGGTGATATCTACTGCCACCGGTACTAATAAGGGCGACGTCGTTCTGTCGAAACCCATAAAATTGTCGGTCTCGCAAGCAACCGGTGGAAAAACAATCAACCGGTAGAAAAGACATACCCTTTTGGTAATTGTTAACCAGTGGGCTCACGCTTGCTTTAAGCTTTGCAAACAGTTTATCCTGAATCATGGTTCATCGGAGGCTGTAGTGTTCCTTTTGTTATCTTTCGACTGTTGCGATTGACACGGTTTCCAACTTTCCTTTGCTGGCAGCGACCAATAATTTCTCGTCCGATATCCCTATCGGGAGATCCTAGCCCAACACTTCTACTGGTTTGTTCTGTACCTAATGCTTCCACTGGGCCAGAACCTCTTCATAGCTAAACATGGTTTATTCTGGTACCGTTAATCTTTTATTACCGACAAGGCTTTGTTGCTTGCTGGTTGTACTTCCAGGGTCGGGGAGCTCTCGGGCCTCCCTCCCTTCCGGATTATCTATCTGAATTTTGCAAAAGAAGAAGGGAATCCTTCTGTTGGTAGATTGGAACTTCACTGGGCGAAAGTCCCATACTTTCAGTCCTGAGGTCGGTGAACTTTTTTTGCTGATTCTTCACTGCCATACGTGAATCCAGGTTGTCTAGATGAACACAAATGGTAGCTTTGAACGGAGATGGAGAGTGGCTCAACTCTGCGATTGCTCATCATTCTGGTGGATTAAGA
This sequence comes from Limonium bicolor, assembly GCA_023374045.1. NCBI lineage: Eukaryota > Viridiplantae > Streptophyta > Magnoliopsida > Caryophyllales > Plumbaginaceae > Limonium > Limonium bicolor. The sequence continues at coordinate 112,191,931 of CM041780.1, forward strand.
GCTCGGTATCTTCCGGACTAACTTTTGTATGTTTGCCCACCGCTGTAGGAATGTTACATTATCATGCTACCGGTAGGTTTGCCATCTTACCGGTGGCTGTAAGTGCTGCCGCTGGGGATTCCAATTCGTCACCGGTAGAGATTCCAATTTGTCACCGGTAGATGATTTCCTTCAAATGTTGGCATGGTCTGCCCGTGCTTGGAAATGTTGTGAGTGCGGGAGGTTGCTTTTTTAAACCCATCTCTTAGCGACACTCTTCTCGGTAACAGCCACATCAAAATTTCCATTCCCATAGTCCGATATTTCTACCGGGACCCCTTTTGGAAGCGTAAAAAGGCGGTGAACTTCAATCTTCTCAGATGACAGGCTTGGACAGATCTCGTCCGGAGATCTTTTACACTCCGAGATGTATATCCTTTCTATCATACACCACATGATTTCTTCCGGTAACAACAAGAAGAAACGGCTTTCGAGCAAAATTAAATTACATCCCTCGACGGAGCTATGTCACAATTATGATCAGAATTTAACCAAAATTCATAATTTAAAACATCGTTTAATCAGCAAAGCAGGGACCATGAGCTAAGCAGTAAATAAAACATAACAGATCATTTAGATGACAAAATCAGAACACAGAGTAAAATGCTTGAAAATTGTTGTATATTCGAGTATTAAATATGGGATGCTAATTTAAAGCAAGCTAATACGGCATTTATTTCATATTATCCTTAAAATTACAACAGACGTGAACTACTATTAAGGAAAAAGGACTCGCAAAGCCTAGAACTCGCAAAGCCTAGAACTCATATGATATACACGCATTCATAAGAGTTTTTGCCACATAAGATATGGACAAAACAAATGCAAGTTGCTAACCTTTAGACAAGGCTAAAAGGCGGAACATGAATGTAAGCCAATATATACTCAGAAAAATTGTCAGCAGATTAAGCAACATAGGACTCACGACGTCCCCTATTAAGCAAAACTAATCCTGATCATGCTTCGCTTTGCTCACAACAAAGAAGAAACTGAGGCATGAAGCATTAATGGGCATTCATAGAATATTCAGACTAAACCATTCATAATAGCACAGTACAGCTTCTTAACTATCTGATAATTACATGCTCTCGATAGTAGCGGGTAGCGGAAAATGGCCTAAGTGCAGTTTTTACTTATGTAAGAATGGAGTGTTTGCTTGCTAATACAGTCTTGGAGCAAGAAACAGCTATGGAATGTAACAGTAAATATCAATGACAATCCGATTGTATCCCACCGTATTGAGAAGAACAGGATCGGATAAAATCGAAATCAGGAGAGGCAGTTACAAACCTTCAACTTTATCACTCCCCAACTTTTGTGCGCTGAATTATCACAAGCTTATTTCAGATTTAGAGATGTACCTTTTATGAAGGATATTCGGAGAAGCAGAAATCTAGGCGAGAAACGGGTAGGAATACCTCAAACTTCTTTCCTCTCTCACTTGCCTTCCTTGCCCGTTTGGTCTGCGCCCGGGCGTGCCTGGTTCTGAAATTTGACATCACCTGGGGGGGTTAAACGTGGTCCATGCCAAATTTTTGCCAATCGATTGTGGATGTCGACAGTAGCTATTTTCTAAGTAATGGTCTCTTAAAATATCCTTCAGAAATCTTATTTTACTACTTCCGGCCTTCGGAAATCGAACAACTCCCGTCGATGTGGATCTGCTACATCTTCCTGCCTTCTTTGAGATCCTCTCGACTCTCCAATCGTGGTCCTCTATCATTCTTGATCGATCGGCAGTGCCTATACACTCCAACTATTCAAAAAACTTCATCCTTCTCCTTTAGGCTACATTTTTTGTCGAGTCCAGATCATCGCTTTTGTCGTTCTAATTTGTGCGCGTGGAATATTTTCTTCACGATTTGCATCCTTGACGGAAGTTCTTGCTTCTGCTCGATTGTTTTTGACAGTTCGACAGATGTGGCGGTTATCTTCAATCGATTGTATAGCTATATTGAGATTACCGAAGAAAAATCTTTAACGATCTTAGGCTCAGCATTCCTTTCCTTCGATATTCCTTCTTGATAGTCGGCGGTTGAATCGTGGTTACCGTTTTCGGCTTGATCTGGAGGATCTTGTTTGTATGCGTTTTGTGAGCTGATCCATTGTCTGGCTTTACGGCCTCATCGCTGGCAAAAGGAGCGTGTCCGACAACTCAAGAAGCTTCGCCGAGATTGCCGATATTCAGAATGAAGCCTTCGAGTTTTCGGTCGCTGTAGAACTTCTGTCGTCGAATCGCGAATTGCGCACACTTCCACCGCCGAGTAGTGGTTACCGCACACTCCCACTAGGCTCTTACCGAATCACGAATCCCCGATCCTTGATAATCCGGGTGTGGATAATCCATACCCTTCCTCCGACAGAATCATGGATCCTTGCTCAAGATCACACTTCGCTATTTCTCAGAGATCCACTTCGCTATTTTCTCAAAGAATTCGACCAACCGTTCATCTTTCCTTGAAATAAGGATAATCACGGTTGATGTCGTTTCCCCCAGACGCGCCAAATGAAACAGTATATTCGGTACTCTCCGATACGAATTCGAACACCAAGGATTATAGTGGATAATCGGCCACTGGATGCCCATAATCCGGCCTACGTCCACTTCTAGACAGAGCTGTTATTCATTCTTTGTTTACAACACTAGAGAGCTTTTGGGATGTGAGCTCCCTTTTCTAACTTGAGTCCCTTACAAATGAGCCCCTCTACTCCTATTTATAGACTTCTTATACTGAGGTTTACCCTTTTTGCCCCTATACATGTGATAGTATTACATAAATATAGCTATCAGTCCTTTTACCGGTCTCCGGACTGAAATACCGCTTTCCGCATTGGACTAACTCTTCCGGGCCGTCATTTTAACAATAATCCCTCGGTAGTTACTCTATCGGTAACGATCCTTTAGATAGCAGCTCTTCCGATAGCGAGTCCTCCGGTAGGCTCTCTTGGTAGATCCTTCCGTATCGGGGCCTTTCGGTAGCAGGTCTTCCGACAATTGGTCTCCGGTAGTAATCCTTCCGCTAGCAGGCCTTCGGTAGACACTTTAACCTTCCGCATGGTATATTTCATACCATTACAGGAAGTGCTTTAAGATCTACCTCGAGAGGTTGTTCGATTGATGGAATAGCTTTGAATGGTGAACGTTCTAGGCTTTCCATGGTGGTCGATAACCATTGTTGGTATTTTTTCGAATAGCGCAATTGAGTTGATCAACAATCACCTTGACTTCCTTTGTGGGGACTCTTCAATTGATGAAACCAAGATGTGCTCCATGTCTCTAATTCATGGGATTCAATGGAGGGAAGGGAAAATGTTTCTTCTTCTATCATCTTGGAATTCATTCTCACCATTATCTGCTAAATGCCCAACGCACCAAATGGTATGAGCTTTACACTCTTCTTTACCATTTTTGCCATATCGAACTCGATCTTTTCATCCTCCACTCGGAAGGTGACTTTGCCCTCATGAACGTCAATGATTGCTCATGCAGTACTTAGGAATGGTCTTCTAAGGATTAAAGGGACTGCGGTATCCTTATCGATGTCTAAAACCACAAAGTCCGCGGGAAAATGAAATTGTCGACTCCAACTACCAAATTTTCCACCATTCCCATCGGCTTTGTCGAAGATCTATCAGCCAATTGTAGGAAAAGGAAACTGGCTTTAATTGACTGCCACGAATCCTGGCGAAAATTGAGTAAGGCATGATATTAATGCTGGCACCTAGGTCACATAGACCGTGACCGCAATCAATATCTCCTATATAGCATGGTACAATTGGTAGTCCGGGATCTTTCTGTTTCAGCGGTAATGCCCTTAGAAATGCTGCTGAGCACTCCTCGGTTAGACTGACCATCTCCGCATCTTCCATCTGCCTCTTGTTATTAATTAACTCCTTTAAGAACTAGCATATGTTGGCATTTGCTTTAATGCATCGATAAGAGGAATATCAATGGTTAGACGTTTAAAGATACCCAAAAATTTCTTGAACTGCTCATCTAGATGCTTTTTCTTAAGCCTATTGGGAAATGGCAGTTCTTCAGTAGAAATTTGATTTTTATTGGGAGGAGAAGAAGTAGAAGAGGGGGAGAAGGTGTAGGAGCCTGTGTCTCCTGAGACTGTACCTCTGAGGGGATTTCCTCCATGTTAGTAGGATCACTTGCTTTTCTTTTTCTGCTTTGATCTTACCTATCTCTCTTCCGCTTCTGAGAGTGACGAGCTTATATCGTTACTCCCAAGGGTAACTGATTTTGCGTGCTCTCTTGGGTTTATTTTGCGTTTGTGAAGGTAGTTGCCGGATGGCTCTGTTGGGTGAGCATTTGTTGGATCTGAGATTGCAGTGACTTCTGATCCTTACGAAGAGTTGTAATGTCTGTCTTCCTGTGTATCGCGTGACTTGTTCATTAGCGCCTTCATTAAGTCACCCATCTCGGCCATCTCGGCTTCATGATTGGATGAATGTTGGGGTGGTCTACCACCATATGTTGGTTGCTGGAATTGCCTTGGATTTCCTTGAAATCCGGTTGGTTCTGGGTTTGGAGAATTTTGGAAATTTCTCTGCCAAGGTTGCCTGTATCCTTGGTTGTTGTTGACATAATTGACTTCCTCAGATGCTTTTAATTCCTGCAACTCAGGGCATTGTTCGAAATCGTGTGGTCCTCCACACTGTGTACAAAACACATCAGAAGGTAGAGGAAACACAGAAGGGTGCGATACCTGAGGTTGACGTGTATTTACCACCTTTGCATGCTGAGGAAGAGAGCTCATGGCCAATTGCTCCACCACTTTTTGTAAGGCACTAACTTTGGTGGATTGCTGAGCGTTACTCTCCAGTAATTGTTCTGACTTCTTAATAATGCTCGATTTTGCTGTCGCTTCCTCCTATTTGATATAGACCTGGGGGACCTCTGGAACCACCGTAGCCCAATCTCTTATTTCTTCACATAGGGACTCAATCCCATTAAGAAACTGCTCTCCGGGTTTCTTTAGAATATCAGCACCAAGGGATGAAAGTACCATGGTCTTACATTGGTTCACCAATCCTTTATAGAATAACTGGGAGAGTTGTTCCTTGGTGAGACCATGGTGGGGACAGGTCAGAAGCAAACCCTTGAATCTATCCCATGTCTCACCGATGTTCTCTGAACCTGGTTGCTTAAAGTTATAAATTTCAGCAATCATTTCTAAGGTTCGGCTTGGTGGTGTAAGAATTTGTCATGGAATTTAGTGGCCATGTCGTCCCATTGTGTGAATAGTTTGTGGGGAGATGCTATGGTACCACTTACTTGCCATCCCTGTAAGGCTGTGAGGAAATAGGGAGAGTCTAGCGTATTCGAGAACCGTATCTTTGGAAGTAAGGCTATTTACGTGTTGTAGGAATTTTGTAATGTGGAGTAAGGCTTCATCAGGATTAGTTTCCATCAAGCATTCCTAACTCTTTCACACAACGGATTTGATGATATGGCTTTAATTTTTGTCATTCCTCATAATCTGCTTGGGAAAGAGCGGGAAGGCTTATGGCGGGTGTTGACCTGGTTGGAAGGCCGGTTAATGTTCCTAACGGTTGCAGGTATAGCAGCCATGGTATGGTGATTTCTTTGTTGTCTTTGTAGGTAATGGAATGTCCTTTCTATTTCTGGATTGTAATTGATGAGAGTTCCAGGGAGACTGTGTGATCGCGTCAGTGGCATTCACTTAAGAGAGAAAAAAAAAGAATGTACCTAAAAGATAACAAAGAAAACGTGATTTAGATGATAATAACTGTAAATGATTTATTATTATAAGGAAGCTAATATGATCATTACATAGTACACATGCTAAAACATATAAAATATACTAAAGATTACATAACATATAAAAGATAAAGTAACTAAATAAAGAAATACTAAGGTAAACGACTAGTAGATAACCCTAAACCTAGTACGCCTAATTCTACTAGTGAATATTGCATATGAGGGGTCCTTTGGTGAATCCTATTGGTGAAGATACCCATATGAGGGTATCTTCGCCTAAGTTCATCCACGGGCATAATACTCATACGGGCAGTAGTCCTAAGGCGGTGATAGGCAAGGGCGGGTCTCATCTTCTTCCTCTTGATAAATATTTCTACCCCTGTACGGGGGTAGAGTTCATTAACCACATAAATATGCAAGAATGGAAGAGATCGGACTCCCCACTTTGTAACTTTGCCCTCCACATGCTTCTAGACATCCTGAGTACAAAGTTGGACAAAGGTTGAGAACTTTATAAGAGGAGAAAATATCATAAATATGGAAAGAATAAGAAAAAAAATGTCAAAGTTTCAGTAGCCGTACCGTGTCGGATCAGACATATCCGGCATTATACACGGCAAGTAAAAAGAACGAAAATGTAAGTAATAATTTAAACAACATTCATCGGGAAAATAGTTACAAATTTGTAGATGTGCCGGTTTCATCGCCGGGTATATAATATCCGGCACAGACTTCCTCTGGTACTGCCGGGTGTTGTTACATCCGGCAATGCATCCGGCGTATTCAACAATTAAAAGACGAAATAAAAAGAATCAATGAAGAAAGAATAGTATGGCAATTACTTTAAGGACTTGGACTATTCCAAGTCCCCGCAACGGCGCCATTTTGCTAAGAGAGATTTTGGTAGGTATTTACTGAATAATAATGTACAAGAAAATCGAACCAAACATAAGGAAAATCAAGAAGATGTCGGGTACATGTTACCCGGCACTCTGCACGGCACGAAACAAAGTGAAAGAACCTACTCATCAGTACGGTAGCAAACCAAAAAAACCCGGTCAAAAGTAGCAGGGAAGCAAATTAAGACCAAGCAAGTGAACCCTAGGGATTTGGTATAGAAAATAGTCCTAGCCTTGGTAATTACTAAGTAAAGAGGGGGGAAATGATAGATTTCTAATTCTAATAAAAACTAACCAACCTAAGTGATATTTACAATGGAATTATCCTAGTCAGGAATAAACCATCCTATTATGCAACCATGATCATTTAATGAATGCCAAGTTTCTGATTATCCCGAACATTTGAACACGCCGGACTCGTTGCTGGATTCATAATACCCGGCGTAATGCAAAGACATTGAATATGCCGGACTTATCCAACCCGGCACGAGATCCGGAAAGACCAAAATGCGACTTTTTATCCTAGTTTCGAACTCCGAAAACAAGGACTCATTACCCAATTCCGAAACCAACAATCTCTCGTCGGTATTCGACTGAGATAATGAAAATAGATAAGGAATTTCAATTCTTTTCGGTGTTGTCATCTACACTTATGCATTTAACAACGGTGGAAGATTACTAAGAATCTTTAACCAATTCCACTCTTGTCTTTGGACCTTAAGCAGAACTTAGAAGAGGAAGAACAAGTAGCTTTCTTATTCTATCCTAATGAAGACCAAATTCTTAGAAAAACTTGCATAAAATATATTGAATGATCATAGTTTTACAAGAGGATTACATCACTAACTAAGATACAAAGAGTTCTACCCAACACTCCATATAACTAGAAGAGAATCACAAAAGGAAAGGAAGAATCATAGCCTTAACCCGATGATTTTTGTCTTCTCGAAGATGGTCACTAGTAGAAAAAGGGTCATTTCCGGCGGTTCTTTTGGGCCTTTTTCGGCGGTTTTAAACCGCCGAAAAAGGCCCTTCCAAATTTTCGGCGGTTTTATAACCACCGAAAATAACAACCTTTTTTGGCGGTTCCAAACGCCAAACCGCCGAAAATACGTCTGTCCCAGCTCAAATGAGGTAAAAAAACAGACATTTTCGGACGGTTTTTACTAGTAACCGCCGAAAATGTCTATATTTTTTTTGGTTTTTTTTCGTTTTAGTTTACAATCCCACATATGTCAACAAACCTGTAAAATATACAGATACAACATCCAGATATATCCAAACATCTCTCTACGTCATATTGTAGAGGATGTCAATCACTCTTTGTAAGAGAATTGTCAAAAAAATCAAAATAATGATGAAATGGTCACAAATGACCAACAACACATTTCAAATGGTCACAAATGACCATATACAAACATTTCAAATGGTCACAAATGACCATATAGATATACAACTACCAAGATATTCATTGTACTCAAACCGGTCATCTTTCACAATCTAACTAGCCATAAATTTCTAAACATTAACGTTCTAAATAACAATTCGATCGAAAAAACAAAGTGAAAATCAAACTAAAGTCATATAGACAAACTCCGCCCAATCCTCCAACATAGCGTTGATCGTTTGTCTGTCGTATTCGCCAACATTAGGGAAAACCTTTTGAAAAACAAAACAATACAAAATGAGTTAATCATTAAACAAATACATTAAATTAAAAAATATATATATATGACTTCAACATACGTTTTCTAATTGATCCTGCATATCACCAAAAAGGGTGATTATGTCATGCATATATCTCATGACATAATACCCACACTCCGAACCCCCGGGTTGACGTGGACACTTAAACAGGAAAAGAAAAAGGATTAATTACATAAGACATTTGTTCTATCAATGAAAAACAAGTGATGCATGTACCTTCACTGCAGTCCAGGGGACAGCACCTTTTATCCTTATACCAAGATGTGAAATCATAACACTTTGATATATACTGCACATTAAATGTCATAAATGTATATTAATAAAATTAGGATATCCATGCACAACAAAATTAAATAAAAGAATTGAAATGCATAAAGAAGTGGTTTATAATGTACTTACGTGTTAAGGTGTGGCTTTATCTTGATATTATTCAGCAATGTATGCCGAAGCGGATCATGATATAGTATACGTGCACGATCCAAACACAACACCAGTAGGACCCAATGACCACTATGTAATACCAAAACACTAACATGTCAGTATAATGTCAAAATCAACAAGTACAACATTTAATGGAATTAAAATGATAAACACAAGTTATTACCTTTGATGGTAGGGCAGCAGGAGATATTTCTTTCTCGCATTGATGCTGTTAGCAATCGCATGCTGTAAGTAGAGCTTACTACCTTGTACATCAGACGTCACAGCAGTGTATGACGTTCTCTCAGGACATAGAAATCCATACTTGGTAAGTGAAAAAGTTTGCATTTTCTCATGCAAAAACCTATTCATTAATTAAAAGATATAGTAATTAACATTGTTTCAGGGCATCACTTTATAACTTAATTACCAAAAAAGACTAATACTTAAGAATGAATGAGTGGGACAACAGTGATAGGCACCCAGTCAGATTTCAGGATGTCCTGCACGTCGTTTGTCCACAAGTCGACTTCTAAAACTTCTTCATAGTGAAGAATGTCAGGTTCAAAGCTAAGAAGGATAGAATCTTTATCAGCTGGGAAGTCACGGATCACATCATGCAACACTTTCATGTTTGGCCCCAAGCGTGCATATATTGAATCATCCACCAAGTTTTCTTTGGTAACGACATTGGTGGATGCTCTGTATCCAGAAGATGTAATCTTTGACTTCTTTTTTTTCAGGAGACTTTGATTTCTCCTTTAATGCCTATTTGCAATCGACATACATTACTAATCATGAACTAAACATCCCACACTTATAATTTACTACAATAACTATATTAAAGGTTGTATTGGGCGTACCTTCATACACTTCTGAATCAGGCGAACAGGCCATTGAAGAAATGCACCCTTTGCGGACCGAACCGTGTTGTACTCCTCCGTAGGTACAGGGAGTTCTAAATCAGGACACGTGTAAATCGGTTCGTCCACAGACACTCTCCCGTGATACGGCTGTAATGGCATGCCATGGACCACGTCATTCGAGCGTGATGTGTACACTCTTCCTTCTGCAACTGGTATATTTTGATTGTTGTACGGGAGCAAGAGGTTGCAGTTTATTGGATCCTACAATTTAATCAGATTAGTAGATGATTGAACTGATAAATATAATAAACGATATGACAAGTAATAAAACAGTTAAAGATATAAAAATTTACCTGTACATATGCGTAAGGATACGGATCATTAGACTCTGTGCTTTTGTGCAGTCCAGCAGGATCAGAAGCAGGATCAGAAGCAGGAGCATATCCATAAGAAGGATCAGAAGCAGGAGCATATGGCTGGGGTGCACCAGTCCCCTGACGCACTTCAGCAAGGATCTCATCCCTCAACTGATCTTTGAAGTTACTGAGGACACGTAAATGCTCATCATACGGGATCATCCTCTCCTGACTACTACTTCCTTTCCTCGACCCGGGGTTTTCCAAATACTTTTCTTATCCCTATGTTAATCCCTCCTAACCCCACTGCTCGGCCTGGATGATCTTTCTTTCCTAGCGCCCGAGACAGCTGGTCATCATGTCGATCAGGAGCCCAAGTCCCTTGGGTTACTTGCTCGTTCATTTCAGCCTTTAGAAGTAAATGCATATAGGATTTATAATAAATTATAGGATTGAAATATTGAATTTGAAAAAATAATAAGGATTAACAAAAAAGTACTTACCATCTTATCAACAATTTCCTTCATTTTCTCGAAGGGATACAGACGCTCTCCAGTTTTTGGGTCTTTCTTAGTGCGTGAAAGCTTCCAAAATGTACCCCGTTTCTGGTGCTCATCTAGAGTGCTCACATCCGATGGCAACTCCCCTTCTGCCACCCACTCAGGAACTCTTCTGTTAACCCCTTTAGCACCCAGCAAGTGACGATATTCATTCTTCTTCGCATTCGCTGACTGGGCCTCACGATACTCCTATTATCAAGTAAACAAAAGTACACGATGCTGATTAAAAACATATACATATGTAAACCTATTTGTATGTATATACAATACTTAATTATTTAATAGTTAGTATGTACCTTCGTCTCCATCTTCTTGTCATAAAACTGCTGCCACTTCTCTTGGGTTATTGCTGTGTAGATCTCCCAAGGCTGGCGTGTGTCGCCGTCAGGCCGCTTAAGCTTCTTGGTGATGAACCATTTGACCAGATCATGCTTATGATCTGAAATTTTTTGTGCATCATCGATTTTACCATGGTGTAGTACTACGGTTTCTGTAGGTATTCGATATCGTTTCTGCATATCATCATAAATGAAAAGGATGTTAGTTATGCATACTTATAAATCGTATCAATAAATACTGCAACTATTGTTTATTTACCTGTACGATCTCAAACATTTGCTTCTTCAATCCTTCGTCAACCTGAGGCCAGGAGAGAGTGATATCACAATACTCTCGCACTATGATGCCCAGCTCAGTAGTGAAGTCTCCAGCCCATTCCCCAGTCGGTTGTAGATACTCATTAAACTGCAGCGGCTTCGACTCAATCTTTTTGACTTAAGAGCTTTTGTAGGACCTCGAGGTTTTACGGTCCTGCTCTTTGGGATCTGTGACCCAAAAGGTCCAGCTTGTGTGTCTGCAGCTGGCACATCAGACACTATAATCTCGGCGGTGCCACTACCCCCCTCATCAGTTCGGGCCCGTGACGTGCGGCCCTTCCCTCCACGTGTTTGCCTCTTCCTCGGTTGGGCTGCGTCACTCAGAATCTCGCCGACCGGGTCGTCCATATCATCCATTTAACTGTCTGCACAAATAAACAATATGATATTAATAACAACAAAACAAATAATATAAAAAATACGTAATCAGATATCATAAAAAATTAATATTTAATTACCTAACAAACAACACACATTTTATGGTTTTTCAACCCATAGACCCTCATCATGATCAGACCTAGTATACACTACATCGTCTGGAATATCAACAATGTTGGTGGCAGGAACACTGTTAGAAAAGGGTGGTGTCTCATCAAATAATAATTCATCGTCATCAACATCTTGATCAACATTTGTGATCACAAATCTTTTCCCTGGTAAAACTACTGACCATCTGGAATCGATGGGATCTTCTATGTAAAATACTTGTTCACAGTCCTTGGGAAATATGAACGGCTCTTGTGTAGGACCAAGACTTGATAAATCAACCAAATTAAATCCATCATGAACCCGATAACCATTTCTGTTATCCACCCACTTGCATTTGAAAATAACAAACTTTTGAAACTGATAATCAAGTTCCCAGATATCTTCAATACATCCATAATACAACCTCGAGGTTGAAATCGCTGAAGCTGGATCACCTCGGGTGTATTGAGTTGTTGCTGCTTCTACTTTCACCTCGCTATTCTGGTTTAAACATCTATCATCTTGTCGTTTTGTCCAATAGGTGAACCCATTGATGTCATACCCGTCGTAAGATACAGCAGTGGAACCAGGTCCCAAAGCTAACCAACGGAGCTCTTCACCTACATTATCAGGCGCTAGTGATGCAAGTTTCATAACATGGTCTCTAAACCATGAACAAAAGGTCTTGTTTTGCTCTTTTGTCAACCAAACAATATTCCTCCCAGGATATTGACCTCTTAGTGTAGTCATGTGTTTCTCAAAAAATGGCTCAATAATCTCAAGGTGATGTAAAACGAACAAATGTGCTAACTCCATTGAGGATGAATCAATTGCCACAATTTTTTTCCCAGTAGCACCTTGACCTTCTGTCCCTCCCGTGTGTCTAGGTTGTGGTACTCCAATAGCAACTGCACCCTTTAAGTATTCAGTACAAAATTCTGTCACTTCTTCGGTTATTGTCCCTTCTATAATACTTCCTTCAGGTCGATATCTATTCTTCATCCTTCCCTTCAAAATTCCCATGTATCTCTCAAACGGATACATGTACCTCAAATATATGGGACCACATAATTTGATTTCCCTGACAATGTGAACAACTAAGTGAACCATGATGTCAAAAAAGAGGGTGGAAAATACATTTCAAGTTGACAGATCGTAACAACAACATCACGTTGCAGACTATCAAGTGTATCAGCATCCACGACTTTATTGCACACTGCATTTAAAAAGAAACATAGTCTTGTAATTGCATTTCGGACATCCTTCGGCAATATACCTCGAATGACAACAGGAAGGAGATGCAACATCAGAACGTGATAATCATGAGATTTCAACCCGACCAATTTCAAGTCCTTCATTGACACAAGACTTTTCCAGTTGGATGAATAACCCGTAGGAACCTTAAGGGAATGAAGACATTTGCAGAAGCTGATCTTCTCATTCTTAGACAAAGTGTAACATGCTGGAGGTAAATATGTTCGTTTGCCTCTTTCTTGAGGATGCAACTCCTCACGTATGCCCATAGCTTCCATGTCTCTTCGAACCTTTATTCCGTCTTTTTTTTCCCAGGTATGTTAAGCAAAGTCCCAACAACAGCCTCACCAACATTTTTGACAATATGCATAAAATCAAGACAATGCCTAACAGATAAATGTCTCCAATATGGAAGTTCCCAAAATATTGAACATTTTTTCCAGATGTTTTTTTGGGTAGATTTGGACGGAACACCGAAAACATTCTCAATGTCTTTCACCTTTTCATAGATCTCTTGAGAACTCAAAGGTATACGAGCAACATGTGTTTCAGTCTTTCCGTTGAATAACTTCCTTTTTTACGGTACGGGTGTGCTGCTGGCAACAATCTACGATGACACATGTACACGTTTTTGCCAGAAAACTTTAGACGATCAGAACAAGTGTCGTCCTCACATATTGGGCAAGCAAATGTGCCTTTCACCATGTATCCAGATAAATTCCCGTACGCTGGAAAGTCATTCACTGTGCAAAACAACATGGCACGAAGTGTGAAGTTTTGTCTGGCGTAACCGTCATAAACCACTGTCCCCTGATTCCATAGCAATTTCAAATCATCAATCAGCGGTGCAAGATATACATCGATATTATGTCCGGGTTGTTTAGGACCAGAAATCAACAATGATAACATAATGTATTTTCGCTTCATACACAACCACGAAGGAAGATTGTAAATAAACAATAGAACAGGCCAAGTGCTGTGTTGACTACTTAGAGTGTCGTAGGGATTCATCCCATCTGTACATAGCCCGAGTCTCAAATTTCGATTATCACTGGCAAAATCTTCAAATCTTCTATCGATAGTCCTCCACTGTGGTGAATCAGCTGGATGTCTCAGCTTATCATCATTTTTCCTTCCTTCTGCGTGCCATCTTAAATTTTGGGCATCTCTGACATTTGCAAACAGACGTTTGAACCTTGGTATTATGGGTAAATACCAAATGACTTTTGCTGGAGGACTTTTTTTCTTAGAATTGGATGATTGGCCGTCCTTATGTTTATAGCGTGACAAATGACATTTTGGACACTGATTCAAATGTTTATTCTCTCCTCTGTATAATACACAACAGTTTGGACATGCGTGTATCTTTTCATACTCCACACCCATAGGACACATCAACTTTTTTGCATCATAAGTGGATGTAGGAAGATTGTTATCATCTGGAAGCATGTCGTGGAATAGTTCTAGTATTGCCGTAAAACTCTTATCACTCCAGCCGAATCTTGCTTTCATATTGAACAAGTGTAGCACGGATGTCAATTTTGAAAATTTGGTGCATCCGGGGAACAAAGGGGACCGTGATGCGTCAACTAATCTTTGATATTCATCGGGCTTGTCTGTGAAATTATCCTCAACATCTTGCAGCATAGAGTTCAGTTGTTCAATCTTTTCACTATCATCGTTGATTTCAGTGTCACTCTGATCACACTCATTATTAGGAAATGTGGTATCATCGGTAACCTTTCTTGTTTCACTGTTCTGCTGGGTGGAAGTATGCACCCTGCTACTACCTTCTAAAGACTCGCCATGCAAAAACCATATCTTATAGTTTGGCATAAATCCACGTCGTGATAGATGAAATCTGATAGCATGTAGGTTAGGGAATTTGTTGCGAAGTTCGCACTGTGCACATGGACAGGGAATGTGAGTGTCGTTCATCCTTTTCTGATGATAGAGAGCTGCTTTGCAAAATTCATTTTCCACTTTCGATTCAAAATAATTCCCTCGCAGACCGTACATCCATTCACGGTCCATTCTACAAACAACCAGTCAAAATTTAAAAAATATTTAGAAAAAAGTGTTATAATGTATAATAACTTAACTAACATTTAAAATATTAAATATAAAAAATAACAATAACTAACCTATCTTCGGAAAAGGATATATTTCGATATGGTTCTCGCACGGCGAGTCTGTAAAATATATATAATACGCTATCTTATATATACTACTTGGTTGTGTTATATGCATATTATATATATGTATATACACATCTATAATATAATACTACTTGATGATATATATATACATATATATATATATATAGTTGGTTATTTTATTTTGTTATATTTATATATGTACATCTACTCAACTAACTAGCTACTAAATATAAATAAACTAACTACACAAACATTTTATAAACACCTAGCTTGCTGGCATATACATTATTTTGTGGTTATTCTATCGTGTTATATATATATATAATCCTGCAACTAACTATTTTATATAAATCAACAAATTATACAAACAATTATGCATGATAAATTGAAATTGATTTAGGTTGAAAAAAAAACTAACCGGTATTTGGATGGACGAGGATCAAACGGAAGCGGGTGGCGAGTGAAGACACGAGGAGCTAGCTAACGCGACTACTACTGCCAATCTTGTGTAGTATCTAAATGAAGAAAACACAGTACAATTGAAACGTCAATTCACCAAGGTCGTTTACTTCTCAAAAATTCACATAAACAATGGTAAGATAGCAAAAAAAATCACTGAAATTGGTTAAATCATTTCATCGAACACCTTGCGAGCGTATAGTTTATTTTCTAAAATTGCCCACATATTGTATTTCCAATCAATTACACTCCAGAATACATATATCAATCAACAATTACATATAAACAACAAATTAGGACCAAATTCAACAAAATCTCATAATTTTCGAATTGGAGAACAACTAACCTCGTTCTCTGTTGGCGTCGGATTTGGGCAGCAGCAGACCGCGGGGGTAGTGGCGCGACTGGGGCGGCAGGAGGCGGCGGCGGTGACGGCGGCGATAGGCGCGGCGGCGACGGAGAAGAAGATAGGGCGATTTGAGGGGCGAACTGGAGTGAGAGCGTCGAGAGGAAGAACAGAGGCCAGAGCTTCGACAATATGTCGAGTCGGGGCGCTAGGGTATTAGAAACAAGACTCATTTTCGGCGGTTGTATATAGGAACCGCCGAAAATAGCCAACTAAAAAGACCATTTTCGGCGGTTCCTATATACAACCGCCGAAAATGGTCTTTTTAGTTGGCTATTTTCGGCGGTTCCTATATACAACCGCCGAAAATGGTCTTTTTAGTTGGCTATTTTCGGCGGTTCCTATATACAACCGCCGAAAATAGCATGTCCCGACACACATTTTCGACGAAAATTTATAAACCGCCGAAAATGGGGGGCCGAAAATGGCCTTTTTTCTACTAGTGGGTGGATCAAGTATAACTCCTTGGTAGAAGATGACACCACAAATGGAATGGATGGCGGAATCTCAGTATGAATGGTGTGTTTTTGTTGTGTGTGGAATCCCCCATAATGAAGACTCTCGCCTCTTTTTATAGGCAACAATTTCCCACGTGCCGGATTCCATGCTGGGTCGCGTCGATCCGGCATCACGTATAAAACGCGGGTAACTGTTTAACGGCCATAACTGCTCTGTCGAAACGTTGCTTGTGCCGGATAGATTTTACCCGGCAGACATATTTTTCACGTGGAAAATAACTGCTGTCTGTTGACGAGGAGACGTGATTCTTGGATGTGCCGGATAGGAATACCCGGCACTAGCTCCGGCATTAAATGCTCTAACGGTTAGTGCAACCGTTAATAGTCGGAAAACGGGTATATGCCGGATCGGAAATACCTGGCAAGATACCCGGCACTTCATTTCTCTGATTGCCGTGAGTCGTAGTCCGGTGCTTCATCCGGCATAATCTTGAACTTTTGATTCAGGGACTTATTTCCTTGCGGCAAAACAAATAAAACATACCAAGATAAGTCTGAACTTCCATAATTCATTTTATACATAATAAAACGTAAATAATGGTTATTAAATCTACATTTCGACTATTATTCTTATAATTATGGCTATTATAATATGATAAGTCTGAGGCTTATCAGCAACCAGGACCACCCTGGAGTTGATTGTGAAGGCAATAAGGTGGAGTGCAATTTCTGTGGTGTGTTTTGGACACCGAGCTTTCGAATGTTTCAGAAACCCCGAGAGTAAAGCCTATAGACCTGGGTGGAAGGCCAAGGGCAAGGGCGTGGCCGCTCCGAATCCTGGAACCGACGGTTCAAAGGCGACACAGCCAGCTGCTAACAGGGGACCTCGGGTTGTCCAGCGATCAGGGCCGACTGCACTACATATGGTGGACCGGGAAGACGAGGTTGAACCCTCTTCGAGACCAGGTACCACTACAACCTATTAGGGAGAAAACTGTATGCTTATCGCATTTCATGCATGAATTGGTGACTGTATATTTTGAACAAGTTTCTAGTTAGTTAATTAGAACTCATGTAAGACAAATTATTACCACCTTAGGAAACTTCAACATCTGTTATCCAATACCTTCAACACCTAGCCTAGAAGAGATCGACCTAAAGATTCACGAATTCCCAAGGGAGCAGTGTCAGGTCATCCGGCCAGGTATGATCTTATTAAAAGGATACCTGTCACCACAGGCACAAATCGCCATCATCAGGAGATGTAGCCAACTAGGAGTGGGACCGGGAGGTTTCTATACACCGGAATACCCTGGAGGATCAAGAATGAAGCTAAGAATGATGTGCTTGGGTAAGAACTGGAACCCTTACACCAACACTTACCAAAAGACGAGAGAAGTGGATGGAACAACACCACCAGAGATACCTGAGGAGTACCATACGGTTAATACACAAGCCGTAGGGATCGCTCAACAACTTGAGGCGGATCCAATCCCGAACCTTGAAGCAGACCTCTGCATTATCAACTTCTACGAAAAGGAGGGACGACTTGGACTACACCAAGATAAGGACGAGACAGCGGAGTCTCTTAACCGAGGGATACCCGTAGTGTCTTGGTCCATTGGAGACGACGCCGAATTCTATATGGCGAGCAGAAGCGCGTAGACCTTGCCCAGAAAGTGGTACTTAAGTCAGGAGATATTCTAATCATGGGTGGAAAATCGAGAATGCTATATCATGGTATCAAGAGGATTAAGTTGAATATGGCACCATCGACAGTAATCAATGCCACACACATGAGACCTGGACGCTTGAACCTAACCTTTAGGAAGTACTAGCCATGTAATACACTGAAGTATTGTAATAGAAAAACTCATAATGTAAAAGGATGGTTTAAATAATATCAGTGCTGATTACTCGTTTTCGACTTGTATTATACCATCAGTACTTATGATCCTTATGAAATACATAGGTTGTGGATTCGGTTCGGAAGGTGCGTTAATCTTACTCACAGAGGCACAGGCCGATGAGAGCGGCACTATTCTCACGGGTACTTTTCCGATCAATGGCGTTGATGCATCAGTACTCTTCGACTCAGGGGCCTCGCATACCTTCATCTCATCATCATTTGCAAGGAGGTTGGGGCTAGATGCTGACGAGCTGCCAAACTTCTCGGTTACGCTCCCGTCTAAGGAGAAGGTTCGATGCACTCGCTATTACCGAGCAGCCACTATCCGAATTAGAGGAGAAGACTTTCCTATCACCTTGATTGAGTTCAGAGATTTAGGGTTTGATGTTATATTCGGGATGAACTGGTTGGAGCGGCACAAGGGTCTATCCTCTGCGCCGAGCACTGACTGCTACTTAGGAGTCCGTCTGGGTTTACTATATCATACCGCCAGAGACCTAGAGAGCCTTCAACCAAGATCATCACCGTTATGGCCATGTATCGAGAGCTGAGAAAGAATAAAGAAGTGTACATCTGCTATGTTCAGGATATAGAGAGAGATTCAGAGTTTGACCCCAAAGTACCAGTGGTGTCGGAGTTTCCCGACCTCTTTCCAAGGGAACTACCCGGCATGCCACCACCACGAGAGGTAGAGTTCACCATCGAGCTGCTACCAGGAACCGGGCCGATAGCCAAGGCGCCTTACCGCATGGCTCCAGCTGAGATGAATGAGTTGAAAGAACAGTTGAGAGACCTGCTCGACAAAGGGTTTGTGCGGCCTAGTGTATCACCATGGGGAGCGCCAGTACTCTTCGTGAAGAAGAAGGATGGCAGTCTCCGCCTCTGCATCGACTACAGGGAGTTGAATACTGTTACAATAAAGAACAAATATCCGCTACCACGTATAGATGATTTATTTGATCAATTGAAAGGGGCATCTGTGTTCTCCAAGATTGATCTCAGATCAGGGTATCATCAGATTCCCGTTAGAGAGAAATATATTGAGAAGACGGCATTCCGGACGAGATATGGCCACTATGAGTTTATAGTGATGTCGTTTGGTTTGTCGAACGCACTGCGATATTTATGGATTTGATGAACCGTTTGTTCAGGGAACAGTTGGACAAGTCATTGTGGTCTTCATCGATGATATACTCATATATTCAGGGTCGAGAAGTGAACATGAAAGTCACTTGAGACGAGTTTTAGAGATATTGAGGGAGAACCAGCTTTATACTAAGTTCTCCAAGTGCGGGTTTTGGCTTGACCAGGTCTCTTTCCTAGGTCATGTCATCTCAGATGTTGGGATCTCAGTGGATCCAGCAAAGATTGACGCCGTGCGCACCTGGCCAAGACCGAAGTCAGTTACCGACATCAGGAGTTTTCTCGGCTTGGCAGGTTATTACAAGAGGTTTGTTAAGGACTTTTCTAAGGTCAGCAAGCCAATGACCAGTTTAATGAAGAAGGATGCACCGTTTGTATGAAGAATGATGCACTGTGAGAGTTCATTTCAGAGCTTGAAGGACTCATTGACTTCTGCACCTATTCTGACTATTCCAGACGGTACAGAGGGATTTGAGGTATATTGTGATGCATCAGGCAGGGGATTGGGTTGTGTACTCATGCAGCATGGCAAGGTAGTTGCTTATGCCTCTCGCCAGCTGAAGAAACATGAGGAGAACTACCCTACACATGATCTTGAGTTGGGAGCTGTAGTCTTCGCCTTGAAGATATGGTGCCATTACTTATACGGAATTAGTTTGACAGTTTACACCGACCATAAAAGCTTGAAATACATATTCACTCAGAAGGAGCTGAATATGAGACAGAGAAGATGGTTAGAATTCCTTAAGGACTACGACATTGACCTCCAGTACAAAGAAGGGAAGGCCAATGTTGTAGCTGATGCTCTAAGTCGTCGAGCACACTCGCTTCATGCCATGGTTGCTAGTTCCAGCTTGATTGATGAGGTGCGAGAGGCTCAGCAGAGCGATTCATATATGATGGAGATCAGGCAGAAGCTGATAGAGGGTACATTCGAGAGCCAGAAATACGACTTCGAATTACATGATGATGATCTGATCAGATTGAAGGGCCGATTATGCATTCCTCGTAGCAGCAATGAGCTAAAGGAGCGCATTCTACGAGAGTCACATTGTTCTTCTGTTTTCTATCCATCCGGGAGCTTCGAAAATGTATAAAGACATGAAGCGTTACTTCTGGTGGACTGGGATGAAGAGTGACGTTACTAAGTTTGTAGTAAGATGCCTAACTTTCCAGAAGGTAAAGTTCGAGCACAGGCGACCTGGAGGCATGGTTCAATCAATGCCAGTTCCAGAGTGGAAGTTTCATGATATCTCCATGGATTTCGTGGTTGGACTCCCACCTACCCGGGGAGGTCTGAACATGATATGGGTTGTAGTTGATCGCCTGACCAAGGTAGCCCGATTCATACCGATGAAGGACACTTGGAAGGTAACGAAGCTTGCTGAACTATTCGATAAGGAGATCATGAGACACCACGGAGTACCTAAGACCATAGTATCTGACAGAGACACCAGCTTCCTTTCAAGATACTGGAAAACTACACGGGAAGCGTTGGGTACAGAGTTGAAACTAAGTACCGCGTTCCACCCTCAGACAGATGGTCAGACTGAGCGTACGATTCAGACACTTGAGGACATTTGCGAGCATGTGCCTTGGACTTCCAGGGCAGTTGGATCGATAAGTTACATCTGATCGAGTTTTCATACAACAATAGCTATCATGCTACGATCAAGATGGCACCTTTCCAAGCATTGTACGGCAGACCATGTCGTACACCACTCTGTTGGGATGAGGCAAGTGCAACGGTCATCATAGGACCGAAGTACTTGGAGCAAGTTCAGGCTGAGGTTCAGCAAATTCAAGAGAATATGAAGGCAGCCCAGGATAGACAGAAGTCGTATGCTGATACGCGACGATGAAACTTAGAGTTCTCTGTGAACGATCAGGTATTTCTGCGGGTTTCGTCGATGAAGGGAATATTCAGGTTTGGACAGAAGGGCAAGTTGAGCCCAAAATTTGTAGGTCCTTATACCATTACGGAGCGGGTGGGCCCAGTTGCTTACAGGTTAGACCTACTTGGCGAGCTGGGTAAAGTGCATGATGTTTTCCACGTCTCACAGCTTAAGAAATACATGCACCACCCCTCCCATGTTTTGCAGGCCGAACGGCTAACCATAGAGCCAACCATGAGATCAGTAGAGACCCCTCAGAGGATTCTGGACACGAAGACTAGGGACACTCGCCACGAGTCAGTGAGACTGGTGAAGGTTCTCTGGTCCAACCAGGACGTCGAGGAGGCTACTTGGGAGTTAGAGGATAAGATGCGGGCGAAGTACCATTCGCTCTTTTCGACTAGTTTTCTTGTTAAGGGTACGGGGCGTACCCCTTTTAAGGGGGGTAGAGCCACTTTGCTTTTAAGTTGTAAGCAAACAATCACATAGTGTTGATTGTTGTTTGTTGCTTAATTGGTGTTAAGTATGTATAATACCTTGTGACAGACCTTACAAGTCTGAACCGAATAAATGTGGCAGACCTTATGAGTCAGAAAGTTTATATACATGTTGCTTGATGTATGTGATGTTGTATGTGAAGTTACCTGTGTTCTAAGAGATATTAGATGCATATGAACTTTGGGGACAAAGTTCTTTTAAGGGGGGTAGATTGAAATACCCCAAACCTTAGAATATTGATGAGCTATCTAATTATAATATATTAAGGCTATAATATGCCTTAGAAACATTAGAAAAGAATTTAAACAACCATGTACACAAAAACATACCTTCAACGTTTAAACCGAAAACGCACCTTAGAGCACGAAAATGTGCTTTAAGGAGAAATGTGCCTTAAGCATTTACATGGAACTAAAAGGCTAATAAGCCTAAATACCATTAAGAAGTAAGGTAAAAACAATAAAATGGTCATAGGAACCATTGCGTGTACACACAAATTAAGTATACAAGTCCACACAAAAACCGGTACTAAACTGACGAAAGTCAAGGAGAAACCACTAAACGACTTGGTTTAAGTTGGAATTAGAAATATGATATTTCACGAACAAAGTTTCTAAAGGTTGTAAATGTACTGAGAACACATTTAAACTAGTCAAAACAAATTGCAAAATCAATGTGAACCCGGAAGCACATAAAATGTGTTTTTAGGCATTTTGGCCTTGTAACATACCTATAACATGGTAGATGTCATAATGAACGAAATTAAGTCATTAAATGTTACATAAACAAGATAAAACAAAAAAAATCACATCAAATGGAGGGAGGGGCTGCCGACAGCAAGGGGACTCACCAAGACATTATTTGCCTTTACTTTATACTATTACACCTAATCAAGACTTCCTTGCATTGTATTATACCTTGTCCCCTTAGTGAATGATTACCCACACTCTTACCTATCAAATGAGAGCTTCTAAATTCGGAACTCATCCTCTCTTTGAAGGAAGAACACAAAACAAGCCAAACATCACGATTTTGAACCTTAAAGAACACCCTTCCTTGTAAGAATCATAACTTTCTCGTCCTAGCTCCAAATCACAATCTTGATAGCTCGTTGGAATCCTCTCTTCAAGAGCTTTACAACCATAGGTCATGAGCCCCAAGATTCGCAGGAAAACCACTAAGAAGTGTCTTTGATTCTCGAGGTAAAACATTGCCTTCTTGAAAACTCCTTATTCTTTGGTTTTTGTTACAGCCGATTGGCATGGGATACTAACCCATCTTATTCTTCATCTTATTGTATAATTTTGGGGACAATTCCTTTAGCAAATTGCTGGCCAAATTTCTAAGGAATTCAAGCTTAAATATTAAGCTAAAGTGTTAATATACAAGGTAAACTCTAAAACTACCTATTTCATGGTTCTAAATGTTGATCTATATATGATCTAACCTATCATATACTTTGTTTATTATTACCGAATTTAGTAGGTGTTAGATTTATTTTTTAGCACCTAAAATGTTAATATTTTGTAAATCTAAAATTAGATTTATAATCCTTATGATATAAGCTTTAATTTAAGCTATCATAATATATAAGAAAAGTTCATATACTATTATTAAGGGGTGGCCGAAAATTAAGAAGGCTTATTTGAGTTAGGAAAATTATGTTACTAAGTTAAATTAAAGGAATTAGTATAATTAAGTGTAATATGTAAAATTTGGGAAGTTATGGTCACATATTATAATTGCTGAAAACATATATGAATTGTTATGAAATTTTATGAAGTTTAGATGATGGGAAAATAATTGTAGAATTAAGTTTACAATTTATAAAGAGTTTATAAGTATTATAAGAATTTATAAGGTTTTTGGTATATTTAAAGTTAATAAAAGATAGTATATATATACTACAACATTAGATAATTAAATCTGGTGATTTAGAGATGTTTAAAATGATTTTTTGATGTTCAAAAATCTGTAGGAAAATTAGTTACGAAAATTAGAAATTAATTAGAGTTAATTTGGTTAATAAATGAGTTAGGATAAAAGAAAAGACCACGAGGGTAAAATGGTAATTTCCCTGGTCAAACATGGTCAAACTTGGTCAATGGCAGTTTGTAAAATGTTTAGAGAAGCTACGATAAAATTTGTAGCAAAAGATTAGATATTAAAAGGATAAAAGAATAAAAGTTAAGTTAAATTAACTTTAGGGGTAACATTGTAAATAATGGAAAGTTAGGGGGTTTGACCATAAAAGGCTGGTCAAACTTGGGTATATTTGGTAATTGACCAAAAGTAAAAAGGAATTAATTAAATAAGACTTTGGAAGAAATTAGAAATAAAAATAACAAGTTTAGAACTTATTATAAGAAAATGGAGTTAAGAGGAAACTATGGGTAAGTAATGTAAATAACACATTTTTATGTGTTTAGAAGTTAAGGAAATTAAATAAAGAATTTAGAAACAAGTTGTAAAAGAAACAGAGTTAAAACGGGGTTAAAGGAGACACACATAAGTTAAGGTATAATACGAGGGGTATACCCGTAATTTAATAAGTATAAGAGAAATCATTACTTAAGTATTTTTAATGAAAATACAAGTTATTTTGGAAAAAGAAATAAATACATATGATACTCCGTATCATACGGGCGTACACGAAAAATTTGTGTACATGAATAGTACTCGTATACGTGAATAGTATACGTATAAATGAATAGTAAATACGTATACATGAATAGTAAATACGTATACATGAATAGTAAATACGTATACATGAATAGTAACTACGTATATATGAATAGTCAAATACGAGATGTATACGTGATTAGTAAATACGTATACGTGAATAGTAAATATGTATACGTGAATAGTAAAATACGGTGAATAGTAAAATACGATGAATAGTAAAATACGGTGAATAGTGAAAATACGAAAATTAAGTTATTTAACCACGCCGTCCTAATGAACTATAGGAGCGGAGTAGGTGACCGGAATAGTCGAGACGTCATCCAGGAGTGGACAAACGTCGATAGGCTAAGGTATGGGATTCTTGTAGCTTGTTTGCTAACGGGGTCTACCTCGGTTTGTGTGCTATGTGTTATTGTGATACGACCAAACTAGATTAAGCATGAAACCAATTTACTGTATTGTTATTGTGTCCATTGTACACTAACATTACTTGATTCAGAGCTTGTTCATTAACTTTATTTAATAAACAATTGTATAAAGTTATAAGTACCCTTATTGTTAGTTGGTTAATACCGAGAGAGGTTTAACTAACCAATTGTCAAAGAGACTTTAGCTAACTGGAACTTGTGAGGAGAGGAATCCGGGACTGACTCCGGTCATGCATGTTCAGGTTTAGGAGGTCGGCATCTGCATCAGATCTGTTTTCCGCCTAAGTTCGACAAACTGACCCGGCCATCTCGAGTGAACAGTTCGAGATGGGAGGCAACTTCAGGAGGCGCAAGAGGGTCAAGCCTACACCCCTCATAACTTAAGAATTATCATTTATTAAACCAATGGAGCTAATAACTCATTGGCTAGGGTTACTTTGACCCGACAAAATAAACAATTCAGTTAGAGAACAACCAGTTCTAATAGGAGAATGGTTGACACTTATAAGGTATGGTCAAACACGAGAACTAAACAATTCTCAGGCCTCAGGATTTAGGAATCTAACTTACTCATTAATGATGTCCATTATGACGTTCGATTTATTTGAGCTGTGAATGTTTCACATAAATGTATTGTTGTTATTGTACTTCTTATTATTGTTGTATGAATAATCAACTGCATGTATATGACAAGTAGCCATGTGTAGCCTTGATAGCTTGTGGGCTGCACGTTTTCTGTACCAGCAATATGCTGAGCCCCTTGGGGCCTGTGATTTAAACTTTGCAGGTAGGTTCCAGACAAGGACCCAGCCTGAGAGTAGGAGTGGGTAGAGCACTATGGGTTTAATTTACATTTCGAGTGTGCCTGTACACTCGCTTTATAAACTGTGGTAGTAAGTTGTAATAATAGGAGAGATACTTCAGACTCGGTATTGTATTTGTTTTAAGACTTGTACGCACTTATGTTCGGTACACTCGGGTCCATCAGACCGTAGCTTGAGACTGGAATAGGCCTAGTTAGTCACGTGGGTGACTAACGGCGGTAACACCAACTTTTAGTACTTTCTTCCGCTGTGTTGTAATATTGTTGCAGGTTCGTTCGTGATGGTTCAGGTTTAGCAGTTGGGGTGTTACAAAGACCCATTGGGCAGCCAAGTAAAATGTGATTTTTCCGTACCTAAAACTGTACTTGGGTAACCGACTAACTCAGTCTAACGATGGAGTGTGAATGAGTGTATGGTGTGATGGTTTACCTTAATCCAGTTAGTCACTGGCTACTGGTTGCGCATAGAGATCTCTTGAGTAATACCCGGATCGGGTTTACTCTAGTTAACTCCTGATCGAGCCTAGATAGATCGTCAGGCGGAGTGTGCTGCCGTTGGCACTAGGCCCTTGGCCACCCATGTGAACGCCTTTAAAAAGGCAAAGTGAATAAGTGGACGCCTTTAAAAGGCAAAGTGAATAAGTGGACGCCTTTAAAAAGGCAAAGTGAATAAGTGGACGTCTTTAAACAGGTAAAGTGAATAAGACCCGAAATCTTCGGATCCTCTGGACAATGAGCACCTCGTGTGTACTTGGGACCACCATCCTTGAGAGTTAGTTCGGGATGTCCTAACTTGACTCCCGACAGTGCTAACCACAAATATGTAAAGTATGTGAGGGCCCGGGGGGTCGTATGTGAAGTTTGTTTGTAAGACCGTTGCTTAACGGCTATGTGTTTAACGTTTGATGTGATTAAATGATTTACGTGTGTACTGTTGTGTGTGAACTGTAGTACCTGACTTGATTGTTTTGTTTACCGCCAATCATGTGTTTACTACTTTGATATACCTGTAAATCGGTAAAAGCATGTAACGAACCTAATAATGGCGACCATGACTATTAAGTGACCAATAGGGTCCAGGCCTGGCATACTCAGCGCTTATCGCTGAGCCTTTATGGAATACGTGCAGGTGATGATTATCACGGAAGCCGAAGAGCGGGAACCGGGCAGTTAGAGTTTATTTACCGCACAAGATCTCACAATGTATTAAGATGATTAATAGTTTAAAGTGTTAATGGTGTTGTATACAATCGGGAATACATAGACGCTCACTTGTCGTTAAAGTTACTTTTGGTTTAGAATGATGTATAGGTTAGTATCTCGTTACCACTGTGGTTATGTATGTATTACCAGTGTTATTTCTTATTCAATTTATTTCTGCTTCTTTACTCGTATGGGCGAGTAATGGCATGTGACACCCGAGTGAGGTTTATTACCGTGTGACTTCCGCTGTGAGATGTTATTAATTAATGCTTCGCGAGTGTTTATTACGTGATTACGAGTGGGGTGTTACAAATAACGTATTCAGTAATCAGCCAAGTAAATGGCGAAACATAGCGTAATGGCGGAAATACATGACCGGAAACTAACATAATAATGGATGCCATGTAAGTCGATGTTGCATAATGAGTAAGAACATTGTGCGCAGTAAGCGGCCGTTGTACGAGTATTGTTAAGCAATGATATGAAGAGCATGTGGGATTACGGTTTAGACTCAGTGGAGACAAAAGTAAGAGATGGTAAGTAGATTAGGCAATAAAGCCAGAAATCTATACCATATGACGGAAGACCTCACGAAGAAGGTATTGTTTATCCCTATTACAATTTCATAAGAAATGGAAGTGTACTCCTAGTAAATTAACATGATAAGTGAAGTAATAAGCCTCGGGACAAGAATACCCGATTACTAAGTAACCAACCGGTACTGGACACGGAAGTCCTGCAAGCACACCAGTGAATATGACGCAAGTCGGTTAAACATAGACCTAGAAACAAAACCGTTGGAAATACCAACCGTCACAGTAGTTGAACCCCACCGCAACAAAGGCGGAAGGAGACTTATAAATGCTATAAGGACCGATGGATAGAAAATGTGAGGTCATACAAATGGAAGAGTACTTGTACAGAATAAATAAGTAAGCATGATCCAAAAGGAATGATCAGGAGTCAATGACTATAGAAGCACTGAATACCAAATACATATATAGAAAATAACTTAAGTGTGAGAACAACAGAGGGAGCACTACATATTAGGTAGTAGCTCGATCTCAACCGACAGTAAATACACAATAAGTTTCCAGAGAATGGAATAGAAACTGTTATTCCCAAAATAAAAAGGGATAAATGGGAGTTGTACAGTACACTAAGAATTACGACAAGAGTAAACTAGGATCCTAAGTTACCAGGGTCGCGTAGCAGAAGCTAGTGGGCCCATAACTCTAAAGTTGATATACCTAGTGAAGACGAGCGAATAGCTAATTATCAATACCTTGAAGCCTGGCAGGCCAGAACCGAAACCGGTTATGAGTTAAACAAACTCCAATGAGAATTCGTGGTTCAGGGACTAAACCGCCAAAATGGTTAAGATACTCTTATTAGAACACATTGTATAATAAACCACGAGGAAGTTAAAACACTTCACGACGACGGAACGTCTTAAACCAATGTTAAGTGATAACATATAGTCGATTACGTGGGCGTAATCCTTTTTAAGGGGGGTAGAGCACAAAATCACTTAGTGTATGTTTACGTACAAGTGTAGGTGAACGATGTTGTGCATAGTACAAAATAATTTGTTTTGATGATTGGTGCGTATGCTACATGAACATACGTATTCATTCATGGTTTACTTGTGGTAATTGCACACAGAAGACGTCAATACCATTGTTATAAACGTACCTACCTCGTTAACATTGGTGTGTGAGTACAAGTGTAAGGGAGTAGAGAAACTCCCGGGGAACTAAAACCCCGATATGTATATGTTTACTTGAGACCAAATATAGTATTGTGTATTGTGATTTTGATCAAAAAAAATATTATAATATTGTGATGTATGAATCGGTATGAAACCGATATAAGAAAATAAGGAGAATTGGAGTCCCTAGGTAAGTTTGATTAGGCGGATTGAAAATAATTGATGGGCAGAGTTCCACCCTTTGGAGATGTATTGCTCTTCGATTATGACTATAATGATTAAAAAG